>CM037791.1:9127609-9140159 GCA_021229015.1 Solen grandis | reverse complement strand
TTCTTTTTGTGACCCTCGCCGCATGGGTTTGAATCCCGGCAGGATCATTCGGATTTTCATGTGAGGAAGCCTTCCAGCTGGCTTGAGGTAGGTCGGCTGTTCTATCGGATGCCTCCCTGCATTCAGGTCTTCCTCCTCCTGTAATTAGCTGGACGTCGCTATATGACTGAAATACTATTGAAGCGGTGGTAAACTCAAATAGTCAAGTCTTTTGGTGAAGCTGGAACACAAAATTCTTCAGTTTATTATGTTAAAAAGGGGGAGAGGGCAGGCTAATCTGTATTAAAACTGAACACACCAGTCATTTTCCTAATAGTTGATGTGCTATGAGGGCCTTTACCTGTTAATGTTATCCGTGTCGTCCGTGTCTGGAGTGGACTTCTCTGTGACAGAGCTCACGTGGACAGTTGACGGGAAGATACTGCAACCAGATATACAACATGCGTCAAAACTCCCAAGAACTGGTATATTGTTTGCAGTGTTGTTGCTTTTTAATTCTTTTAAAAGATGGCTTGCAACCCTGTACTAAGCAACCACCTTATATAGAGATACCTGTACTAGGTAACCACCTTATCTAGAGATACCTGTACTAGGTAACCACCTTATCTAGAGATACCTGTACTAGGCAACCACCTTATCTAGAGATACCTGTACTAAGCAACCACCTTATCTAGAGATACCTGTACTAGGCAACCACCTTATCTAGAGATACCTGTACTAGGCAACCACCTTATCTAGAGATACCTGTACTAATCAACCACCTTATCTAGAGATACCTGTACTAAACAACCTTGTCTAGAGATACCTGTACTAGGCAACCACCTTAGAGATACCTGTACTAGGCAACCACCTTATCTAAAGATACCTGTACTAATCAACCACCTTATCTAGAGATACCTGTACTAGGCAACCACCTTATCTAGAGATACCTGTACTAGGCAACCACCTTATCTAGAGATACCTGTACTAGGCAACCACCTTATCTAAAGATACCTGTACTAATCAACCACCTTATCTAGAGATACCTGTATTAGGCAACCACCTTATCTAGAGATACCTGTACTAGGCAACAACCTTGTCTAGAGATACCTGTACTAGGCAACCACCTTATCTAGAGATACCTGTACTAGGCAACCACCTTATCTAAAGATACCTGTACTAGGCAACCACCTTATCTAGAGATACCTGTACTAGGCAACCACCTTATCTAGAGATACCTGTACAAGGCAACCACCTTATCTAGAGATACCTGTACTAGGCAACCACCTTATTTGAGCCGTACTAGGCAACCACCTTATCTAGAGATACCTGTACTAGGCAACCACCTTATCTAGAGATACCTGTACTAAGCAACCACCTTATTTTGAGCATTTAGATTTCAGATTCATATAACAAATTTCAATATGTATACACTTTAACCTTCACTTTGTCATGTTCCCATGAAGGGCTTGACTGTATATTTTAAAAGAAGATTTCATCTGTGCATATCCCCCACTCAGGTGCAACATAGTTTCTTCACCTTCCTCTAGAATACAAGTTCTTACATGATTATATACTTTATAATTCCTATTTGAAAGTTCCAGGTTGTGGATGAGAAGTGAAAATTAGACTAAAAAGATGAACATTATGTCCTGCGGCATACCACATTTTGTGCTGACAATTCAATTTTCATTATCTATTGGACAAACATCTAAGATCAAAGACTACTAGTAAGTATCTTGCTGATCACTGCTTTACAGTGGTTAAACAGTTCAATGATAGAGCGGAGGATCCTTGGAACAAAACCCCTATCCACCCCCATTATCTCAGTCACCTTCCGGCATCTTAAATCTCACCTGAGAGACGTGCTGGCAGACTGACCGATGCCTATACTCTTAAGTTTGATCAGGATTTTCTCACATCTTTGACTGTCCTCTTGTACAAATGAAAACTGAAAAACAAATAAACATGAAAACATTGCATCCAAGAATCCACTGGCATTACATTCATAAGTAGGGAAAATCACAGACTCATAGGACTCATTTTTTTGCACTGTTGAACTGTTTTATGTCTTGCAAATTATAGCTGATACATCATCAGATACAGCTGAGACTCCTTATGTCAACATCGCGAGTCTCAACATTTAGTATATCTCAACATACTTTTAACCCTTTCCCTCATATAGACTCATTTTGACGCACTCAATAGGTACCACATAAAACCTGATCTGCAGAAAACCAAACTCAAACCTTACCAAATTTAATTGTAAAATCCTCATAACCAGACCACGTAGGAGCAGCGAACAGCATAAAACCTGATCACTCGCAGGCTGATCTAGTTTTATGCTGTTCTCATAGGTCTTTTCATGGTATCCTCTATGAGGGAAAGGGTTAAAGTATATGTAAAATCCATTCTTATCTTGACATTTTGTATTTTAACATTTTTTTTATCGTGACGTTTTTCTTTGTTCCTGATGAGTAAATTCTCACTTGAAACTATGTGTTTATCTCAACATGTGCCGACACACAACAGAGGTGCGAAAATTTGGTATCACCACATTAAGTTGTCACATTTTCGTAGACTGTAATGTTCAGAATTAGACTGATTAATGCTAGATGCATAATACATGCTTAACCCTTTTCCTAATAGAGGACACCATGAAAAGACCTATGCGAACAGCATAAAACCAGATCAACCTGCGAGCAGGCTGATCAGGTTTTATGCTGTTCGCTGCTCCTCAGTGGTCTGGAAATAAGGATTTTGTAATTAAATTTGGTAAGGTTTAACTGTGGTTTTCTTCAGATCAGGCTTTATGTGGTACCTACTGAGTGCGTCAAAATGAGTCTATATGAGGGAAAGGGTTAACTAAATTATAAAATTATATCACAGGTGATCTAACATCAATACCATTTGGCAGTATAAGCAGCAAGTATACCAAAAGAAATTTGCATCATCAACTTCAATAAAACTCAGTTTAGGCTATAACATATAAGACAAATCTTTTTATTAGGCATATTAGGCCTTTGAGGACAAATTGTGTCAAATACATGTGCATTTTGTGAATGATTGTTAAACTATAATCACGTTTCCAGGTACATGTAAATTCATATGTTGACATATTCATATCTCAACATAGAAATGATGATTTCGTTCATGTCGAGATAACAAGTCTCAATTGTATAATAGACATGGAGGGTCTCTAACAAGTGCCCAAATCTTGAAGAAAAAAAATCAAATAGGAGTAATACATTTTTAAGAAGTTTCTGAAAACTAAATTTCATCTGATACCAATGTAAAAACAAATACAAAAAAAGTAAGATAACTGAATACTGATATATAATATTATCTAGGAAAATAATGCATGAATGCATCAAGTCCAAAACCCCTCAAAATATCTGAATTCTGCAGGTCAGTCTTATGTGTAACAAAGCTTTTAAACTTTCCCACTTACCTTCCAGAATTCCTTATTCTTGGTTTCCCTCATATCAAAATTGTCAACATTTGCCTCAGTAAGGACTTGTTCTACAATCTACAGAGATACAACTGAATGTTAAATGTAAATTCCCAATGGAAATGATTTGGAAAAACTCAAAAAGTACTGTATTTTGTTAGAATAAATATGCAGTCCATGATTGGAACAGTACACCCATATTACATACTGGCTATTAAATTAATATTTGTTTTAATATTTGCTTGCTTGGTTTAAACATTCCACCAAAAGTATTTAAAAGAAATATTGATTCTCTATTCATCATTATGGTATAATTACGTGTAAAAGAAACACAAGTCATTTGCAAAACAATTTTTTATCAATTGTGAGCTTCAATACATTAAAAAGCTGATGCAGTAAACAGCAATTCTCTGAGTTTTTAAAGCAACAAGGCCCATAAATAATAAAAAATTCTAATTAACAGAATGATAAACAAAAGCTGACAGTAAGGCAGCATGCTCAACTATTCTAATGCTTGTCAAGATAGAAAATATTGCAGTAAAGGGCAAAATAAGAATCACTGTATTATCAAAAAGAAAACAAAGGATATAAACATGTATTCTAAGTTTTCAGACAATATCTCAAAGGGTTCGGAAAAAAAATGAGGAAGTATAAAAAGTTTATGAAGTTTCTCATTAGACAATCATACAGTACTATTTAATCCGTCTGATCATGAGGAACAAGAATATATATGATCTCAATATTTTTTTTTTTTTTTTAAATAAAGATCTGATGTAAAAACTGACCCCTCAGGGACACTAAATAAGTACATTCAATCTGTTTCATCATGAGGATCAAGAATATGTGATTTACGAGTGGGGATCTGAACATTTTTTGAGATATAAGGTCATAAGTAGAATTCAGGGGTTGGGGCCTTACCCCTTGGTGACACATGTGAACATAAAAGAAGTACCATTCAATCCATCTCATCATGAGGAACAAGAATATATATATATATCTAGGTTAGGGGTGGAGATCTGAACAGTTTATAAGATATAGGGTCATAAGTAAAATTGAGAGGGAGGGGCCTGACCCCTGGGTGACTTCGGGGGACATCAAAGTAGTACTATTCAATCTTCTCATTTTTAGGAACAAAAAAGTAAATGATTCATGGTCAGAAATTTGAAATATTAAACTCCAATATTTTTTTTGCAAAAATCCATCTTTGAGGGGGTGCTGCCTGACCCCCAGGCACCCCCACTTACAAAAATCAGGAAGGCACCACTACTTATTAAGTTCTTTATGTGTGTGAAGTTTTGTAAAGATAGGTCGAGTGGCCTCCGAGATAAAGCCTTCGTTAGGGAGATTTAAAAATGTCGTACAAAAACTTTAACCAAGATTCTAAGTCGAAAAAGGGACATAATTTGGTCAAAATCCATGACAGAGTTATCCCCTCTTGCCTACTGCATACATGCCATATCTCCCGGCGGGAGATTAAATCTCCCGGGATTTCGACTTGTCTCCCGATCTCCCGCCGGGAGGTGAAAATCTCCCGGTCTGACTTAAATCAAACTTGTTTCCCTTTGAACTCAGTATAATCCATTCTATTACCAAACTATGATACAGCATCAGGAAGGTTACGTAAGAACATGTGTTAGTATCAATCCTGACCAGTGTGCTGTACACAGCCACAGGCAATGTGTGATTGTCCTTATCCAATCAAATTGCGTGATTCAGACAGGTAGCAGATTCGCCAGTCTGTCAGTTGAAACAATTATCGTCGGGTCATTAGCAGCTATCAAGGCAATACTAAAGCTAGAATGAGTAAGGTTAGAATGCATTTGGTACATCGTAATAAAGACGTAAATGATTGCTTTAGTATATCTTACCAGGGATAAAAAGGTCCCGGAGAATAGCTAATCCTTACTTACCGGAAGTGTAAACAATAAATGATAATTAGATCAGCTGTTTACCAATCATTAAAAATCTTAACAAAACTCGTCATATAGACACATCATATAAAGTACACCTCAGCTAGCGGTAAATTGCAAATGAAGTGCAATTTTCACACCGACGCTGATTTGATTAACAACGGATATCGTCTGCTGAATAATTTACTATAATGAGATTGCTGATCGGAAGAGTTGGGTAACCACTTCAATCACCATACCGTACACGATAAATATTTTCAGCAAAATAATTCAATATTAATTTTCAATTTAAACAATGATAAAAAATTTAAAAAAAATTAAAAAAAAAAAAAAAAAAAAGAAGGTGAAAATATTATTAAAATGATTGATTTTATTTTATTTACCCCATTAATTAAAAAATCATTCAATAAATCAAAGATACTGTATCAATTTAAATGTGTTTGATGTAAGTGGCATGACCTCTGATTTGTTACAAGGTAGTGTTGCATTTATCGTGAATGGTGCTTGTGGAAAGTTAAGTTTCTATTTGAATAAGATATCTATTAATAAATTTTGAGATTTTTTTAGATATACTTTTTAAAGGTATTTTCATTAATGCAATACACAGTATATAATATAAACTGTTAATGAATTTAATGGAGGGTATTCAAATGTGTATTTTTTTTTTTTTTTTAATAATAACGTCTCTTTGATATATGTCGTAAAATCTCCCTGGCTGGACCCCAAATCTCCCTGTGAAAAATTCAAAACCTCCCTGGGAGACCTACTGAAAATATGGCATGTATGCTACTGGTTGGAGTGGTGGTCATATACAAGTATTCCAAATATCAAAACAATACCATAAGGGGTTCAGTGAAAAATTGAGGTGGTACAAAAAACTTAACTGTTATGGCAACGCCGACACTCAGGTGAGTAGAATAGCCCCCCTTATTCTTCGAATAGTCAAGCTAAAAATGTACTCTTGGTTTAGAAAACCTCATGATGAAAAGAGCATTTTATTTTTTCCCCATCAGTTCTCAGACTGTCACAATTTTACTGTATTCATCAGTATGGTTTTATATAATCCACCTTATACAGAGGTCTCTTTGGAACCAGTGGAGTCAGAACTGACTCGTGTTTCTTAGATGCTTCCTCCTCAGTGACAGTCTCTTCATCAGCATGACCACTGTCAGCTTCTGGGTCATCTTCACCTGACTTGGCCTTGCTGTCTAATTCATTAACCTCATCAGATTCTTTACCCTTATTGACTTGAATATCTGACACATTCTTGTCATCTGTAGCAACTTCAGCAGTCTCTCCTGTAGTTTCTGTACCTGAGAAAAACATCAAAAAGAAAGAGAATTTAGGAATCTAGAAGGATATTAAATGCATTATTTGCTATATATTAACAGAATAAAATATTTTAATGACACTGAAAAAGAAATGCTAATGTTGCAAAAGAAGTTATTGTGAAAGTTAACAACACTAGCTCTAGCAAAACACAGCAATAAATGAGTTAATAAATGAAGTGCAAACAACCTTCTAAAGGTGGTACAAATGATTTTGGAGTATTAAACACCACTCTGGAATTTAAATTAATTAAACCATCTTAATATATCATATGTATGGTAAATCAGATATCATATATCTTAAACTCTAAGTAATTGTCTTTATAGTTAAAGCTTGAATACTTCAACTAGGTATATCATTCAGATGAATTCCTTCTTGTATCTATAATACACTGTAAGTAGCTAGCCATTCCACCTGCTCACCTTTATTTACTATACATTTTAATGGCACAACCATTCTTGTGTTTCATCAAAAATATTTATCATCATAATCTAAATGGCTTATGTTAAAACATCTTACATCAAATTCCTATTCATTACTATGATGACTCAATTAAAGAAATGTGCCATGATCCAGTTGGAGTGTTAAGTGACTACAGATCAAAGGATTGCTAATATTCCATCTCACCTTGGGATGAGTTTCAATTTTAATGTAAAAGAGATAGGTCAAACAGTAAATAAAAAAACCCTCTATAAACTTGAATTATCTGGAAAAAAAGTGCGCCTAATCTGCCGGTGTATACGGTAAACAATTTCTCCTGAATAGGTTCACCAAAATCTAAATTGAATGTTGTTAGTCCATAACTCAATAAGTGAATAGCACACCACAAACATCAACCACTTACCAGGTCATATAGCCAGAAACTGCCTACATGTGTAAGAAATAAAAAACATTCATACAGAAATGCAACTAGAACTACCATTGTTATGGCACAAATACCCCCCACCCACTCCTGTATGCCTTTTTGTCACAGGGATTTTAAAATGACACAAATGAGGGTTACAGTTCTTGGGCACTGCACTTCCCTACTATGAGATCTATCCACATATGAAGTTTCATCTTTAAACCTTTTATCCTTTTAAAGTTATGTTCTAGAAAAAAATTAAAAATAAAAATTTACAATGGGCAATAACTTCAATATTACACAACAGAGAGTTATGGCTCTTGGCCACTGCATTCCTTCTCAATGAGATTTATCCACATATGAAGTTTCATCTTGATACCTTTTATACTTTTTGAGTTATGGTTCGACTGACTTGACTATTTACCTTGACTTTTGAGTTTACCGTCGCTTCGACAGTATTTCAGTCATATAGCGACGTCCAGCTAATTACAGGTGGAGGAAGACCCCGAATGCACGGAGGCATCCAGGTAGAACCACCGACCTACTGCAAGCCAGCTGGAAGGCGTCCTCACATGAAAATCCGAAAGGACCCTGCCGGGATTCGAAGTGACTCTACCCTCTCAGCCACGGAGGCCCCCGTTAGTTATGGTTCGAACAATAATTAAGTATGAAAATTTATGAAGAACAATACTCCAAAATTACAGAAAAGAGAGTTATGTCACTGCACTTCCACTCAATTAGATCTATTGAAATATTAAGTTCCATCTTGGCATCTTTTATACTTTTTGACTTGCTGTCCAGACAAAAAATTAAGAAAGAAAATTTACAAAGGGCAATAACCCTAAAATTATACAAAAGAGAGTTATGGTTCTTGGTCACTGCACTCCACCACAATGAGATCTATCCACGTATGAAGTTTCGTCTTGATACTTCTATAATTTTTGAGTTACTGCCTGGACAAAAATTAAGTAAGAAAATTTACAAAGGGCAATAACTAAAAAATTATGCAATAGAGAATTATGGTTCTTGTTCACAGAACTCCCCATCAATAAGATCTATCCACATATGAACTTTCATCTTGATACCTTATATACTTTTTGAGTTACGGCCCAGACAAAAATTAAGTATGAAAAATTTCAAAGGGCAATAACTCAAAAATTATGCGACAGGAAGATATGGTTCCTGGTCACTGCACTCCCCCTCAATGAGATCTATCTACATATGAAATTTCACCTTGATATCTTTTATCCATTTTGAGTTATGGTCCGGACAAAAAAAACAAAACAAAAAAAAACCGACAGATAGGCAGACAGACAAGCAAAAGCAAACATACCCTCCTTACAACTTTGTTGTGCAGGGGATATAACTAAAAGTCTAATTCTAAAGGTTGCAGATGAGAAGTGAACTACTTCCTGATAACAAAAAAGTCACAAGACACACCAGTCAGGTAATACACAAATGCTTCAAATTTCCACACTTCAATCCTAGATGACGGACCTCCAACAGGTATACTGATATCTTACTTCAGACCAAATACATCAGCATCAGCAGCATTTACATTACCTTCTTCGTCTTTACTTTCTGACTGCTTGGTATCACCATCATCTGCCTTGTTTTTAACTTTATCAATATTCTCCAAATTTTCTTCTTTAGCATCTGATTTCTCCTCATTAGTGGAACCCTGTTCAGACAGAGTTGCTTGTGGATCTGTTTCATCTTTTTGGTCTTTCTTCACAGTATCATTCTCCTGCTGAATTGGATCTGAGGGGCTGCTTTGTTCAACACTTGCTGTTGTGTTTATTGCAGAGTCTGAAGAAACACTTGACGAACCTGAACTTTCTGCACTAGATTTCTTGTCATCTTTATTGGCTACAAAGAATTAACTGACTCTTTACTCCATTTATTATTGGATATACCACTTTATGTCATGTCAAACCAGATTACACTTGAAGCATTTCAAAGGCTTGCATTTCAGGCACCCATATTTTCAATAAAATCACAAGTTTAAAATCTGGACCTTTTCTCAGATGATTGAGAAAGGGCCATATTATTGGTTGGGGGATGGTCACTGGTGCTAGAACCATATTTCCCCTTTTTTTCCTATACCACATAAAAGTGTGTGTGTAGGATGGGGTGGGGGTGCAGGGTGCAGTTGCAGTGGAAAGTGCCCATTTCTTTACAGTAGGTAAAGAAGAATGCTGGGGTTTATTCTAAACTTGGGGAAAATTGCATTAACATATATAGAATGTCTCAGAGAGGAAGACATCTATAAACAGCCACTGATAACAAGAAAACAAAGAGCCCTTATCTCTTATAATTTTGAAACTTTGAGTTTGGATAGAATAAGTACCATATTATAAGAGATCATTTGAAATATTGTTTCTTCTGCTTATGATAAAGAATTTAATATGTAAATATCAATATCAAGTCATTTTTAAACCTGTAAAAGAACATTTCACTCCAAATTGAAATGTAAACCTATGTATATCAACTAGCAATCCCTAAACACCTTATCTACATGCTTGTGTATAACTCAACATATTGTTCATTAGGAAATATATATACACTTGAGATTTTTCCCCAGTCACTGACTGGTCAGTTTAAATCAGTGAATTTTACCAAGTATTGCCAAACCCCTGAAGAAATGTTCTATGATCCATCAGAACTTGATGACTGTTTTATTTGCTGATGTTTTAAATGTTTATATTTCATTTAATTTCATTTTTTATATATGTTGAAGTTTTTCTATTTATTTCCACGTCCAAACATTTATTAAGTAAAAATAAAAGAATTTGAGAATGATTAAGACTCATTGGGTTGATATCAGCAAATTCATAACTTTTTGTTGAGATACAGACATGCAATGTCAACATACAAAAGGTCTGAAACTTTCTCTGGGTAGCTCCCACAGAAACAGTGTATAAAGAAAGAGGATATGATTGTGTCTTTTTCATTCCTGTTTTCATAATTGTATTAGAAGGAAATATCCTGCATTGAGTACATCTTTCGTAATGAACTCAATGTCAAGATAAACACTAACTTGGCTTCATACTAGAATTTATAAAACAGTACCAAAGATGTGTGTCGAGATAACAAAAGTTTTGACAAGAGAAATGGAATTTCTTCTATATCTCAATAGAAAAAAAGTCTGTAATTTCGAGACAGGTTGAGATATTCTTAAATGTCGAGACTGACAATGTCGACATATATAACCCATATCTCCTGGCTACCTACCAGTATATATACACTCACCAAGAGAACAAGTTACATTATAAATCTCAATTCATTATTTTCTTTTACTTTTTATCTGTTTGAATAAGGAAATAAGTAGAAAAACAAGAGCTGTCAGAGGACAGCACGCTTCACTATTCAAAATGCTTGTTGGTAAATCAAATGAAATCTATTTCAATTCTTGCCCTTCATATACCCTGTATATAATAATAGTCAAAAATGATATACCTTGATAGTCTGATACTCCTAAACATGTTTATGAAATCTAAAATCAATCCCATGCCTAGTTACTGAGACACAAGCATAATAAAACTGTGCATGCAAAACTTTAACCAAGTATTCAAGTAAGAAAAGGACCATAATTTGTATAAAATTCAATCCAAGAGTTATCCACCTTGGTTTTCTGATGCTCCTGATCGAACTCCTAAACTTTCTAGTCAATACCATACACAATTTCTGAGATATAAGCTGGATAGTAGCTTGCATGCAAAACTTTAACCAAAAGGTCTAAGTCAAAAAGTGGCCCTAATCTGCATTATATTCAGTCAAATACTATCTGCCACTATAGTATGATACCATTAAACATATTTAAGGAGTTTCAAATCAAACCCATGTCTGGTTATTGAAATATAAGCATGAAATTCCTTGCATGCAAAACTCTAACCAAAATTTTAATTAAAAAGGGCCATTTTGTATATTCCAATTTTATAGTATGTACCCCAAAATTTAAACAATCTCATGTCTTGACTCTGAGATACAAGCATGAAAGTACCTTGCATGCAAAACTTTAACCAAAATTTCGAAGTTAGAAAAGGGCCATAATTTGTAATATATTCCATCAAGAGTGACCTACCTTGGTTGTCTGATGCCCCTAACTATATTCATAAACTTTCAAGTCAATACCATAAAAGGTTATTGAGATATAAGATTGATAGTAACGTACATGCAAAACTTTGACCAAAAGCTGCAACACTAACGCCGACTCAAGGGTGACTACAATACCTCTCATATTCTTTGAATAGTAGAGTTAAAAATACAAATACAGATGAAAAGTCATCAAACTCCAATACTGACCTCACAAAATCTAGAAGCAAAAAATTCTAGTACATTTCAGTAAGTGTTGGTGCCAAAACAGATTATACACAGTATGCTATACTGAACATCTAAGCAATTCCTAATTGCATGTATCTGCTACCACATTTATTATTTTAGTATCAATAAAGTCAAAGTAAAGTTTCAGAGGACTTGTTAAAGGAAGGTGAGGGTTTATCACATCAAACCAATTAAAACAAACCACACATTAAACCACTGCAAGTCATGTCTAGAGTAGTGTATGCCTACAGAAAAATGTATAATGATAATGGAAGAATAAATAGGTATGTCAAAAAGGGCCTTTTTTTACAATTTCTTTTTTCTCAAGAGACCTTAGGGTAAAGTCTAATGAAGGTGAATTTTAATTCCTATGTGACAGAATATTCTTGACAACCAATATGAGCTGAACATCATTATGTACATTGAATTAAACAAGCAAATATATCAAACTGTGGTTGGAAGCAATTTATGATTATGAATTTATTATTTACATTAAAATCATCAGGCAAGGCAATTATTATCATGTTGAAAGAAAAGCATTTTATATCATGAGTTATAAAACTGATGTTCCTGTATGTTTTAATTGAAAATGTAGTCTATACAGATAGAAAGATACTACAAGATTTAACAAACCTGAAAGATATCAAATATCAGGTTCAATAATTTAAAAAATGATTGTAACCATAATGTACATACTGTCATTGTTTTCCTGTC
>CM037791.1:9077509-9127509 GCA_021229015.1 Solen grandis | reverse complement strand
TGTGGTTGTTGTTCATGATTAGTAGATGACCCCTATTGATTTTGGTGTCATTACCTCAAAGGTCAAGGTCATTTGCATTTGTATATATGTTTGATGACTTGGCCTTGTCCAAATAAAATTTTAGTCCTATTTCAGACTATATGTGGTTGTTCCTTATAATGAGTAGATGACCTCTATTGATTTGGGTGTCAACATCCAAAGGTCAAGTTCACAATGTCACATGTTGATATATTTTCATTATATAAATGTCTTGCCCAAGTGATAACTTTATTTTATTTTTACTCTTAAGGTCCTAACCTCATGTAGTTGTTTTAAAAAAACCCTTTTAAATTAATAATTGGATTCTTATAAATATTTTTTACGATTTAAGCACTGTCTGACTAATAACTCAAAATCTCATTGTGTCTGGTTTTATTTCAGTAAATGTTTAGTTCCACATTTTAGCACATTATATTTTCACTCAAATTTTTGAATTTTTTGTGACAAGCCAACATTATGAAGGCAAACTCCTTGCATGTAATATAGCTATATACATATTATGGCATATGAGGGGGGCATATATGTTTCACAAACATTTCTTGTTCTTCTTTCAAAGACATTTTTATTTGGTGACTGTCTGACAACTCTGTTTCTGCTGTTTTTTTGTTTGTTATATTTTTATGATTGTATACTTATTTTCAATCCATTTTTAGCTCACCTGAGCACTTTGTGCTCAAGTGAGCTATTAGGATCGCCCTGTGTCCGTCGTCCGTCGTCGTGCGTCGTGCGTCGTCAACAATTTTCTTTAAACGACATCTCCTCTGAAACCACTGGACAGAATTTGATTAAACTTGGCAGGGATGATCCTTGGGTCAACCTTCACAAAAGTTGCTAAAATAAACTTGATCCATGTAGAACTCTGGTTGCCATGGCAACAAAAAGAAAAAAAATATGAAAACTTAAAAAATCATCTTCTTCCAAACTACTGGCCAGATTTTAAAATAAATTGGTACAGATGTTCCTTGGGTCAACCTCTACCAAAGTTGCTAAAATTATTCCGATCCGTAAAAAAACATGGCTGCCAGGGGCGAGGCTTATTTGCCTTATATGTATATAGAGAAACCTTTAAACAACATCTCCTCTGAAACCACTTGACAGAATTTGATTAAACTTGGCAGGGATGATCCTTGGGTCAACCTTCACAAAAGTTGCTAAAATAAACTTGATCCATGTAGAACTCTGGTTGCCATGGCAACAAAAAGAAAAAAAAATGAAAACTTTAAAAATCATCTGCTTCAAAACTACTGGCCAGATTTTAAAATAAATTGGTACAGATGTTCCTTGGGTCAACCTCTACCAAAGTTGCTAAAATTATTCCGATCCTTAAAAAAACATGGCCGCCAGGGGCGGGGCTTATTTGCCTTATATGTATATAGAGAAACCTTTAAACACCATCTCCTCTGACACCACTGGACAGAATTTGATTAAACTTAGCAGGGATGATCCTTGGGTCAACCTTCACAAAAGTTGCTAAAATAAACTTGATCCATATAGAACTCTGGTTGCCATGGCAACAAAAAGAAGAAAAAAATGAAAACTTTAAAAATCATCTTCTTCAAAACTACTGGCCAGATTTTAAAATAAATTGGTACAGATGTTCCTTGGGTCAACCTTTTTATCTCAGGTGAGCGATTTAGGGCCATCATGGGCCTCTTGTTTAGCTCACCTGTTTGGCTTGTTAACACTCTAGAGGCCATATTTTTAGGCCAATCTTCATGAAAATTGGTCAGAATGTTTGTCTCCATAAAATCTTGGACAAGTTTAAAATTGGGTCATGTGGGGTCAAAAAGTAGGTGATGAGGTCAAATCTTAGAAAAACATTGTTAACACTCTAGAGGCCACATTTTTGGCCATATCTATATGAAACTTGGTCGGAATGTCTGTTTCCATAAAATCTTGGTCAAGCTTGAAAGTGGGTCATGTGGGGTCAAAAAGTAGGTCAATATGAAAAATCCAACATACGTTGCTCATTTATAATCCGGTGAGTGATTTAGGGCCATCATGGCCCTCTTGTTTATTAAAAATCAAGGCTTCTTCCTGTACCTTAAATGTCTTTGGCAGATAAGTGGATTGATTTTCTTGTAAAAAAACTAGTAAGATAATTGAACACCTACACTACACTTCAGAAGATTATGAAGGCAAACTCCTTGCATGTAATATAGCTATATACATATTATGGCATATGAGGGGGCATATATGTTTCACAAACATTTCTTGTTTTTCTTTCAAAGACATTTTTATTTGGTGACTGTCTGACAACTCTGTTTCTGCTGATTTTTGTTTGTTATATTTTTATGATTGTATACTTATTTTCAATCCATTTTTTAGCTCACCTGTTTGGCTTGTTAACACTCTAGAGGCCATATTTTTAGGCCAATCTTCATGAAAATTGGTCAGAATGTTTGTCTCCATAAAATCTTGGTCAAGCTTGAAAGTGGGGTCAAAAAGTAGGTCAGTATGAAAAATCCAACATACGTTGCTCATTTATAATCCGGTGAGTGATTTGGGGCCATCATGGCCCTCTTGTTTATTAAAAATCAAGGCTTCTTCCTGTACCTTAAATGTCTTTGGCAGATAAGTGGATTGATTTTCTTGTAAAAAAACTAGTAAGATAATTGAACACCTACACTACACTTCAGGAGATGCATTTCCATCCCAAGGCCCTGAAGGGAGTTCATGGGTCAGTGGGTTCACCTATGCTTGGAGAGGTTATTGATGTCAAGGTCAAACCAGGGGACAAGGTTGATAAAGGTCAACCTGTACTGGTACTCAGCGCTATGAAGATGGAAATGGTTGTGAATGCTCCTATTGCGGGAACCATCAAGAGTGTTCTTGTTGAGAAGGGAATGAAACTGGAGGCAGATGACCTTTTGATGGACATCGAGTGAGCACTTGTTACGTGCACTTAATCAGCAGATTCCGCAATTGATTCTCAGTATGTGTGGACTTGGATGGATAGAAGTTGCCTTCATTCTTTAATCCTTGGAAAAGCACACAAATAAAAAACACCCAAATCAGCTTGATTTTAATCAGTTTACTGCTCTTTAAGTTAGGGTGCATTTGCTAACAGTAAGAAATGTGATTAGAGTGAAAATATTTTGAAGAGATTTGTTTCTTACTCTAGTCTTAGTGTGTTTCCATAGAGTAAAGGATGTAAGTAGTGGAGATGTAGACACAAGATGTAGCTGTTTTAATGGTGACTCTATGGTAGATGTTTTATGCATGTATGTCAGTGTGTGTTTAGATAACTCCTAACAGCCAGATGGGTTTAATACAGTATCACGTTTGTTGAACTCACCATGAGTTAGGTTTATTTTTTATTCAAATACAGTTCTAAGTGTTTTTTTCTTACTCCGAGCCCTCAAATATTAAATTTTTGAGATCTGATGTCAATGAAGTGCTACCACTTGGTGTTCGGTATAAACATTAGTATATTGGATTTTGTTTCTTTGTTTTTTTAACTGTACACAGATATACCTTTCCTGCTAATGACTGAAGAGATCTGTGTGTACATATATATATGAGAATGAAAAAAAATGCTGGATACTGTTTTTATCTCTCTGATGATTTTTGTCAGATTTTTTTGTTATTTTGTTTTGTTATGGGCATTTTTGTGTTTATTTAGTCTCCTGCTATAGGTAAAAGAAACAATGGTTTGTTACAGTATTTAAATTGAGAGAAATCCAATGGCTGTAAATGTGGGGTAAGCAGAAATGATTGATTTAGTTTTTTTTTGGAAACAATGTTTAAGAAATTCATTATCCATCTTAGAATAGTTCTTTTAGGAGTATCCATCTAATGTACAAAAAAAAACCTTTTATTGAAATACAGGAATTAGCTGAATGAAACTATAGCACAATTATTAATATTATTAAATAACTTCATTTGATGTTTGATGAAAATAAGCAAGACTGAGGAAATGAAATGATAAATTCTTGTCCGAAGATTATGCTCAGATCTGCTTACCTGCTGTTAAGGTAAACTAGACAAATAGCGCTAATAAATTGTTATCAGACAGTCTAATCATTAGGGTTTTCACTAGGGTTTTGAAAATTGGAGTCCTTGACAGATTTGTCGAAAAGTTCATAGACCTCTAGACCTCCCATTATTCATATAGAAAAAGAAAAAAAAAGGGGTAAAGGAGTCCTGGGCTCTATATAACGCACATTGATTGTTACCAGCGGACTCTTGCCATGAGAATGCTGTGTTCAAATAATATAATAAAAATATACATTTTTTTTGCGTCAGTTATAATATGTAAGGAATGTAAAGGAATGTAAATGTGATGAATAGTGCTGGTTTGGTGATACTGTGTTGTGATTACCAGTCATATCCATTTGTATTGTGATGATGAAATTATTTGTAGTCAACTTCTTTTTGATAAAGAAGGAAAGTAACAATGCTGAATAGAGGCTGTGAGTGGAAAACATACGGTAACACATCTTGTATTTCTTTACCAAAATGAAAAAATTGTTTCATATGCAAATTGATATTGAGATAAGCAATATTTGTTTTGTGATGATTTTGTGTACAAATAAACATGTTACAACCATGCCTCTCTGTCTATATTTCTAAATTTATGACTGTGTAGATTTTTCAATACATGGCTGTATTGACAAACAAGAAAAGAAATGATATAATGCTGTTAAAGTTTGTGAATATTGATGTGATGTTTTGTAGGTTATGTTAATGGATGATGATGAAATGACATTACCTGAATAATGATGAAATGAATTTGTTTACTGGTACTACATGGAGTGTAAGATAATGGGTAGTGACCCAATCTGAGATTGGTTGACAAAAAAAAAGGGTCATTTCTCTAACCTTTGCACATACGTGTGTTGTCCTACATAATGTTGACTAATTTCATTTTTCCCACATGGAAAAAAATTATTGCATTGCAATACACAAGCTTATCACTTATCAAGAAGGAAAAAAAATCTGAAGATCAATACAAATTATTTCTGTAGGAATATGAAGACCTGCTTAGGATGTTTAGTGAATTTACAGGCCCATGTAGTCTTTGACATTGTCAGTGATATGTAATAAACATGTGAGTAGTGTTTCATGTGTATTAATGCATAATAAACAGATTAACACACAATGTTTTCCAAATTTTTGTCCTTCCATTAAAATTATAGAAAGATACATTTATAAATGTTTAACCCTTTACCTCGTAAAGACTCCTTTTGATGCATTGACAAACAGAGGAGACCCTGATCTAAAAGCAGTCTGATCAGGTCTCCTCTGTATGTTCATACAACATTGTATCTCAGATTCTGCACAGCAAAAAAAAATCATTGTTTCATGTACCAATTATAATTAATTAATATTCAATCTGATGTACCAATTATAGTTAATTAATATTCAATCTGATGTACCAATTATAGTTAATCAAAATTCAATCTAGTAATAAATTGGCACATGAATATCAATGCGGTAAAGGGTTAAAAAAAGAAGAAACCGGATGTAATCAACAGTGTGAGAAAAAGTGATGGTGTTTAGAGTGTTTTCCCTGTACCTAGGAGGTTGAATCAAAGTCACTAAAATGGTACTGATGGATGTATCTGCCTTGTTTTGTTCTGTGCGTAAATGGGTAATTCCAGTGCCAGGATAATGTGACTGGGTGTGGTATGACAGTATGGTCACAGAATATCTGTCTCATCCAGACAAGTGTTTAGACAACTGAAATACTGTCAGTGGGACTTAACCCTTTCCCTCATATAGACTCATTTTGACGCCCTCTATAGGTATTACATAAAGCCTGATCTGCAGAAAACCACAGTTAAACCTTATCAAATTTAATTACAAAATCCTCATTTCCAGACCACTGAGGAGCAGCGAACAGCATAAAACCTGATCAGCCTGCGAGTTATTCGCAGGCTGATCTGGTTTTATGCTGTTGGCATAGGTCTTTTCATGGTGTCCTCTATGAGGGAAAGGGTTAAACCCATGCTTACAAGAGGTGTGGAATGGTTAAACAGTAGCAGGGAAAATTTTCTCGAACAGCAGATATAACTTGTTCTGACCATGTGTATTGCCAAGAAAGGCCATTTTTAGCTCGACTATTCCAAGAATATAAGAGCTATTGTAGTCGCCCTTGCAGCTTTTGGTTAAAGTTTTGCATATGCAAGTCACTATCAACCTTATATCTCAATAACCATTTATGGTATAGACTTGAAAGTTTATAAATATGTTCAGGGGCATCAGACAACCAAGGTTGATAACTCTTGACAGAATTTAACAAATATGGCCCCTTTTTAATTCACCAGAGCACAAAGTGCTCAGGGTGAGCTATTGGGATCACCCTTCGTCCGTCGTCGTCCGTCGTCAACAATTTGCTTTAAAAGACATCTCCTCTGAAACCGCTGGACAGAATTTGATAAAACTTGGCATGTATGATCCTTGGGTGGGCCTCTACAAAAATTGCTCAAATAAAGTTGATCCATGAAGAACTCTGGTTGCCATGGCAACAAATAGAAAAAATTATTGAAAACTTTGAAAATCATCTCCTCTGAAACTGCTGGACAGAATTTGATAAAACTTGGCATGTATGATCCTTGGGTGGGCCTCTACAAAAAGAGCACAAATAAAGTTGATCAATGAAGAACTCTGATTGCCATGGCAACAAATAGAAAAAATAATTGAAAACTTTGAAAATCATCTCCTCTGAAACAAATGGTCAGAATTTATTTTCCTTTGGCACAAAGTCACCTCATGAATGTTACCAATGCTAAATAAAGTTATCCTAAAAATAGGCCCGGTTGGAATTCCTTAAAAAAAAAATTTCCTTTGGCCCTCACCTCATGAATGTATACCAATATGGCTAAATAAAGTTAATTCCTAAAAAAATGAGGTCCCTAGGGGGTTGGCTAATTCCCTTATATACTCTATATAGAAAACATCAAAATTCTTCTTCTGTGCAAAGGCCAATTTGGGGCCGAAATTTGGCCCCATCTACTCTTCAATACACAATATTTTTCCCGATTTAGTGCGTTTCTGATTCCGTGATCCACCATTTTGGATTTAAATATTCGAACAAAATAACACTTATCGGTTTGCGAAAAGTGTTTTCAAAACAAAAAGATAACCCAAGAATTTATTAACTGGTTGAAATGAATGAGATTACATGACCGTCGATTGTCCAGTGTGTTTTAAGTTGCATGATAACACTGTATTTTCTGAAAATGTTAGCGCTTGTGAATCAAAACCGCACTGCTCCATAGAGTGTATAGGGATGGAATTACATGTACTATGGTGTCGAGAGTATGTGGGACATATAGGTAGAAAATTACTTCTAGTCTACTCATAGTTGTTTTGGCTGCTTTTTCCAGATTAAAAACTGTTACTGATTTAACCTTTTCCTTCATATAGACTCATATTGACACTCTCAAAAGGAACCACATAAAATAGTCACAGTTAAACATTCCTTGTTACAGAAAACAATTGTTTCATTTTAAAATGCAGATGTACTCTGGTGAGCATCTATGGCCCTTGGGCCTCTTGTTAATTTAGAAATATTGGTTAAAGTTTTGCAAGCAATAGATAATGCATGCAATCTACTATCAAGCTTGTATCTCAATAACCATTCATGGTATTGACTTGAAAGTTTATGAATATGTTTAGGGGCATCAGACAACAAAGGTTGATAACTCTTGACAGAATTTAACATAAATATGGCCCTTTTTAACTTAGAAATTTTGTTAAAGTTTTGCATGCAAGATATTCTCATGCTTATATCTCAATATCCAGGCATGTGATTCATTTGAAACATCTTTAATACATTTAGGGGTATCATACTTTCAAGGTAGATTACTCTTGAAAGAATATATTACAAATCATGGCCCCTTTTTAACTTCGAAATTGATTTGAAACATCTTTAATGCGCTTAGGGTTATCATACTATTTAGGTAGATAACTTTTGATGGAATATATTAGAAGTTATGGCCCCTTCTTAAACTTAGAAATTTTGGTTAGAGTTTTGCATGCAAGGTACTTTCATGCTTATATCTCAGAGTCCAGGCATGAGATTTGAAACATCTTTAATGTGTTGAGGGGTACCATACTGTCAAGGAAGATAACGCTTGATTGAATGTATTACAAATTACAGCCCCCTTTTAACTTAGAAATTTTGGTTAAAGTTTTGCATTTAAGCTACTATCCAGCTTATATCTCAGAAATTGTTTATGGTATTGACTAGAAAATTAAGGAGTGTATTCAGGGGCATCAGAAAACCAAGGAGGATAACTTTTGGACTGACTGATTTTTTTTACAAATTATGGCCCTTTTCTTACTTGGATACTTGGTTAAAGTTTTGCATGTACAGTGTTATTATGCTTATGTCTCAGTAACTAGGCATGACTTCATAAAAATTATTAAGGGGTATCAGACTATCAAGGTATATCAGTTTTGACTATTATTATATACAGGGTATGTGAAGGGCAAGAATTTAAAAAGATTTCAATTGATTTACCAACAAGCATTTTGAATAGTCGAGCGTGCTGTTCTCTGACAGCTCTTGTTTTAACAACTATAGCCATTTGAATTATTTGACACTGGAAAAAGAAAATGTCTGTTTATAGCTGGACTATTCGAGGAATAGGATGGGCTATTGTAATCACCCCAGCGTCAGCTTTTTGCATCAGTGTCTGTATCCCAAGAAATGTTAAGATTTTGTTTCTAACATTGCCATTATCTCCACTATTACTGAATGGATGTCCCTCAAACTTGACACACCTGTTTATCATCATCAGACCAACCTGTGGAAACAGGAACAGTAACTCTTCCACATATTGTTGCAAATTTATGGCCCTTTTTGAACTTAGCAGAATTGTTCAACTTTTGTTTAATATCACTTTTATCCTCATTTCTACTTAATGGGTGTCCCTCAAACTTCATACATGAAATTGCATACATGTGCTGTTAGGCAGGAGTACATAACTCTGTCATTAATTTAAACATATTTATGCCCCTCTTTTATTTATTTTCACACCACCTCATTTTCACTTAACCTTTAGAGGTGGTGCTTTGAAATAATGAATGCCAGTTAATGACCATCATTTATTCTTATACATGGCAAGAGTACATGTCTTGAATTTTGACATAATTATGCCCTTTTTCCACCTTGATTAATCTTTATGTACAAACACACTTTTTCACTGAACTCGGAGATATTGCTTTAAAACTTGGAATACATGTTTATTACATTTTGATAATACAGAGATTCTTATTTTGCATTTAATTGCAATATTCATTTTAATTGACAAGCTCTTGAATAGTTGAGCGTGCTGTCTATGGACAGCTCTTGTTTTTTTTCTTTTACATGATTCAAAGACAAGATTTTATCTCAAAAGCTCTGGCTATTCTAAAACTAGGCACCCTAAAGTCCCTGGTTACTGAATCTCACTCAGTTGGAGTTTTCTTAAACTAAGTCTCATCAATCATTGTTCTGGAATTAATAATTAATACTGCAGTAGTTTAGTAATTCTGCTGATTACTAGTGGAAGTAGACCCCAAACTGCACAGCAGCACCTGGGTAAAACAACTGACCTACCACAAGGCAGCTGAAAGGCTTTTCAAATGAAAAATCACCCTGGCAGGACTCTAACCCATAGCTTGGAAGGACTAAGTGATAGATAGTCAGTGACTATACCCACTCAACCACAGAGGCCTCTTCTCTATTCATCAGTAGAGAGAAGTAGTTCAGTATGTATATTACCATTAGCATTTCATTATGGATATGGCCTCTGAATTTCTTAACAATTGTAAGTAGTAGAGTAAGAGAGAGTGTAGCTAGGATTTTGTGTGAAACAAGGACCAGTTATTATATTTTGCACTTTACAAATTGGCCTCTGAATTTCTTAAAAACAATTATAAGTAGTAGAGTAAGAGAGAGATGTAGCTAGGATTTTGTGTGAAACAGGGACCATTTCTTATTTTTGCACTTTACAAATTGACACTTGTTCTGGAGATTGCATAAATATAAGTACATGTACTACACAGAAAATGTAAATGCATTACATAATTTTTTAAAGCTGTTTTATTTTCATTTTTTCCCACATCTTTTGAAATCTTGGCATTATGTGATTTTCCCATGATCTTTGATGAGTAACATTTTAAAAATAATTCTGACAATGTTTTAATTGGTAAACATATAGCATTTGTATTTTGCATGATGAAATGTTCCTCACCACAGTATGCAATCTGAATAAACTGTCAGCTCATTCTATTATTTCAAGTATTACAGCAATGCATTTCTAACAAATCCACATTAACTGTATGTGTAACTCCTGCAGCCTCATATGTGTTCTCTTTCTTGCAAACCAGTAGGAGATTCAGATCTCTGCAAACTGTAAAGACATATAGGGTCAATAACGTTCCTTCAGGATCACTTCAACAATTGGTTATAAACTGTTCCTTGGAACTCCAAGCATATTCTAATGAAAAGTATTGTTCCTTTAGCAATTGTTCAGTAGCATGAGAGAATCACATAAAATGAAATACAAAGTATAATTTTCTGTTGTAAACATCAATACCAATAGTTGCTTTGATGGAAAATGAGAATGAACGATGACTCCCTTTGATAATGCAGATGACTATACTTCTTTCACTTGTGCTATCTCTCTGTCAATTTCTTGGTAAATTCTGTGAGAAGATCATACATGTCCTTCACACAGGATATCTGCTGCTTCACCGTGACAAGGAACTGTGGGTAGGGCACAGACTGGTGGTCAGTGGTCGGAGCCTCTGACTTTGGTATGGTGACAGGAAGGGGTGTGTATTTACCACTGTCTGTCAACTGAGACTGCATCTCTAGAGCCAGCCTCTGTCAAATTAAAAAATGGAAATACATCAATTATACTCTTGTAATTTTTAAAGCTACTGTATACTTGACAGCAAAGACTTTAAGGAATAAACTGTTTATTCTGCTTGATAAGATTTAAATAGATACTTAAATGAATCACACTCAAGCCCCTAACAATGTACATTTTTTAAAAGATATGAGCCACCATTTTTATCTGACAAAACATACACATCAATGATTACTATGATAGTATATACTGCAAGTATAATAAGATATATACAAGCAGTCTGAAGCAATATGTGAAATACCTCCAGATACACAATGTAAATTGATACATCGGTCAAATACCTGAAATGTCTTCCTTGGAGAATCCCTAAAAGAAATACTGGTAAAAAATGAGGCAGTAAAAATTGTTTTGCACCAAGATCTCAAAAATATGGCACGAATATTTCAAACCTACCAAGTTAACTTCCAACTGGTCACATATGGAATAAAACTCTTCTAGACTTCTCTCATGCTGCTGCTGGAGACCCTCCTGAGTTTTACTGAAAGATATTGAGGGAGAAAAAATAAACATACACTGTTTTATGATTAAGTATTTACAATGTAATTACATTCATTATTACTAGCGCCATCTAGGCATATCAAGAAGTTAATCCCTTTTTTCACTTTAGTTAAAGACTACATGTAATATTCTTATTTTTTCATTGAAAGATAGATCGTTATGAAAATGCTTTTTCCTTACGTGTGACTTTAAAAGATATATGAATGTATCACTAGTCTATATAGGCATATCTCAACTCACAGGTCAGGTAATTCTTAAATCTTACTTAACCTTCCCAGTGTTGCAGATTTATTCAAGCCAAATCATCAGGACATAAAGTAGCTACACTGGGATATCTTGAAATCAATGTTTGACATGATTTACATGAAAGATGACATGAGTTTGTTTTACACTTTGTGACCTTGTCATAAATAGAAAGTACCTTAACACCTTAACAAGAGGCCCATGATGGTCCTATATCGCTCACCTGAGTACCACTGCTCTAATGGCAACCTTAAGTATAATGGACCATAACTCCCATACAAGGCATAATAGTCCTTTGTTTATTATCATTATGTATACATCTGATCAAAATTGCTTTATAAATGTGGATGCTAGAATGCAAAGAAAGCTAAATATTACATTTTTATACTTCAAGGGCCATAATTAGAGATAGTGGTCCAATACCAAGTCAACCTTGGCAAAATAATAGTCATTAACATTACCATCAGGTTTGTGTTAGTTTACTTTCTAAATAATCCCTAGGGAGCTGAAGTTTCAAGGGATCAGCTTTGTTTAAGTGGTTTTGGTAGAGGGTAATTTAAGGCAAATTAGCGCCGCCTCTGGTGACCATGTTTTTTAATGGGTAGAAATAATTTTAGCAATCTCGGTAGAGGGTTACCCAAGGAGAATATGTATTAAAACATTTTGAAATCTGGCCAGCAGTTTTGAAGGAGAAGATTTTTAAAGTTTTCATATTTTTTTTCTTTTTCCGTTGCCATGGAATCCAGAGTTCTAAATGGATCAAGTTTATTTAAAGAACTTTTGTGAAGGTTACCCAAGGATCATCCCTGCCAAGTTTAATCAAATTCTATCCAGCGGTTTCAGAGGAGATTTCGATTAAAGTTTTCACTAAATACATTTGAGGCAAATTAGCCACACCCCTGATGGCCATGTTGAAATCTGACCAGTAGTTTTGAAGGAGATGATTTATAAAGTGTTCATATTTTTTTTCTTTCCATTGCCATGGCAACCAGAGTTCTAAGTGGATCAAGTTTATTTTAGCAACTTTTGTGAAGGTACACCCGAGGATCATCCCTGCCAAGTTTAATCATATTTTGTCAAGGGGTTCTCGAGGAGATGTTGTTTGAAGCAAACTGTTGATGACACACGATGGACGCAGGGTGGTCACAAAAGCTCATCTTGAGCATGTTGTGCTGAAGTTAATTTGGGGTCATAACTTCCACTGCAAAAATTGGAAAGGCCTATTGAAACCTCAGGAGTTTGAAGTGCCAATATAGTAAAAAAAAAAAAAAAATATATATAATAAAAATATGGGGGGCTTATTTTCTATATCAATTTAATATTTAAGACTCCTGTGGAACATACATGGAAACATGCCTGAATACAAAATAAAAATGTTTTAGTAAATAACAGCTAGGAAGTAGCTTACTGTCCTTCTTCTGTCAATGAGTTTTGATGGAGGATTTGTCCAGCTATTTTCATGACAGTCTGAAAAAGAATAATTGATCAATATCAAACATTGCAAAATCTTGCAAATGACAAAACATATCCATACTTCATCATAGGTACTTGATAGAAATCTAAACATTTTTTTTTTGCTATAGGGGAATTGTGACATGATCATTAAAGAAGGGAAATGAGTGTCATAACAAAAACCATTAGAGGACAGAGGACAACATGCTCACTTAAGCTAGCGCCTTGACAGTATTGAGTTCATACCATGATCTACATATTCAATTTGAAAACAGAATCATCTCTACAATTTAATCATGAAGTTTACCCTGCATTTCTTTTACCATGTAGTAATATTTATTCAAACAAGAGTACCACGTGTGGATGCCAACACTTGTCTGTTGTGTGTGTATTTTTTTTTTTAAAAGGGGAGATAAATTTGGTCGAAATGGATCTAAGAGTTATGACCCTTGATTGGAAGGTAGCCTTTGAAATCGTGAATAAGTATATGAAATTTGATGACAGACAGTTTAATAGTTTTGAAGCTATGGCCAAGGTTAAAGTTTTCACGATATTTTTTTTTTAAAAATACGGGAGATAATTTGGTCAAATTCAACTTAACAGTTTTGGTCCTTGATGGGAATGTAGCCCTTGTGATAGTGAGCAAAAAAGTGAAGTTTGATGACAGACAGTTTAAAAGTTTAGAATTTATGGCTTAGGTTAAAGTTATGGCGCCAACAACACCACCAGAGTGATGACAATACCTCCACTAATTTTCTTTGAAAAAAAACAAAAAAAAACAGCTGAAATAAAAATGGGACCAGGTAAAGTTATGGTTCTTGATCACTGTACTTCTCATAGTCACCATATTTTAAGTTTCAAGACAATACCATATACAATGTATATTTTTCAATAATGCTTTGGACAAAGATTCATTATAAGACAAGAGGCCCATGATGGCCCTAAATCGCTCACCTGAGATAAACAGTTTGACCCAAGGAACATCTGTACCAATTTATTTTAAAATCTGGCCAGTAGTTTTGAAGAAGATGATTTTTAAAGTTTTCATTTTTTTCTTCTTTTTGTTGCCATGGCAACCAGAGTTCTACATGGATCAAGTTTATTTTAGCAACTTTTGTGAAGGTTGACCCAAGGATCATCCCTGCCAAGTTTAATCAAATTCTGTCCAGTGGTTTCAGAGGAGATGTTGTTTAAAGGTTTCTCTATATACATATAAGGCAAATAAGCCCCGCCCCTGGCGGCCATGTTTTTTTATGGATCGGAATAATTTTAGCAACTTTGGTAGAAGTTGACCCAAGGAACATCTGTACCAATTTATTTTAAAATCTGGCCAGTAGTTTTGAAGAAGATGATTTTTAAAGTTTTCATTTTTTTTTCTTTTTGTTGCCATGGCAACCAGAGTTCTACATGGATCAAGTTTATTTTAGCAATTTTTGTGAAGGTTGACCCAAGGATCATCCCTGCCAAGTTTAATCAAATTCTGTCCAGTGGTTTCAGAGGAGATGTTGTTTAAATGTTTCTATATATACATATAAGGCAAATAAGCCCCGCCCCTGGAGGCCATGTTTTTTTACGGATCGGAATAATTTTAGCAACTTTGGTAGAGGTTGACCCAAGGAACATCTGTACCAATTTATTTTAAAATCTGGCCACTAGTTTTGAAGAAGATGATTTTTAAAGTTTTCATTTTTTTCTTCTTTTTGTTGCCATGGCAACCAGAGTTCTTCATGGATCAACTTTATTTTAGCAACTTTTGTAGAGCCTCACCCAAGGAACATTCCTGCCAAGTTTCATTAAATTCTGTCCAGCGGTTTCAGAGGAGATGTCGTTTAAAGAAAATTGTTGACGACGCACGACGGACGACGCACGACGACGGACGAAGGGCGATCCTAAAAGCTCACTTGAGCACAAAGTGCTCAGGTAAGCTAATAAAATAAAAAGAGATTATCAAAAATGGGACCAGTCAGTTACGTTTTTTTTATCACTGCACATCTTCTTATCACTATCTATATCAATACCTTGTATAGTGTTTGAATAATTCACCAGACAAAAACTAATTACTGGTGTAAAATAAAGGAAGATAATTAAGAAAAGACCAGGTAGAGTTATGGTTTTTGGTCACTGCACTTCTCCTAGTCACCATCTATATAATTATATCAATATCTTTTGCATGTATAGTTTTGGAGTAATGCTCTGCACAAAGATTCATTATAAAATGAGGGGAGATATATAAAATCAACAAGAGGCCCAAGATGGCCCTAAAGACGCTCACCTGAGAAAAACTGCCTCCATTGCCTGTTACTAAATTATGGCAGAGTTGTACTGAATACATAATCCATGAGATCATTTATGTGGTCGAAATTTGAAGTCAAACTTGACTAAGAAATTATGGCTTTAAATTTTCAAACATGACACATGCACGCACGACGGATGACGGACAAAAGGCGATCACAAAAGCTCACCATGAGCACGTTGTGCTCAGGTGAGCTAAAAATGAGTAATGGTTCTTGGACACTGCATTTCCTCTCCTTTCTTAATGAGCCAACAAAACAATAAGGATGTTGGAGGGGCCTTGGTTTAAACTTACCATAAGACCATGGATAATGCCAAGTTTCATTCCCCAATTCACAATTATAAAGAAAGGGTTGCACACAATCTATGTTAACTTCTTCTTTTCTCAGGCTTAAGTGGACCACCAGAAAAATCAAACCACTGATGCTATTGGCTGTAATGGCAACTCGATTAAAAATTTACTGTTGAACTTGAACTCATATTATTATTTGAGGGTGTAAAAGAATTTCTCATTGATAAAAATTTTGGCGAAAAATTGTTAAAAACGATTTAAAGGCATTTGAGCAGTTTTTTCTAACAGACAGATTTTTCTAAAAATTTGAATATAAGTACTTTAGACTTTAACTAAAAGATATATGAATTAAAAATAGGGGTCACCATGCTTATTTTAGAGACTGGGCTTTTGGTAGAACTCACTATTTGCAAAAATTTGTTGAAAAAACATGACATTAAAAAATGAGAAAGATTTCTTTTCTAAATACTGTAACAGCATATCTAAATGATATTTTGAAAATATTTTTATCACCATTTGTAACTTATAATGTACATGTATTCTATAAGTTACAGATAAAAATACTGTCAAATATGCATTGAAAATACAAAACGGGCATAAAATACCATTTGAGCCCGGATCAAAATGTATACAAAAACTATCCCAAAACTGTGAATTTTCATATATATTTTTCTAAATATTTTTTTTTCAATGGACAGATTTTCTTTATTTTTTCAGAGTCAGTTTTCTGATATAAAAACTTAAAAAAAAAATACATATCTCACCAGATTGTTTTTTTTTAACTAAAACTGCTGTTTTATGAAATTTTAGCCAAATTTACATAAAAACACTAAAATGTGACTTTTTGTACCTTAAAAATTTGAAAATATTTTTAACACATAATCAAAATTTGGGCTTTCTTCTATCATTCTACTTAAAATAAATGAGAAATTAATTTTTTTTTTACAAAATCAAAATCAGCCGTAACCTGGTGAAACGTCCTTAATTAATTATACTCAATACAAATAACAATGAGTGCTCAAGTAATTATTCTGATACAAGATTGAGGAAGTAAATAAACAGCTGATCCTGTAACGGTGTAATTCATTGACCATAAGACACTGTTATCTTCGTTGTAGATTTATATATAAATATATATGTTTGATTCTTATTGTGATTTTAGAATAATGATTACTTTTTATGCATGGATAATAAGTTTGCATTTTGATTGATGTTATCATTTGTCTTCAAATACTTGTAAATGGTTCTGACTGATAGAGATCACGATGCTGCTTTCATACACTTCCCTTTGCAATCATTAATTGATTATTTCTCGTTGCCGCCAATCTTTGGTTGTCATTTTTATTGTTGTTTGTTTCCTGTCAATGAATGTGTTGAGAACTTGCGTTATGAAAGAGATATTTTTACACAGTTTACCTAGGTAAACTGAGCATGTTCTAGACTTGCGACGTAGAGCTGACTTGTATTAGTAAATAGACTGTGGATGATTCCAAAATGCATTATAATGGAATTTATGAATATGACCTGCACACAATATATGGATATGAAAATTTTTGCTATGATTTTTACCTAAAAGTAGGGGTGCACACTATCTTTGGGTGAACACTATCTATGGTCTTCTAATAATTTTCTGTTGATTGGAATATTTTTGTTTATATTCCTCTAGACAGTTTCTGGGTTGGACAAGTACTTTGAGCTTTGAAAGGTAATGAAAATCCTTTGATGACAGCAGAGATCCAACCCACAACTTTCCAAAACAGGTTATGGGTCTGTTTGCTCTAATTCCCATTCGCCCTATACCAATTTGCCCTAATTTCCGACTAGGTCTATTCACCCTAAAAGAATTTTATCAATTTGGTTCAAAATATATGTTTGTTTGTCCGTATGTGTGTTTTATATAATATCATGACTTTGTAGAACTTGGTATGTTAGATAGATTTAAGTGCATCATTTATAGATTGCCACATGCTCTACACTTTCTTTTTATTTTACAAAATATTTTGTCTCCAAAGGACAAAATTCATTTTTTAACGGTGTGTGAATCCTACTCATGATCACCATATGTTTAAGTTCTTAATTATTTCTGACTGCTAGAAAAGAATCAACTGTCATTTTTTATATTTTTATATTTCTGAACTTTGAATTAAATGATAAATTTAGAAATAATTAATGATAAATTTAAATTACAAAGTAATTGTGCTTAATTTATAACTCCAAATCCATCATCTTTAAACATTAATAAATTCAGACAGATGTATTGTTTTGTTTTGTGTTTTTTTCAAATGACATAATTCTGATAAAATTCTTTTAATAATTTTCATGAAATAAATAGTTTCTATCAATTGTATCAAAATATCTCTCATAGTTCATGAAGGTACAATATAGTCAATTTATCTGAGAGTGTTTTTACTATTATTGAGAGTAAAAGAAAAGGCAGGTATTAGTTCTTGTTTATATTTTAGCCTCCGCTGCTGCAATAAGCTCCGCCCATGAAGTTCAAAGATCATGTAGTGTTCAAGTTTTTACACACATACTGCTACTATTGACAGCAGTGTCTGAATTCATTCCTTTATCCCACCACTGCCATCAGTGTTTATTTTTCCTTCTTTTCTTCTCATACCACTTTCCTTCTCTCCTGTCTGTCTTAAACAGATAACGAACAAGATTTCTGTATACATTGTTTTTTTACATTTACTAATATCTAATAGTCTTTACAGTCCATAAGTCTTTTCCTCGCATTCTGAACTCCTTCACTGAACTTCAAACATTGTCAAAAAGCCATACACCCTAGCATAACCAATTCATTTCTACAAGCCTTGAAAGAACCTCAAAAGCACCTTAGAAAGAACAAAAGACCCTGTTGCCCTCTACCTGACCCCTTTTATACCCAATGGTCATTTGAGCTTGTTAGCATGCTAATGGTGTTATCATGTAGCATCCTGTCTTTGGCTAATCTATATTTAGACGCTTACAAACAGGCTAACAAAATGCTATCAAATGTAGCCTGTCTCTTTGTTTAATATGTGAATGGGATGCTAACACAATGCTAACGTTAGCATCAACATATTAGAGCTGTTTACCAATTAAATAACATTATTTAAATATTTTGTTTACTTTAAAAGTCCTTGCAATCATTATTTGTTATAAAATTACAACAGTAGGCAGCATATGCTCATGTTTTCACCAAATCAAGACCTCACGGATCATCATTTCATAAAATACATTTTTCAGTTTTTGAACGAAATGGCATTTAACTGGAAAATTTAATGTTCATTTAAAATATCTCACCTCTTATTTCATTTTTTCTTTAAATATAAATGTATATGAGGTTCAAACGTCCAAGCATAGATATCAACGTCTGAGGCCATTAAGCTCAAAAGACAACTTTTCAGAGGGTACCGAATCATCTTTGGACCGTTTGGTAATAATGTATTATATTTAGTGGAATGTAGGACGAAGCGTACCACTGCACTAGCGTACCAGGACGTAGTGTACCACTTTATAGGACGAAGCGTACCATCTATATTTTATTACTTATTTTAACACAAAGATGTAACATAGTCGTATGATAAACTAGTTGAGTTTTAATATGCACAAAAAGTTATGAGTAAGAGCAATCTTTATATATATAAAAATAATTTATAAAAAATATCATCGACATTGATATAAAAATAATGTGAAAATAATGTGAAAAGTAGTATGATCTACGATCGCGGCGAAAATATATCAGCGGATGAAATATGTTGAAAAACTCTATTTGGAAAAAAAAAAAAAAGTTTAAAGTGACAATAATTTTTTAATTGTTAAATATGTCTATTCAATAAAATACGTATTTATATTACGGCTTTAGGGATAATTGATTTCATTAAAATACAAATATATTTAATTAAATACATCTTACATATACTCTTAAACTTTTTTTAATGGCATTAAAAATGAATAAAAAAAATAAATGTGCTATTTGTATTCATTTGAATGTTATTGTTATTCATTAACACCTCATTGACACTCTATTAGCGAGTGAACCACCCCACTATCAACACTGAAATATATAGGTGGTACGCTTCGTCCGGAAATTGTACGTTCAGGCGATGGTACGCTTGTGCAACGCTTCGTCCCGCTACCATATTTAGTGAACATACCACTAAGGATTCTCTCAAACGAGGCAGCAAAAGCTGTTTGATCTTAGCCACTGGATCGATGTCAACTTGCGTTTGTGTCTGAGATGGCTGAGGTTGAGTCTGTGGATTAACTTGCTGAGGCGTTTGCATTGAGCCGGGTTGACCAACTTGGGCCATGGGGGCAGCCATTTTATTTTCCTTGTTGTGATGTGAAACGTAATGTACATAAAATGTAAGGAAGATGAAATAAAAATAAACTCATCAACCAAGTGAAAAGCAATATATTTCATTAATATGATGGACATGTAACATTTATTTATTACTGATATTCCTAATTATAAAAACTTTCTTTTTCATCCAAATTTGAACATTGCGTTGATCGAAGTGTAAGTGAAGCAGGGAACAAAAACACAAATGACGAAAAAATAACCACTTCACATCTCATGACTGTTTTGATCTGAATTGAAAATGCCACCAACGATACAGTCAGCATCTAAGGATCGGGATAGGAAGAGAGGAGGAGAAAAGAGGTACAAAGAATTGTAAAATGTTGTTTAATGATATTATGTCACTAGTTTTCGCGCTTAGCGTAACGTTACAAAATATCAGGAGATCATACAGATTTTAAGATGAAATATACTTTCTTCGATGATGATGTTTTTAAATTTATTTTCATAACATGCACTTGTATTATGAAAATTGTGTATACATTATTTCTTTTGAAGTATTTAAATTTCTCTGGTGTCAATGTCTCTCGAAGTTCGAACCTCATAGCATTTTTACCAAGTATCATCAGTTCTTATCAGAAATTGATTAATGAGAGTAAATATGTAGATGTAGATGATATTAACGAAAGTTGGTACAAAATTTAAATAATAATAAAACCATGTTTAAATACATTATACATTTCTGTATAAAGGTTTTGTAATAATTTGTTGCCTGGTTGAACAGAGGATGATGTCGGTCACACGACTTACCGAAATACCAAAATACTTCCGAAAAACCGAAATACCCTAGATAATTGGGATAGCCATATACTGTAGGGCTTAATTAGTGTTAGAATGCTATATTATGAGGTACCAATGGCTTTATGCTTTATTTTGTTTATGAAGTTTTTTTTTTTTTTTTTTTTTTTATCTTATTTCTTTTTAAATGGGCCAATTCGAGATTTCCGTATTAACCGAAATTTTCTCTGTCGAATCCTCCGGCCAAAATCCCTGAATAATTATAAAATTGCTCAAAATTGTTGTGTTTGTTTGTTATTTAGTATGTTGATATTATCAAAAGCTATATTAAAGTATTTACGTCTCTGATATTATCGATGAAACAGAACTGACGACTGCGGTATTCCTGTAAGAGATATTGCTAGTCTGCGGAACCCTCCCTAGGACCGGACGACCATGTATTAATTTTTATTTGATTATGTGCTTGTTTAATTTAGTTATAAAATTGAAAAAAAAACAACACATTGAGTATTGTTGTTGCGGGTGTTTATCAAGATTATTAACATTATAGACATAACGGACCCCCCCCCCCCCACACACACACACACAAAATACTCCTGAATGAGAAATGAATTGCGATAAGTGAAATAAATGATATTGGCTAGTTTTCGGTACGATAAATTTATCACACACACAGAGAAGAAGTGGAAAAAGAAAAAAAACCCCCCTAAACTAGTATTATCCTTCAATGTATAAAGTATTATATTAGAAATAGAAATAAGATACTGAAACATAGTGCTTTCTAACATAAATAATGAATATTGAATATTTTAAATATTGATTTTGTGTTCTTACCTGCAATTGCCATTTGAACCGCTCTTTATGTTCAGAAATATAGTTTAATTAATAATTCTTATTTTATTTTACAAAATTAACACTATGACATTTTGTCTTTCAAACTAATTATGATTTTGGAGTTTGTTAACTATACTTATTTTGCTTCATTGATAATTTCAACCATTTGAAATTAAAATGATAAGGTGTATAAAACTGAGATCGTGAGACAAGGTTTAAATGGTTGAAATTATCAATGAAGCAAGGTTGATTTAATTAAGTTATATTTACGGAATTTTTGTGACTTGTTATTAAATTTGTGGGTTTTTTTTTTTTTAGATTATCAAATATTCATTGTAGATTTAAGATATTTTAATGTAATACTTGGTTTCCGTATCTAAAGCAGCTGGTTGTTGCATCTGAGTTGTGTATTCGCACCTACTCCCTGGGTGTCATCTTAGGTGAGGGGTCGGAAGTGTCAACTAAACTTACACTACACTACACATTTCATATCTTATAATTACTACACTAAACATACATTTCGTGGTATTCCGGTTTCTCTTACCGGAATACTGCAGTCGCCAGTTATATCTATCATAACTTAACACAAAACAACGCTCAGAACCATTTTACCGCGTGGGTTCGAGTCCCGACGGGGTCATTCAGATTTTCATGTGAGGAAGCTTTCGAGCTGGCTTGCGGAAGGTTTGTGGTTTACTCGGGTGCCTATGTGCAATCGGGGTTCCGTCCACCTGTAATTAGCTGGACGTCGCTATATGACTGAAATACTGTCGCAGCGACGGTAAACCCAAAACACACACACATTCAGAACTATTTTAAATATGCGAAACAAACACTACAATGGTATACCGGTCGAGGGAGGATTCCGCAAATTACACTAAACATGCATACGGTATTTCGATTTCTCTTAACGGAATACTGCAGTCGTCGGTTGTGTTTTATAATTTCAATACATTAAATAAACATATATTACAGCATTTAACAATAGTTTGTTACTTCAGTTTTTTAACTAAACTTAATAAGCGCATCATCAATAATTAATTTTCAGTAGGTTTCCGTTAGAGGGAGTGCAATTCCACCTATCGTATCGCCTAGCCTATAGATCTAGAATTTCAAAACACTATAAACACACACAAACACACGAAAAAAACAAAAACAAAAAAAACAAAAAAAATATAATAGATACAATAAAATAAGTTCATTAAGGGATATTCCGATCTTGAGTCATTCGGTTATGGAAATCTCGCTACAATTGGCTCATAAAAAAAAGAATAGTTGAAACACACACACACACACACACACACACACACACACACACACACAAAACAACTGAATAAACATTAAAAACATCATAAAGCCATTGATTCCTCATAACATAGCATTCTAACACTTATTAAGCCCTACAATATATGGCTATCCCAATTATCTATGGTATTCCGGTTTTTCGGAAGTATTTTGGTATTTCGGTAAGTCGTGTGACCCGATGATGTGAGCCATTTTATAGGACATTTGAACATTTCATGAGACAATGTGAACATGTTAATTATACAATGTTCTTTTTTTTTTTCAGTATAAAAAATCAGTGCAAAAATGTATACTTATCATATGCTAAGTAGTATGTCTTTACAGACTTTAGACATTGCAAAGCAAGGCTTTGCAGTTAGTTTGTGAATTTGCTATGGCATTAAACTATGAATGTTTGCATAATAAATTATTGAATTATATTTGGAGAAATACTATATTCTCAAAGTTAAATATGCCATTGTCAGATACAGTTATTTGACAATATCATGTAGTTTAATAGGTGTCAGGTAAGTCAAAATCAATCAACTCTTAACAATACTACCGTGTATAGCCAGTCAATTTTTGCCAAACAGAAGATTACCTAAAGACAAATGCAGTTTATCATCATATTATTTTTTCACAGAATTGCTGCATATTTTGACATTTTAACAGTGGTTTACATTAACTTTTTAGCTTGGTACCGTATCCCGAAGGATTCAAGGAACACCTGCTTTGAAATTAAGGAGTACCTTTTGAAAATTAGGAGTACCTGTCATGTCAGTCAGACATATTATGGCTTCATTCACCCATATGGCATAAATTGGTTAAAAAGTTCATCAAAGAGGGATGAAGTTATTTACATAGGTTTTCAACAAATTTGGCTGTTCAGTTTACTTTTAATTGGAAATTAAATGTCCCAATGGAATACCTGGCATGTCAGTCCTGGAATCCCTTCCCAAATTTTGGTGTCCTCAGGATCCGGGACACCGTTAGTGTCAACCTCTGTTTAAATAACAATGGTATAAACTTTTATTTAATCAATTTTTTTACTCTTACCTATTATTATTTGTTTACTTACTGTCAATGCATAATAATTTAAATAATAATCTGTTGAATTTAGATATTGATTTTAACATACAAAACACATCAGACACTTTGATGTGTGATGATGTGGGAGAAAACAAAGCAGACATTTATAAAGACAAAGGGTGTTAGTAGTTTATAAAATAACACAATATTATATGTATTGCATATGTTGTAACATTATCTCCCATTAAGGTTTCACATTGCCCTGGTTCACTGTAACAGACTGTTGTTCACATCAAATTGAGTTAGTGCTATATTGAATTTATGATTTAAGGAACATTTATCTTATGACCTAAGCACCAAGTTATAGACAGATGGGCCAATTCAGCATTTGAGATTTTTAAGAGAACATGTGTTTGAGTCTGTAACTTTTAAACTCATATTGGCTGGAGAAAAAAAAATGAATTGGGCATCATTCATATGTGCTTCATTACCTGGAAATTCTAAGAAAATTCCTCAAAATTCCTGAAATTCAGACATGAAATTTTTAAAAAATTCCCAGTTTAGTCATATACCAGCAGTACCAAATGACAAGTTCACAAACATTAATGTGACTACTAAAATAAATCTTTGCTTTACAGGTCAGAGCTTGTATGCACTGTAAAATTCAACAACACCTTGCCAGACATCCCATTTGATCCCAAATTCATAACATATCCATTTGAGTCAACAAGGTAAATATTTCATGTTTTTAGCTCACCTGAGCACGTGTGCTCAGGATGAGCTTTTAGGATCGATGAATGTCCGTCGTCCGTCCGTCCGTCCGTCCGTCGTCCACAATTTGTTTGTTTGCACTCTAGCATCTTCATTTTATGAGCAATTATCTTCAAACTTTAAAAGAATGTTTATAACCATAAAATCTCGGCCAAGTTCGATTATGGCTGATATCGGAACATTAGGTCAGGAGTTATGCCCCTTTTAAAATTAAAAAAAAACAGATTTCAAGTTGTTTACACTCTAGCATCTTCATCTTTTGAGCAATCCTCTTCTAACTTTATGGCAATGCTTATGACCATAAGGTCTCGATTGAGTTCGATTATGGCTGAGATTCATCAATTAGGTCAGGAGTTATGCCCCTTTTAATATTAAAAAAATGTCATATTTCACTTTGTTTACACTCTAGCATCTTCATCTTTTGAGCAATCATCTTCAAACTTTATGGCAAAGCTTATTACCATAATGTCTCGATTGAGTTTGATTATGACTGAGATCAATTGATTAAGTCAGGAGTTAAGCCCCTTTTAATATAAAAAAATGCCATATTTCACGTTGTTTACACTCTAGCATCTTCCTTTTTTTAGCAATCATCTTCAATCTTTATGACATTGTTAATGACCATAATGTCTCGATTGAGTTCAATTGTGGCAGAGATCGGTCATTTAGGTCAGGAGTTATGCCCCTTTTAATACAAAAAATGCAAGATTTCACTTTGTTTATTCTCTACCAACTTCATTTTTTTAACAATCATTTTTAAACTTAAAGACAATGTTTATGCCCATAATCTCACAATTGGGTTCAATTATAACTGATATTGACTTGTAAATTTAGGAGTTATGCCCATTTCACCATAAAAAAAGCTAGATTTCACTTTTACACTCAAGCATCTTTATTTCTTAAGCAATCATCTTTCTCAGGTGAGCGACCAAGGGCCATCTTGGCCCTCTTGTTTAAAATTCTAATAAGTACTTATACTGATAAAGTTAAAGAAATCTGCTGCAAAGAAATGTGAAATGTTGAACAATCATAGACTATTAGTTCAAATTAAAAATGACTGTAATTATATTGATTGAATTGATTTATGTAGCCGGGTACAGGTATTTGGTGATAATGTGGGACGCCAAATGTAACAGGTGGTGAAAAAATCATGGCTCGACCGGGACTCGAACCCAGGGCCTCAGGACTACCATTCCTGCGCTCTACCACTGAGCTATCGAGACACTCATGTCTTATTGCCTATTGATTTATCACCAAATACCTGTACCCGGCTACATTTAGTTTGTGACATATTTGCTGACATAATTTCTGTGTAAAACAATTACCAAGAACAATGACATATTGTGAAATTATCTTAACTGATACACAACTACGTACATTTTTTTTTATTATTCTAAGTACATATGTTTTTCAATCAAGAAAAGTTATTAAGCAATTTCTTCATGTCTGAAAAATACCCAGACACAGTGTGTGTCTAAAGTCATTAATTTGCTAATTTTCAAAATAACAAGTAACCTAGCTTAATTAATTTATATGAGAATGCTTCTTTGAATAATTTATTGTGTTTATAATGGTTGATATTTTTTGTTTTTCAGATTTATTCAGTATAAACCAACATCTTTAGAGCGAACCTTTAAATATGACCTTCTCACAGAACATGACCTTGGAGTCAACATTGATCTCATTAATCCAGATACCTACAAGGTCACAAGCAGTAAGTCTCTTTTACACTGGATTGATTTTGTGACCCTTTGTTTCATACAACATATTGACCTGCCAATCCCCTTTGTTGTAAAAATCTTCAGTCAAATCCATTGTGTATTCACTATTGTCTTACAACATGCATGTCATCTGTTATGATGTGGTCAGAGAAAACTTCATGCTAGACAAAAGTAATGAAGTAATATCTCTGTTTTTGGTTGGAAATGTCTTGGATATCCCAATGCTTGACCTTAAGTATTAAGAAGTGTTATGTGAAGAAGGTAAAGAATTATTGTGAATTGATTTCTTTACCTGCACATTGATTGCACAGTTTTTACTGGTACAAGTAAGCCGGTTGATGTTTCTCTGGTTGGACCCTCACTCTGATTTTGGACAGTCATGAAATAATATATCTCCAAACAGGGCTCAAACATTGACCTTCTGGTTAGAGTTACAGTGCCATACCACTATGTACCATGGCCTTTTTTGAGCTTTGGCATACATGGCTTCAATGACAGAGATTGAATAAATATGTACGACTATAAATTATACTCCATTATGATGTGACTTCCATTTTAACATTGCAATCCATGACATTGTGTATTGTTGTAATATACTTACATTGCAGTGATGTATAGTACAGTAACTTGGACTGATTCCAAAAAGTGTATAAATATTGGAACTTCTTTGTATTTATAAAGACAAACTTCTTATCTGGCCTCTAAACTGATTAACATTATTTTAGTATAAGAAATTGTCTTTGTAAAATGAATTTTGGAGGTTAATGTTATGATATGCTTCATGAAAATTGAATTTTTTTTTATATCATGTTATGACCATGTTTTTGTTGAACAGCCCAGCTTGAACTTGAAGATGAAAGGTTGCTGGATGAAGAATCCACCTCTTTTGGAGACCAGAAAACGTAGGGACATTGGTTGATTATGGAATTTTTTTATTACTTTTATCAAATCTATTTTCAATATATATATATATACCCTTGAATGATAAGACAGTGGGTTTTATAAGTTAAAGTGTAGTTTCAAGTTTTCATAGCTAGAATAAAATGACAGTCTTCATAGAATAATGTGAGATGGTAAAATGGAATATTGAAGTGTAAAAGAATATATTGACATGATGATCATTAGTAGTGCTTAATTGTATATAGAATAAAAGGCAGTTCTAGATTTTGAGATTTAGAATTCTCAGGTAAAGTTAATTGCTCTGTATATGAGTATGAAAAAATAAATTATCTTTTGCTCTTGTTATACCTGTCTGGATATTTGAATTTGATTATGTTTTTGCTTTTATTTACTAATCTAATTATTCCAGGTCCAGACATAACAAGATGAATGTATCCTGGCTCAGAAAAACAGAATACATTTCTACAGAATACAACAGATTCAAACAGAAAGCAGATATGTCTGAAACCAAGTATGTGATATGAATTGTAAACAGTTTTCAACTCATAATGAATAGATGATTAAAAAAATAGTTTAATTTAACTGATATAAATTGCTTTCAATGGTGATGAATGTGGTCATTAAAGTGGGTGGGTACTGGAGTACCTGGTTAAAGCCCATGTATCTTGATGAGTGATAGCTTTAACCTGTCATTCATGGGACCGAGAATGGAACCAAGGACACATTGATGTGAAGCATGTATAATTCTTACCATTCTGCTGTCTGGGCACTTGTGCAGATTTTAAATTATGCATTCTGAATATTAGTCTCAGTTGCTTTTAAGTATTTCATACTTAATACATACTTAGTACATGCAAAATTTAGGGTTTCCTACATCTTATTCTTCTGTTGACAACCATTTTTGGACTAAGCATGATACCATATAAGGTTGATTTAGTTTGTGCACTTTGCTAATGTCATATTTATCTATGAAAAAACCTGTACAAATTGGAGGAATAATTATTATTCTTACTGGAATTTTTGAAAAGGTTAGACAGATAAAAAACTACTGTATAATCATTTATTTTCACAGGGGAATTATTTTGTGGTTTACTTGGATACTACTATTAGCTTTGCATCAAAATGGTGTGTTGTAATGGTTTGTGTTGTAATGAATTGTGTTATAATGATGTGTTTTATAATTGTGTGTATTTAATGATGTGTTTATAATTACAATTTATAGTGTGTGTATTATAATGGTGTGTGTCATGGTGTGTGTGTGATAATGAATCTTCACCATTACTATACATGCTTAACTGCTGTGTTCCAGGGTTGGTTATAACATTAAGAAAGGCATCACAGAGGATTATTTCTACAAGGACAGAGAGAGTCAGATTGTGGCTATTGAGAAAACATTCGATAAAGCCAAAACATCGGTAAGGCCATTTTTGTTTCAGTTACTTGTTATCTTCACAATTGACCCAGTTACACATATTGTCTGCACAGTTGTTCCAATTACACACTCGTTCTTCACAATTGGTTCAGTTATAGGCATTGTATACACTTTCTGTATCACCTGCTGCAAGCAGAGGTGACACATAGGGATAACTTTTTCATCTTCTGTCGTCCGTCTGTCTGTCCGTCACACTCTGTCATGCTTCAGCAGGTGACACACCTGAGAACACTCTTGTATTCATAACATAATACTGCTTCAATTTTGGTAGGTGTTAATATGACCTTGATTGTTAATTCATATAAGAGAAACAATTTTGTAAAATCCTTCTTCCTTCTTCTTAATGGGTGATGAATTTTGTTGATTTATTGAATGATAATACAGTTGATCTTCAGTGACTGGAACACTGAAAACTGGAACATCATACTTTACTTCACACATATCGGTAGAACCAATTTACAACCTACATGCAATGTTCACTGACGGATTAATTGTAACCTGCGGTGCAGCATGTTTTTCAAACCTTGTATAAGTGTCACACCTTAATGTTGCAATTTTATTATTGTCATGTGCTAAATGTTACTTGTTTCATTTGAGCTGATTTTTATGTCACGTGATTGTGCTATGTAACTGTATGTGGATATTCACAATATTTTTTATGCAAAAGATAAAGTAAACATAGTATACAGAAAATGTTACGACTTACACGTAGGCCAATGTATGTGTACATGTGTGTGTATGAAATGAATATCATCATTGCTGTTAGTGTTTAGATAATTGATTTTGTCAGCTGCTGTTTTGTGGGTTTATATGTTTTTAAAAGAATGACAAAGATAAGTGTTTTTGTTTTTTTTTACTTTATTTAATGTGACCTGTACTTTTATTTCGCCAACGCTAGGATAAGAAAAATGACAAAATATGAGTATGTACTTTAATCGAACAATTCTAAAAGATGCCCATAAAGTAAATGGTATCTTCTGAAAAAATGTATGAAAATCATTATACATTGTAACCATCATTGGTTCGAACCACCGATGACTAGAATAAATTGTCATTCTCCCAGCCTGTTCAAGTCACTGAAGTTCGACTGTATCTCTAAATATTAACACCTCAAAATTCACAAAAGTATAGACCTCATGTTTTTTAACTATTAAGGTACCCCTGAAATTGACTTTAGGTACAGGAACAACAAATTGAATGTCAATAAGAGCAAGTTTATAGTATATTATGTTGTGTTCCACATGTTACAGATTCAGAAGCACTACAGTAAACCTGGTGTCCAGCCTGTGGAGGTCCTACCTGTGTTCCCAGACTTTGAGGTGAAGATTGTTTTGCTGTTCTGCTACTGTAACTTTGATTCACAATGTGTAGTGGGGCTATATAGGAATTATGCTCATTGTCTTGTCATGCATTACAAAAAGTTCATTTTTTTGTGTGTGTTGTTGAGTCAAGTCTGTATAGCAGGGGTAGTCATCACCTTCTGGATACCTTTAGCTATGCACAGGGGAGATCTGTTTTAACACCTTTTTATGTTCAAACATAGATACTGTGATTATAAACTTATAGCGTTGAACAAATTAAAAGTTTTAAGATCCTTGGTTTGAATGGTAATATATTGGTACATCAAACGGAATACATATTAATGGATGTACATGATCTGAACCTGCCTAGAGAAATAAAAAAAGAAAAAGTCTTGGAATCAAAGCTTCTTATTGATTTTTAGCTGGACTACCTGAAAGATAGGAGAGATTTCTACTCACCTTGGCATTAGGGTCAATGTAGGCAAAACTTGGTCAAGATTCTGTATGCAGCTTCATTCCTCATTTCTTTTAATACCCATGTATAGTGCACATTTCTTGGACTTTTATTTCGATTAAGAAGAAAGGGTGTGTACAGTACTCAGTAGTTCTGTTTTTCGCAGTTTTCCAAAACTTGAGCTCACCCACTTGGAAGCCATATCCGTAAAGGCTATGGATGTATTTCTTTTGATATTAAAGCTTTATTTTATACCTTTAATTTTTGGTTTGTTTGTGATTTCTATCATTTTATGATAAAAGAATGCTTACATGATCAATATTCTCATATTCATATCTGTTGTTTATTCTGATGCAATTCAACTGGAAGTAAAATGAAGTAAAAAATACTCTGTTTCGTTGATTACATGATAAGTAATTGACAACCTACATCCACATGTGATATTTGAATCTTTATTATTGTGACCGACCATAATATACAATCAGTTTATTGTTGTCGATTAGACATTCAGACAATGTTTTGACTAGTTAGTGTCATTTTAGACAAAAGTGTTTGGTTTATGATAAGTGTGTATTTCAAATACTTGTTCAAAAGATTCTTGTGACAAATAAACTATCAAGTGTCAGCATTTTAAGACTTTTACTCAAGTTTTCCACTATGATAAACACCAAGACTGACAAAAATATTAGAAAATGAATTTCTGACTAACTGGTTTCAGATTTCATAGAAGTCCATGTAGCCAAATTAAGCATTCTGACATTTTAAAGATGGGTTCCTAACTTATCTTTTTCAGCTTTGGAAACACCCATTTGCTCAGGTCATATTTGACTCAGACCCTGCCCCTAAAGGACGATCTGGCCCAGCTCTGATGGAAGAAATGTCTCAGGCTATGATCAGGTTTGTGCAGATGTCTAGTGGTGATACATGTTTGTGTTGGTGATACAGGCATCCCAAAATATGTCTGTCTATCTGTCTGACCCTACTTGACCAAAGTCTTGAAAACTCATTTATTGTATCAGCTATCTTTGAAAAAATCAAAATGGTTTTGAAGTGATATAAAATACTTTACAAAATGAAAGAAATAAATGATAAATGATTTTTGTCTTGAGAATATTGTAAAATCACTGGACCACATCCTTAGAGAATTAACAAATGTCTTGTAATGTAGGAAAGATTTTTAATGGCATTTTACTACTGGTTCTCTGATAATAATAACAATTCTGTTTGTTTTCACCAGACTCCATATTTTATCGGGCAAATACTTCATACATGGTCTCAAGGCATGTGATGTATTATATTTGTGAAGCAGTTATCTCCCTTGTATACTGCTATGATTACCTTCTTTGTTAAATATAATGAGTTTCCTTTTCTACTAGTACATCTACTGTCCCCGATGGCTGAGTGGTAAGAGCGTCCGCCTCAGGAGCAGGAGGTCTGGGTTTGATCCCAGGCTGTGACATACCAATGTTGTTGAAAATTGTACTGGTATAACTCCATTGCTTGTTGCTCAGCATATAAGGGTAATTCCAGGACTGATTTCTCTGGTGCCAGGATAAATTGACTTGGTGTGGTATCATGCCACATTGTCTACGATTTGATACTGCAGTGTGACAGCACTATATTTGTCTCAAGTAGACATAGTCCCCAAATGGCATAAATGCTTTTCTAATATAGTTACTTCCTTTGTCTATCAGTATAGTTATTTACAATATCTATGATATAATTGCCACCATTCAACTTATGTTTTTATTTATTTTAATGTATTTATCTTGTCTACCGATATAATTACTTCACTTGTCTATTGATCTTGTTATCTCCCCTGCATACATATAAACTTGTGTTCTGTGTCTATTGATACACCCATTTCCTTGTCTACTTATACAGTAACTTATAAGTTATATATACATGTGGTTTCTACATAGTGACATAGTATAATAAAAAAGGATTACACATACAATTGTACGGGTTAAAACAAAATTGGTTTATTTTGATGGTTTATTCACCACAAAATCACAAACACAACATATGAATTACAAATACATTTATATGCATCACAAAAGTTCAATTAGCAGCTACATATATATGAAACTTGATTTTACTGACTTCCTCACTCAGCTGAAAAGGGTGGGTGGGGGAGGGGGAAATGAAGATTTACAAATACTGCTGATTTATTGAGGGTTGACTATATAAGTATTTCTCTTGTTTACCTATAAAATCCTCTCCATTGTTTACTGACATATTTACCTCCCTTGTATACTTAAGTAATCCCGTCTTATGATATAGTTATTTCCCTTGTCTATAGAGGAGCAGTAGATGAGAGTGGAGAACAGTTTGTGGCCTACTTCCTGCCGACAGAAGAAACCCTTGGCAAAAGGAAGAGAGATGAAGATGAAAATGAGGACTATGTCGCTGATGATGAGTATGTTACAAAAGAATCAGTGGATGTTGATTTATATTTTTGTTGTTGTTTATATGATCTTATCCTTTTTAGCTCACATGAGCACAACGTGCTCAAGGTGAGCTTTTCTGATCGCCTTTTGTCCGGCGTCCGTCGTCCGTGCGTGCGTCCGTGCGTGCGTCCAGCGTCAACAATTGCTTCAAACAACATCTCCTCCTAAACGGCTTGGCCAATTTGAAAAATATTTTGCAGGAATGTTCCTTGGATGAAGCTCTACTAAAGTTGTATAAATGGTTCTGGTCCATTGCATAATTAGGTCACAGGAGCTAAAAAAAGATTTTAAAAATGCAAACTTTGAAAATCTTCTTCTGCAAAACTGCAAGGCCTAGAGCTTAGATATTTGGTATGTAGCATCATCTTATGGGCCACTACCAAGATTGTATAAATCATAGCCCTATGGTGATAAATGACCCCGCACCAGGGGTCACTTGTTAGCTCACCTGAGCATGAAGTGCTCAAGGTGAGCTATTGTGATCACCTTTTGTCCGTCGTCCGTCGTCCGTGCGTGCGTCCGTCCGTCGTCAACAATTTGCTTTAAACAACATCTCCTCCTGAACCGCTGAAGGGATTTTGACCAAACTTCACAGGAATCATCCTTATGATGCCCTCTATCAAAGTTGTACAAATTATTCAGATTGGTTGAAAAAGTAGGTCACAGGAGCTAAAAATAGATTTTAAAAATGCAAACTTTGAAAATCTTCTTCTGCAAAACTGCAAGGCCTAGAGCTTAGATATTTGGTATGTAGCATCATCTTATGGGCCACTACCAAGATTGTATAAATCATAGCCCTATGGTGATAAATGACCCCGCACCAGGGGTCACTTGTTAGCTCACCTGAGCACGAAGTGCTCAAGGTGAGCTATTGTGATCACCTTTTGTCCGTCGTCCGTCCGTCGTCAACAATTTGCTTTAAACAACATCTCCTCCTGAACCGCTGAAGGGATTTTGACCAAACTTCACAGGAATCATCCTTATGATGCCCTCTATCAAAGTTGTACAAATTATTCAGATTGGTTGAAAAAGTAGGTCACAGGAGCTAAAAATAGATTTTAAAAACTCAAACTTTGAAAATCTTCTCCTGCAAAACTGCAAGGGTTAGAGCTTAGATATTTGGTATGTAGCATCATCTTGTGGGCCATTACCAAGATTGTACAAATCAAAGCCCTATGGTGATAAATGCCCCCGCACCAGGGGTCACTTGTTTTACATAGAGTTATATAGGAAAATCTTTAAAAATCTTCTTCTGTAAATCCATAAGGCCTAGAGCTTAGATATTTGGTATGTAGCATCATCTAATGGTTCATTACCAAGATTGTTCAAATCATAGCCCTATGGTGATAAATGCCCCCGCAACAGGGGTCACTTGTTTTACATAGAGTTATATAGGAAAATCTTAAAAAATCTTCTTCTGTGAATCCATAAGGCCCAGAGCTTAGATATTTGGTATGTAGCATCATCTAATGGTTCATTACCAAGATTGTTCAAATCATAGCCCTATGGTGATAAATGCCCCCGCACCAGGGGTCACTTGTTTTACATAGATTTAAATAGGAAAATCATTAAAAATCTTCTTCAAAACCATAAGGCCCAGAGCTTAGATATTTGGTATGTAGCATCATCTAATGGTTCATTACCAAGATTGTTCAAAGCATAGCCCTATGGTGATAAATGCCCCCGCACCAGGGGTCACTTGTTTTACATAGATTTAAATAGGAAAATCATTAAAAATCTTCTTCCATAAATCCAGAAGGCCTAGAGCTTAGATTTTTGGTATGTAGCATCATATAATGGTTCATTACCTCAGTTGTTCAAATCATAGCCTTACAGTGATAAATGACCCCGCACCAGTGGTCACTTGTTTCACATAGAGTTACATAGGAAAAGACCTAGAGCTTAATCTATAGATTTGATGTGAAATATTGTCTAGTGGTCCGTACCCACATAATTCATATAGACCAATCATAAAAAAAATATTTTGCAATATTACTAGTTTGAGAGATTATGACAAGATAATGGTTAAAATTTGGCCCTTGATTGAATCACTTTTTACTTTAAATTACATACTTGATATATGTTTTATATTAAAATCAGTATCTACGATTAAATAAAATGATAAAAAGACTAAAAGAATATATTGTGTCAATTGTATATTAAATAAAAGTTTTCTTTAAGAAAGATATGAAAGTACAGGTAATCGTATTGTTGGTAATAAAATCACATTCGGTCGTTTTAGGTTATAATATTATTAACCAATGAAAAATTAGGAAACTATTCAGCCCTCTATTTCCGGTTTCAGTTTGGTAGGTATACGATTCTCTTCAGAAATTTCAACGAATTATCGAAGATCATTAATCTAATAAACCTAAAAAGCAATTGAAAAGTAGGTCAGTAGGTCAAATCTTAGAAAAATCTTGTTTACACATTAGAGGCTACAATTTTGATTCAATCTTCCTTGAACTTGGTCAGAATGTTTGTCTTGGTGATATCTTGAACCAGTTCTAAAATGGGTCAGGTTGGATCCAAAAGTAGGTCAGTAGGTCAAATCTTAGAAAAACCTTGTTTACACACTGGAGGCCACAATTTTGATTCAATCTTCCTCAAACTTGGTCAGCACAAATGTCCTCAGGTGAGCGTCTTTAGGGCCATCTTGGCCCTCTTGTTTTACATAGAGTTATATAGAAAAATCTTAAAAAATCTTCTTCTATGAATCCATAAGGCCTAGAGCTTAGATATTTGGTATGTAGCATCATCTTATGGGCCACTACCAAGATTGTACAAATCATAGCCCTATGGTGATAAATGACCCCGCACCAGGGGTCACTTGTTTTACATAGAGTTATATAGGAAAATCTTAAAAAATCTTCTTCCATTAATGCATAAGGCCTAGAGCTTAGATATTTGGTATGAAGCATCATCTTATGGGCCACTACCAAGATTGTACAAATCATAGCCCTATGGTGATAAATGACCCCGCACCAGGGGTCACTTGTTTTACATAGAGTTATATAGGAAAATCTTAAAAAATCTTCTTCCATGAATGCATAAGGCCTAGAGCTTAGATATTTGGTATGAAGCATCATCTTATGGGCCACTACCAAGATTGTACAAATCATAGCCCATGGTGATAAATGACCCCCACCAGGGGTCACTTGTTTTACAAGAGTTAATAGGAAAATCTTAAAAAATCTTCTTCTATGAATCCATAAGGCCTAGAGCTTAGATATTTGGTATGTAGCATCATCTTATGGGCCACTACCAAGATTGTACAAATCATAGCCCAATGGTGATAAATGACCCCACACCAGGGGTCACTTGTTTTACATAGAGTTAAATAGGAAAATCTTAAAAAATCTTCTTCTATGAATCAATAAGGCCTAGAGCTAAGATTTTTGGTATGTAGTAGCATCTAATGATTCATTACAAAGATTTTCAAAGTCTTGGCCCTACGGTGATAAATGACCCTGCGCCCAAGTCTTCTCTGAAACCATATGGCCCATTGCTTAGATATTTGGTGTGTAGTATTGTCAGGGGTAAAATGTTTTAGATTAAGTTATATCAGAATCCTTGTCTGTTTAAAAACCTTGACATCAGTTGAAGCAATGGTACTCAGGTGAGCGATTCAGGGCCATCATGGCCCTCTTGTTTTTAGCTCACATGAGCACAACGTGCTCAAGGTGAGCTTTTCTGATCGCCTTTTGTCCGGCGTCCGGCGTCAAACAATTGCTTCAAACAACATCTCCTCCTAAACGGCTTGGCCAAGTTGAAAAATATTTTGCAGGAATGTTCCTTGGATGAAGCTCTACTAAAGTTGTATAAATGGTTCTGGTCCATTGCATAATTAGGTCACAGGAGCTAAAAATAGATTTTAAAAATGCAAACTTTGAAAATCTTCTCCTGCAAAACTGCAAGGCCTAGAGCTTAGATATTTGGTATGTAGCATCATCTTATGGGCCACTACCAAGATTGTACAAATCATAGCCCTATGGTGATAAATGACCCCGCACCAGGGGTCACTTGTTTTACATAGAGTTATATAGGAAAATCTTAAAAAATCTTCTCCTATGAATCCATAAGGCCTAGAGCTTAGATATTTGGTATGTAGCATCATCTTATGGGCCACTACCAAGATTGTACAAATCATAGCCCTATGGTGATAAATGACCCCGCACCAGGGGTCACTTGTTTTACATAGAGTTATATAGGAAAATCTTAAAAAATCTTCTTCCATGAATGCATAAGGCCTAGAGCTTAGATATTTGGTATGTAGCATCATCTTATGGGCCACTACCAAGATTGTACAAATCATAGCCCAATGGAGATAAATGACCCCATACCAGGGGTCACTTGTTTTACATAGATTTAAATAGGAAAATCTTAAAAAATCTTCTTCTATGAATCAATAAGGCCTAGAGCTAAGATTTTTGGTATGTAGTAGCATCTAATGATTCATTACAAAGATTTTCAAAGTCTTGGCCCTACGGTGATAAATGACCCTGCGCCCAAGTCTTCTCTGAAACCATATGGCCCATTGCTTAGATATTTGGTGTGTAGTATTGTCAGGGGTAAAATGTTTTAGATTAAGTTATATCAGAATCCTTGTCTGTTTAAAAACCTTGACATCAGTTGAAGCAGTGGTACTCAGGTGAGCGATTCAGGGCCATCATGGCCCTCTTGTTTTGTTAGCACCCCTAAGCTGACTTACTTTGGGTTCTTTCAAAGATAGCTGTATAGGGGATGCTGTGACAGAAAATCAGGAATCCATTTCCTGAGAATTTGAGTCCTGACACCCCAAACTAGTGAGAACCCTGTTACTGGAGTTAACTGTTTATCTCCCATACTTATTTACAACCCAAAGTACATGTACTGTATATACATAATTTTCATATGCATAACCATCATTTGATCTCATATAGGGTCTTAACCCTGGTAATGTAGGAACACTGTTTCAACAATCATCAGGTATAAGAATTAAGGTATTATCTTTCTCTTGAATCTGAATCCAGAGTGAAGATTATGATATATGGGAAAAATAGTTTAAAGTCCATGGTATAATACTGCACACGAGATACACAGCTGAAAACTACTTGATCGAAAGTCAAACCTGTCATTAGCAACCAGCTAATAGGTAGTGGTTGCTTAGCTAAGGTAGCTGCTAAAAAGACATGAAAATTGTGTTCATCTGAATTTAAGCTACTTTTAATGGGTTTTATTCAGTACTGGTTATTGTAGCTTTATATGCAGGTTAAGCTTTGTAATAATGCTGATACATGTATTGCCTAACATTGGTCCATGTATTGTACTCAGGGTTTTGCATGACACTCAAGATTGTTCCTCAAATTGTTTCAAAATTTGTCACTTTATATATTAGGGAGTCAAAGAAAAAAAAAGTGTGTGCGTGGGGAGAAATGTTGTTTGAAAGTGTTAGCTTATGACACTTGAAGAAAATCATGCAATTACTAGGTTCATTTAAATTTCTGCAATGTTCTGTTTAAATAATAGTACACATTTCTCATTAATTCAATATACATGTATAGGCATTTATAAAAAGGAGTTGTTTTTCTTTAAAGTCATTGAAACAAGTTCCAGACATTATCTTAACTATTAATTTATGTTTTTATTTAAGCTATGATTACACATTGGCTCGAGAGTACAACTGGAATGTGAAGAACAAACTGACGAGAGGTTATGAGGAGACCTACTTTATGGTGTTCAGGGATAATGGTTGTTTCTATGACGAGCTAGAGACAAGGTAAGACTCACTGACTGGTTACAATGAAACTGAAAGGTGTAAGTTTGGTCAGGCGGTGCAGGAGTGGTGATGTGTTGAATCATCAGTATTCAAGTTTCTACTGTTATCAATCCCCAAGATATAATTTAATTTTTTTTTCAAACTTTGATAAATTGTGACCATGAAACTCTAAATGTTTCCACCTAAAATGATGTAATATATAGAGTAAGGAAAGATGAAAAGATACTATGAAAAAGCCAACGTACATTAAATTGAACTAACTAAAAATGGAGGTGCATGTAATTTGACTAAAAACAACTAGAAATTTGGCTTGTTTTGAGTTTGTACAGAATGTAATTATCTTATCAAGAAGTGATACAAATTAAATGTATCAGCATGTAGAAAGTTTTGCCTTGCTTTGCGTTTGTTCACAGTCTTAAAGTTGGAATATGGATGTCTATTTGACTTCAGGGTACGTTTGAGCAAGAGACGTAAGGGTGCGGGCACAGCCGTAGTCAAGTCCAGACTGGTGGTAAAACACAGAGAAGTGAATGAGAAGGAGCTTCGGGCACAGGTCTGTAACCATGGTTACCATATAGGTTACATCCTTATTTTTTAGCATACCTTGCTTAAACTACAGGACCAATTTTCATTATACTTTACTGTAATGTTCCAGGGTGGTCCTCTTCCAAAGTTGTTCAAAGATCTAAATGCCATGCAGAAATCTGTTTGCTATGGCAACTAAAAGGGAAAAATGTGAAAACTTAAAAAAATCTCCTTGTCTTAAAAGCACTGTCTGAATTTCGAAGTTGTTTTGCACAGATGTTCCTTGGGTCACGCTCTACTAAGATTGTCAAAATTATTTAATCTGTTGAAAAACATGGCCGCCAGAGGTCAGAGCCCATTTTCCATTTAGTTTTATATAGTACAAATTTGAACTCTTCGTGTTCAAAAATACTTGCTAGATTTTAAAGTAAGTTGGCAAAGATGTTCCATAAGTCACTCTCTATAAAGATTGTTAAAATTATTTTTCTGCCCGTTTAAGACGGGACGTTTTAGGGATTCACCTGTGGTGGAGGGCGTCCAGTGACGTCTCCGCTCTCTTACTCGAACAAACATAAACGGATCTTTACCAAACTTGGTCAAAATGTATATGGGCACAATATCTTGGTTCTTTTCGATAACCAGCCAGATTGTCTCAGACACTCAGGAGTTAGGCCCTTCAATTGATGAAAATGGTCAAATTAATAGTGTTCACTCTCTAACTCGAAGAAACATGGACCAATCTTTACCATAATTGGTCACAATGTGTATGGGCACAACATCTTGGTTCTTTTATATAACCAACCAGATTGCCCCAGACACACCAGAGTTATGACCTTTGAATTGTTGAAAAATGTTTAAATTAACAGTATCTGCTCTCTAACTCAAACAAACATGAACCAATCTTTACCAAACTTGGTCACAATGTAAGGGCACACTATCTCAGTTCTTTTCGATAACTAGCCAGATTGTTCCAGACACTCCAGTGTTATGGGTCTTGAATTGATGAAAAATTGCTGAATGAACAGTGTCCGCTCTCTAACTCCAAAAAACATGAACCAATCTTTACCAGACTTGGTCACAATGTATATGGACGCAAGTTTAATAACTATCTAGATTGTCTCAGACATTCAGGAGTTATGACCCTTTAAATGATGAATCATTGCTAAATGAACTGTGTCCACTCTCTTACTCACAAACACCAACAGATCTTATCCAAACTTGGTCACAATGTAAATGGGCACAATATGGTAACCAATATTGAAAACCAGCCAAAATTTCGTGAACAGTCTAGAGTTATGGCCCATTAACTGTTAAAAAATTGAAAAGTTAATAGTTTCTGCTCTCTAACACCAACATATGTGACCTGATCTCTACCAAACTTTGTCAGAATGTGTATTGGCAATCGAGTTTGAGACCAGTCAGAATATCCCACTTAATGAGTTATGACCCTAGAATTGATAGATTGGCAGGACAGGCATATTTTACAATAACCAGCGCTCTTGTTCCTTATATGTATGAAGTATATTTTTGAAAAATCTTGTCTAATAGTACTGGCTGGATTTAAAGGTTTTTTGGCACAGATGTTGCTTGGGTCACTCTCTACCAAAATTGTTAAAATTATTTAGATCCCAGTGAAAAAACATGGCTGCCAGGGCCAGAGCCCAATTTCCATGATATCATAAAATATCTGCTGTTTCTTTCTCTTTCACTAATACCTGGTTCTTGGATGGACTTTTTCAGGGCCTTCATGGCCCTCTTGTATTGTTGCTAATTGCCTTGGCTCAGTCTGTGAAGACTCCAGTTTCTTAACTTTCAGGTTCATGGTTTGATACCTTTGTGTTTTTTTTTTCAATGTCATTCAACACTGCTTAAGGTATATTTTATAGCTGTGACTGCAGTACTGTTTCATCCTCAAAAGTAGGGTTAGGATAAATGATGTTGAAAATTGTTTGAATGTGCACACTAAATTTGGGGGTAAAACCCCTCTGCTAAGAGTAAATGGGGCTGCTGTAAAATATCCATCATTAAAAAGTACCTACCAATTTTCATAACTTTGAATAACTTATTACAAGATTAGGTTAGTCTTCTTATGTTTACAGTTTTCTTGAATAAGACAAAAGGTTATGTTGATTTTAATGTTTTTACTACCTTCTATCTAGTTCCTGGAATTCATTTGAGAAAATACTTCTTTTTGGGACTATCTTAAGGTTTACTGTTCGATTCAGTGAACACAACAGTGTCCTAGTATTTTATAGGTAATTGTCATTGCATCTTAAATGGATTCAAATTTAGCTATCAAAATAAAGAAGAAAAAAAAGAAAATGCATCAAAGCCAAATTTATTTTAGTGCAACTGCTTCATTAGCTATTATGAAAAGTTCGGATTTGAAAACTGGGGAAAGACAATGTCCAGTTATGTGAATGGGGAATAATCAATCATGGTAAAGCTATTGCATATCTGTCAAAAGATATAAGTTAAACCAGGATAAAGATTTTTTGTCATTAGCTTATATCAAAATAATAACAAAGGCTTTTTTCCTGTTAGGATGTCCGCATGATGATGCTTGAGCCACCACAAGATGAAGAGGAAGAGGAAGAAGAGGAGGAGGATGAGTTCCCTCAAAATACTAACAATGGTGGGTCCTACTTTTGTTTGTGTTATTATACTCTCTCTCTCTCTCTCTCTCTCTCTCTCCTTTATAACTTTATTGGAATTACATGTCTTGAGTTCTGTCCTATCCCATTTATATTTCCTATATGTATAACAGTAGTAAAGTTACACCATTGAAGAGTTCTTGAGCATCATAAAGAAAACATTGGATTTATTTGGGGATGTATGTGGTTAAGATCAGTGCTACAGAAAATAGGAAACTGAAATTAACTAGTATATTGGATATCATATCAGGGGTGTATAAATCCACTCGTCTGCTCGTATTGGCATATGGAATGATGGAATGGGCGAGTAAGAAATACTAGGCGGTTGTCCGACAAGTGCATTTTAAAGTCTGATATTTAAAATCAATAAAAAATACAAACAATATTTATTTTAAAATGATGTAATTAATCATATTCTACACTGCTTATAGCTTCCTTTCTATCTCTCAAATCCATCCATCTATCATCTCAGCGTCCAAGTGCTATAGAGTTGCGTATGAAGCCAACAGGGGCACGTTTCCTAGTAATACAGCAGACTGGTTTACGTAAATAACAAAAGTTATTAGGGCTAGGGTATTGCAGGCAAAAATGATATTGCAATATATTGTGATATTTGAATCTAACATATCGATATATTGCAATATATTACCTTAAATCAAAACATACATTAAAGATGTGGATGCTCATTTTATTAGCTTGACTATTTGAAGAATATGAGAGCTATTGTAGTCGCCTTTGCATCGGCATTGGCGTTGCAGCTCTTGGTTAAAGTTTTGTATGCAAGTTACTAACAACCTTATATCTCAATAACCATTTATGGTATTGACTTGAAAGTTAATGAATATGTTCAGGGGTATCAGACAACCAAGGTAGATAACTCTTGACTGAATTTGATATGAATTATGGCCCCTGTTTAACTTAGAAATTTTGGTTAAAGTTTTGCATGCAATAGAAAATTTGGTTAAATTTTTGCATGTAAGCTACTATCAGCCTTATATCTCATTAACCATTCATGGTATAGGCTTGAAAGTTTATGAATATGTTTAGGGGCATTAGACAACCAAGGTAGATAACTCTTGATGGAATATATTACAAATTATTGTTCCTTTTTTAACTTAGAAATTCTGGTTAAAGTTTCACATGCAAGGTACTTTCATGCTTATATCTCAGTATCCAGGTATGCAAATGACTTAAAACATCTTTAATACATTATGTGGTATTATACTGTCAAGAAGGTAACACGTGATGTAATATATATCAAGTTATGGCTCCTTTTTGGTTAAAGTTTTGCATGCAAGGAATTAAATGCTTATATTTCAATAATCAGGCATGGGTTTGATTTGAAACTTCTTTAATATGTTCAGTGGTATCATACTATAGTGGCAGATAGTTTTTGACTGAATATAATGCAGATTAGGGCCACTTTTTGACTTAGACTTTTTGGTTAAAGTTTTGAATGCAAGCTACTATCCAGCTTATATCTCAGAATTAGTTTATGGTATTGACTAGAAAGTTTAGAAGTGTGCTCAGGAGCATCAGAAAACCAAGAAGGATAACTCTTGTGCTGATTTTTATACAAAATGCCCCATTTCCAACTTGGAAATTTGGTTAAACTTTTGCATGCACAGTGTTATTATGCTTATGTCTCAGTAACTATGCATGGGATTGATTTTAGACTTCATAAACCTATTTAGGGGTATTAGACTATCAAGTTATATCATTTTTGACTATTATTATATAAAGAGTATATGAAGGGCAAGAATAGAAATAGATTTTATTTTATTTACCAACAAGCATGTTGAATAGTTGAGCGTGCTGTCCTCTGACAGCTCTTGTTTTATATTATTATGAGGTATTTTCATATTTTGAGCTTTTTGTGCAATTTAGGTACCAAATCAAAATTCTTTGCCTTAAGTTTTCAGCTAATGTTTTGACTTCAAGTTTCTGTTCATTCTTTTAGTAACAATTACCACTTAATCGTAATAGCTTGTTTATACTGCATAATCTTTGTGCAGTTGTTCTACTGAAGATGTAATATTTACTTTAGAATGAAAATGAAAATATACATAAATTCAATGTTGTATAAACATATTTGCTATTTGTTTCTATTATTAGATCTACTTAATACTGAAAATTATTGAGCTAAAAGTTATGTCCAGTAATCCATTGATCCTTCCATTTCATAAATAACCAAGAAAAGGTGTTATTAAGTTTATCTGATGGATTGTGTAAATAATCAACACACATTTCTCTCCATTTTGATATAAAATAAATGTGGACACTTTTACATTACTAATAAATATATACAACACTTATATATTCATTTTTCAAATCTATTTATGGTACACAGTCTTAACTTGAAGGGTAAATATTATTGAAGACACCGCTTAATTCCATGGGATAATACATCACGTAAAAGTGAACAAACCAGCATATTCAGTTCCTTTTTCGACGGTATGTTGTGGGGAGATGGAGAGACAATGAAGAGGATTAGATAAACGGAAATCACAGCATTTAATTATGACAAATCAAAAAGGAAGCATGGCTGAATGAGTTATTTTCAAACAAAACAATGAAAATTAATCAAAATAGTTAGAATTTAAGGCAAGAGAAAGTTTTTCAAAGGGCGAGTGCATTTTTCAAGTCACTAGTCCAACAGGGCAAGTAACATTTGAATTTTTTTTACACCCCTGCATATGATTAATGGGACAAAATGAGATTCTATAATCAAAACATATTTTAAAGAGAAATTTCATTTTACAAAGATCATATGGCACTGTTTTTTTTCTTCAAAAAACTAAATCTTCCTTTTTTTTCAGATGAAGAATTTCAAAGCCTCAAAGGCAGTGATGATGAAGGTCATAGGTCGAGATCTGGAAGCAGGTCAAGGTCCAGGTCAAAGTCAGGATCAAGGAGTGGGAGTGGGAGTCGATCAAGAAGCCGAAGCGGCAGTCGCAGTGGAAGTGGATCTCGTAGTCGTAGCAGAAGTAGAAGTCGCAGTAAAAGTAGAAGTAGAAGTCGCAGTAAGTCAGGGAGTAGGTCAAGATCTGGAAGCCGGAGTCGCAGTCGAAGTGGAAGCCGCAGTGGAAGTGGTAGAAGTAGAAGCAGAAGTGGTTCTAGATCACGAAGTAGGAGTAAAAGTGGTTCAAGGTCAAGATCACGATCCAAAAGTCGAAGCCGCAGCAGATCTGCAAGCAGGTCAAGGTCTCGATCAAGGTCACACTCAAGATCACGAAGCCGCAGTGGAAGTCGGAGTGGAAGTGATGCAGGAAGTGGCAGTGAAGCAGAGGAAGATCAAGGAAAGAAGGATGAAGAAGAAATCTTCGGTTCTGATTCTGATAGTGATTAAATTGTTGTGTTCTGGTAAAGACATTCAAAACTATTTGGTACATTTTATTCAAAATCAACATGTAATTTTGAATACTGGACCTTTTTAGCTCACATGAGCACAACGTGCTCAAGGTGAGCTTTTCTGATCGCCTTTTGTCCGGCGTCCGTCGTCCGTCGTCCGTGCGTGCGTGCGTCCGTGCGTCAGTGCGTCCGTGCGTCCGGCGTCAACAATTGCTTCAAACAACATCTCCTCCTAAACGGCTTGGCCAATTTGAAAAATATTTTGCAGGAATGTTCCTTGGATGAAGCTCTACTAAAGTTGTATAAATGGTTCTGGTCCATCGCATAATTAGGTCACAGGAGCTAAAAATAGATTTTAAAAATGAAAATTTAAAAAATCTTCTTCTCTGAAACCACAAGGCCTAGCCTTTTGATTTTTGGTATGTAGCATGATCTTATGACTCTCTACCAGGATTGTACAAATTATGACCCTGGGGTCAAAATTGGCCCCGCCCCAGGGGTCACTTGATTTCACATAGGCTAATATAGGAAAAACTTGAAAAAATCTTCTTCTCCGAAACCACAAGGCCTAACCTTTTGATTTTTGGTATGTAGCATCATCTTATGGGCCACTACCAAGATTGTACAAATCATAGCCCTATGGTGATAAATGACCCCGCACCAGGGGTCACTTGTTTTACATAGAGTTATATAGGAAAATCTTAAAAAATCTTCTTCTATGAATCCATAAGGCCTAGAGCTTAGATATTTGGTATGAAGCATCATCTTATGGGCCACTACCAAGATTGTACAAATCATAGCCCATGGTGATAAATGACCCCGCATCAGGGGTCACTTGTTTTACACAGAGTTATATAGGAAAATCTTAAAAAATCTTCTTCTATGAATCCATAAGGCCTAGAGCTTAGATATTTGGTATGTAGCATCATCTAATGGTTCATTACAAAGATTTTCAAAGTCTTGGCCCTACGGTGATAAATGACCCTGCGCCCAAGTCTTCTCTGAAACCATATGGCCCATTGCTTAGATATTTGGTGTGTAGTATTGTCAGGAGTAAAATGTTTTAGATTAAGTTATATCAGAATCCTTGTCTGTTAAAAAACCTTGACATCAGTTGAAGCAATGGTACTCAGGTGAGCGATTCAGGGCCATCATGGCCCTCTTGTTTAAAACCTTGTGATTTTGTACACTATCACCAAAGCAGAATCTTAATGTATTAGCAAATATTGTACAGATTTTCTTGTGCTTTTGTGCAGGTTTCTGTATTTCAACAAAGCTACATTTAAAGGTATATTTTAATAAAGAGTATGATTATAATGTTCAGTTTAACTGAACATAGTGCCCTCCTCCTCATTGTAACTCATTTGAAACAGAAAGACTTTTGGAGAACCTGATGGCTGTTATGATGCATCACTTCTTTTTTTTAAGCACTCTACAGGGCTAAGCAGTCAATGTCCGACTTACTTGAATCTTTTCTCAGGTTCAGCCGTACTGTTTTTAGCTCACCTGAACACAACATGCTCATGGTGAGCTATTGTGATAGCCTTTTGTTCAGCGTCTGTTGTCTGTGCGTGTGTGCGTATGGCGTCAACAATTTTATTTAAACGACATCTTCTCTGAAACCATTGGGTCAAATATGATAAAATTTGCTTGTGATGTTCCTTGTATGAAGCTATATCAAAGTTATTCAAATGGTTCCGGTCTGTCGCATATCTGGGTCACAGGAGCTAAAAATAGATTTTTAAAACGAAATCATTAAAAATCTTCTTTTCCAAAACCACAAGGCCTAGAAACTTAGATAATTGGTGTGGGGCATTGTCTTATGAACCTCTACCAAGACCCCTCCCCCATAGGTCACTTTATTTTACATTGGCTTATATAAGAAAATCTATAAATATCTTCATGTCAGAAACCACAAGGCCTGGAACTTAGATATTTGGTGTATAACATGATCTTATAAACATGTATCAAGTTTGTTCAAATCATGGCCCTAAGGTCAAAATTGGTCCCACCCCAGGGGTCACTGGATTTCACATAGACTTAAATAGGAAAACTAGAAAAACTTTCTTGTCAGAAACTTAAAGGCCTGGAGTTATGATATTTGGTATGTCATATGGCCTAGTTGTCATCTACCAACTTTGTTCACATCATGGCCTTGGGGTCAAAATTGGCCTCGCCCCTGGGATCACTTTTTTTTACATAGGCATATACAGGAAAATCTAGAAAAATCTTCTTATCAGAAAGCACAAGGCCTGGAGTTTAGATATTTGGTGTATTACATGGCCTTATAGACATGTACAAAGCTTGCTCAAATCCTAGGGTCAAAATTGGCCTTGTCCCAGGGGGTCACTTGATTTTACATAGACTTATATAGGTGAGTCTTTAAAAGATCTTGTTAAGAAACCACAAGATTATGGGTTTAAATATTTGGTATGTAACATGGCCTTGTGGACCTGAACCATGTTTTCAAATCATTGCTCTTGGGTATAAATTGGTCCTGCCCCAGGGGTCACCTGATTTTATAGCTATGACCATCAAAATTTTGACCACAGGTACAGTTTTTGTGTGCAGTTACGATTATTTTGCTGTACTTCTGCATGGATTTTGTATTAGTTTGACTGTTTTATAAATGGCAATGAAGGTAATATTAATCAGGTGAGCGATTTAGGGCCATCATGACCCTCTTGTTGTACAAGTTGTTTAATGAACTCATCCATAGAATGTAAAACTAATGTACAACATTATCATGTCCCGAGAGGAGTGATTGATGTCTTAGTGATGTAGATTCATTTGACAAAAAATTGAAATTTTGTACAAATTGCTCTTGATCGTCAGATACAGTTATTAAAAACATCATCTTTGTACATCTGTTTGTCATTTAACTCATCCCAATGTAATATTGTAGTGAGAGAGACCACCTCAGGAGCAGGAGGCTTTGGGTTTGGGATCTTACCCCAATGTGTCAGAACCATTAACAAGGGGGGCATCATGGCTTTTGATCACTTACACTTGATAACCATTAGCCTGAATAACACATTAACGGTCACATAAGGTTTGACTGTGATCAAGTACCTCTCCCAGCCCTCACACTCACAAACAGGAGCCAGATTCAGGATTTGAAAATCAGCATGTTGTTAACCATAGAAGATCTGTACCTATAGCAGAATGGACAGACCATTTGTCCTGTAACAGGGAACTAATCGTTTTGATTCCCAGTCAACAACATACTAAACATAATGGAACTGGTATGTCTTGCTTGGTGATCAGCTTGAAAGGGTGTTCAGGAATGGTTGGCAGGATAGCATGCCAGTCGTCTTATAGTGAAAGAGCAGTGTCTGTCTCGGGTAAACTATTTCCACAAATAACTTACATGCAGCACCACCTTGAAAAAGCTTGATTTTACATCCTATATGATCATTTCTGCTTTAAAAACAGTCCTTAATTATACTTTGGGCCAAATAATGAAATAATCTAACCAACAGGTCGAAGAAATATATTTTTTTATGAAGTTTCCTTGTAAATAATTCAAAAGAAGCCTAAATTTCCAAGGCATTTACCTGGTTTCAGTAACTCTGTTTAATTAACAAATGGCTTTAATTCTTATCTGCTTTCAGATAGAGTTGTTAAGGATCTACATACGTTATTTAAGCAATTAAGATTACCTTATGTAGCTCAAGGTGAGCTATTGTGACCGATGAATATCCGGCATCTGTTGTCAACATTTAACTTAAAATGACATCTCCTCCTTAACCACTGGGTTTAAAGAATTCATGTGAGGAAGCCTTCCAGCTGGCTTGCGGTAAGTTGGTGGTTCTACCCGGGTACCTCTGTGTACTCGGGGTCTTCCTCCACCTGTAATTAGCTGGACGTCGCTATATGATTGAAATACTATCGCAGTGACGGTAAACAACAACAACAATGTTCCTTGGGTGATGCCCTTTCATAGATGTTAATTTTTTTTATTCCATGCAGAACTCTGGTTGTCATGGCAATGGAAAGAAAAAACATATGACAATTTTGAAAATCTTCTTCTCCAAAACTACTGGCCAGATTTTAAAGTTATTTGGCACAGATGTTCCTTAGGTAACTCTCTACCAAGATTGCTCGAATTATTTCGATCCATTGAAAAACATGGCTGCCAGAGGGCAGAACCCGTTTTCCTTATATGTATATAGTATGAATTTGAAAACTCTTCTTGGCCAAAAGTACTGGCTGGATTTCAAAGTTATTTGGCACAGATCTTCCTTAGGCCACTCGCTACCAAGATTGTTAAAATTATTTTGATTCGTTAAAAAACATGGCTGTCAGGGGGCAGAGCCAATTTTTCTAATATTTATATAGTAAAACCTTCAAAAATCTCCAAAAGTACTGGACAGATTTCAAAGTTATTTGGTACAGATGTTTCTAAGGTCACTCTACCAAGAAAAACATGGCCACCAGGGGGCGGAGCCCGTTTTCCTTGTATGTATATAGTAAAAAATTGAAAACTCTTTTTGGCCAAAAGTACTGGCTTGATTTCAAAGTTATTTGGCACAAATGTTCATTGGGTCACACTCTACCAAGATTGTTCAAATTATTTTGATCCGTTGAAACAAATGGCCGCCGGGGCCCTTTTTTCCTTGGTTTTTTAAATTTTAAAAGGGGCAGAGCCTGTTTTCCTTTTATGTATATAGTACAAATTTGAAAATTCTTCTTGTCCAAAAGTACTCACTCGACTTATGGCTGGCAGAGCCCATTTTCTTCAATATCATAAGATGTTTGCT
>CM037791.1:9027409-9077409 GCA_021229015.1 Solen grandis | reverse complement strand
GTCTCTTCACACACATATTCAAGGAAAAAATTGTTAACTTATGATGTGTGTACACAAATTATAAATATTTTATAAAGGTAACTGGTGTTGCTTTGACTGAAAAACTACCTAAATTTTAAAAAAATGTGCTTCAACATTCCTTAATTAAATATCATTTCATTGTATCTTGGAAAAACAAATGGACAGTTATGGTCAAAGTAAGTACCTTTGATATTTCATTATGGTATATCTGTTCTGTATGTTTGATTTATAATGTTAGTATTAAGAATTGAAGCAAAAAAAAGCTTTTAACTTTTCAAACCAATCAACACCTACAAAGGAATTTTTTCAATTAGTTCCTATTAGCAGCATTAATTGTAATTTGCATTTACACATGTATATCAAATCGATCAAAACCTACATAAAGGAAAGTCAGTAAATATGATGAAAAATTAACACCTACAGTACATAAGGTGACAAATCACGGTTATGAATTGGCCCAAAAAAAGGTTACAAATTGGTTTGGTTATGAATTGACCTGTATTCAAGTGGTTGAGTAAGAGTCTGTCATGTAAGAGAGAGTTCATCAGATTCATTCTCAGTTCAATTTACTGTACATTTAACACATTCTTCCCATTCCTTATTGAACATTGAATGTTAGCAAAGTGCCAAAGTAATTACTATAATTTCTTTTCATTGATAAAAGAACTGATCTTAAACAAAGTTTCAAAGTTTATTTGCAAATTTCTTAACAGAAAGAGCGTACCTAGTAATACATAAACATTGCAAAAGTATTATAAAAGAGACAGTGGTCGATTTTGATTGCATATTAGAATTATTACATAATGTTAACAGGTATATAACTTCATAGATCTAATAGTATATAAAGAAAAATAACATCATCAAATTTTAGAATTTAAGTATTATTTCTTTAACTAATTGGCAAATCTTTTCATATTTAACTGTATTTAATTCTTTTAGACATATTCATAAGGCACTTAAACCTTAATGCATTTGGGTGTTTATAGAAGTAACTGTCTGTACATTGATTTCTTAAATTACAAAAAAAAATCCATTCTCTCTTATAGATAATGGAACTTGTCACCAATTGTATTCAAATTGCATATAATTATCACATTTTCTTATCATTATAGAATATATTTATCCAAGGCCCATTTTCAACAGATGTTAACAAACATTGGCTTATGTATTCTGCCAACAAATGAAAGTAGTTTGTTATGGTCAAATGGTAGGTTAGTGTAGTTCATTGGGTTACATTTACATTTGCCAAGTGTAGGAGAATGCAGTTGAGATGTAAATATTAAGACTTGTTTTTAATGATGTTTACAGTTAAAAAAAAAAGACTTGATTCATTTTGGGGAAAATGTCACCAGTTCCACATCCAGAGGATGAAAGAGATAGACCTTCCCAGGAACAGAAAGAGGAGGAAATTGAAAATGCTGGTAAGCTTTATATAATTAGTTTACTGTTTTTCATTATCAGCTCAAGAGAGCACAACTTGCGCAAGGTGAGATATTCAGATCACTCTGTGCCCATCATCTGTCATCATTTGTCCTTCGTTAACAATTTACTTTAAATGACACCCCCCTTTGAAGTGAAATTTCATTTATAGAAAGAATTGATGAGAGGAAGGGTCATGCCTCATGTCTATTACTCTGGTCTCATTATTTTTGGAGTTATTCCCCCTTTTTACAATTTCTTGACCTGCTCTTCTTATGCTATTGAAATGAAATTACATCTATGGAAAGAAATTTATGGGAGGAAATGTCACACACAAGGTCCATAACTCTTGCCTCTGTATTGTGCCTCAGTATGTTTGTGTGAGGGGAGGGGGAGGACATCAATTTTCTATGAAAACTCAGGGGTCTCCTTGATATTTTCAGATGGGGAACAAACAGTCCCTTGAGATATAGACAAAGAGACAAATTTTGAAATATTTGGGGGTCATTTGTGCAATTTGAGGTCCAAATTAGTAATTTTGTGCACCAGGGAAAACTTCAAGTTATTCATTATCCTGTGGGGTAATTATATTTTATCATATAGGATAATTATATATTATCCTGTGCAACCCTTTTATTCTTCCAGACTACCCTGATGTGATCATTAATGCTGGCAGTTCTGACAGTGAGGATGATGATGACGATGACGCTGATGTAGGTTATATGGGATACCAGGCACTGGCACAGAACCCTGAACAACAGGACTCCAGTGATGAGGATGAGGTAGACCTCTATACCTCATTATGGCATGATTAATAGGCAGATGATATAGGCTATTGAAAGGCACCCTTTTGACCAGTCCCAGTGGTCATTTGGTTAGAGTGTCTGGCCTAGAATCAGAAGGTTTTGGGTTCAATCCCCAGCCGCAATATACCATAGTCATTAAAAATCATACTTTTATAGCTCCCTTGTTTGGTGCTTAGCATATAAGGGTAGTTCCAGGACTGAATGGCACAGTGACAGGATAATGTTACTTGGTTTGGTCTCATTCCACATGTCTGTTACGTGATAATACAATGTGGCAGCACTTTATCTGTCTCAAGTAGACAGCCTTCAAATAACTGAAATGTTAAACCCAATAAATAAACAAAGATCATTCAACTGATACTGAATTTTTACTGGATATTTTTTAACAATATATATCCACCAAACATTGTCAGGGAGAGCTGTATAAAAATAATTTTTTGATAATTTCAGCTTAATGTGGAAAGTGATTTCATATATACTACTCAAAGTTTGCTAAGCACCACCGGCTATTTTCCCATAGAGTCACATGAAAACACATGCTTAATGTAATGCTATGTACCTGAAAGGAAAGCGTTAGCTGACCATCATTTTTACGCATAGTTTTTGTCAAAATGAGAGAAAACAGACTCAAAAATGAGTTAAAACGATTTAGCCAATTCCTGTCATTAGTTGGCAAATTCACAAAAGTGTGTTTTTTGCAAGAAATGGCATTTTATAAATTGAAGATAAATCTTGTGATCAATACAGAAAAAAATGACCATGAACAGGCCAACATCGTCACAAATATCCTTAAAAGTATTCCATTTAGAAAACAGGAATATTTGAAGATTAAAGTTCTGAATTTAGCTGACTTTAAATTTTAAGGTGTTTTCTCAAAATTTTCGCACTTTCTAATTATGATTAATTCCCAGTATTGAGGATCCGAAAGGCTTATTTTTTGTAACTGGTAGTAAGTTGGTACATAAACAATACTTCTGCATAAAAGCAAGATTTGTTTTATTGTAAAATTTAATGTAGCATGCCTTTAAAGTCGCTTGTCTAAGCATGAAACGCTACGGGAAAATAGCGGATGGTGCTTAGCAAACTTTGAGTAGTATATAATCACAAGTCCATGTGAGATACTAAGCACAGTAAATGAACAGTCAGAGGTGAAATCATCTGAATGCCATGGTTAATCTTAGATATATTTAATCCCACCACAAGCTCAGTTAATACTGTCAGAAACTTCTTTTGATTGTCTGAGCTTCATAATGATCCAAGGATTTTATACATCCCCTTCAGTCCTGATATTACTGTAAATTCAAATAAAAAAATGTTATATACATGTACCAGTATTTCAGATAATCAGACTAAATTATTCTTAAAATCTAAATTCAAATAAATTTAATTTAATCACTGGCTTTCTTGATTATTCTTATATATTAAGCTTTTGATCTCATTAAGATTTTTTAACCACTACCTTTAAAATCAAGCAACAGAAGACTGTAAAATCATTTGACATGGAATTTTATTGAATCTGTAATAAAGTAAATGCCCTGGGCACATATATTGTGATAAAATAATAAATAAATGTGAGATCTGCTATGTTGGATTTATATTCATGAATGAAGTCAAATGATTTTGGCAGTAATGTTTGCTTCAATGAGATGAAGTGATGCGTACGGGAGTTGGGTCTGAAGCTCTAAGGTCAAGGTCAGAGGTGAAAGGTGCACTTTAGGCGGCGGGCTTGACATGTCACTTTTTGGCATTAGGTTTATATCATATTATTACTGTTAATTTCAGTTTCAAACTCAAATATCACATTGATAGGAAAATGGCTGCCACTTATTTAAGTTAGTGTTTATAAATCATACATGATACACTTGGTATTTGTGACCTGTATAGGCTGATGACTCTGAGCCATCTCCCCAGCCTGTTACACACAGTGGGGAGGATGTAGAGGGCCAGGTCCATGTCCCAGAGGGTCTGGTGCACCAAGTACGACAGCCAGATTTCCCCAACATTCCCAACCTGCCCCACTACATGCAGGTAAGGGCCTTGTCTATGTACTGTGAAATCATTATATTTCATGGGGAATTAGTTTTCGCTAGTTTTGTGGATGCCGCTATCCATGAATTTATGTCCCCACGAAGAGCTTTCATTCATCATGACAAATAGCTTGCCGGTAATGACTCTTGAGTAAATGGAGTTCAATAATACTCATATATTTAAATTTTATGTTGAATCTGAAATATAATATATCAAAATGCAAATAAACAAATCACCCAATCAAAATTTCATAATGTAAATTGTGTTACTAATTGTGTTTAATGTACAACTGCAACTAATTTTGAGTTGGTTTCCACCATAATTTACCATACCACACCCACTTTGGTTTGTACTGCAATCACTGTTCTAGTCATTTTTTATGGTACATAGTTTTATAAAATATACATGACATGTATATTATTCATTTTATTCTTTAATTTTTGAAGTATTGATTCATTACAAATTGTATTATAATATTTGTGTGTACACAAAGGTCTTTCCTGCATAGATAAGCAGCATGGATAGGAGATATCCACTCTGCATGGCCAATAACACAGTGATCTGTCGTTGTCATCAAGACGACTGAATGACACATGCTGTGGCTGAATGACACATGCTGTGCCCCAATTGTCCACTTGCTCCCAGGCACTACATGACATCCTGTCTAGCCCCAGTTGATGAGTGTGTCCAGGATATCATGCTGTGCCACAACTATGGTCACCTCAGTATCCTAAGCAATACATAGCCAAATATTAGAAGATTATATGGCCACAAGCTTAGATTTACTGACACTTTCTTTGGTCTGATTAACGTTCTGTAAAAGTAAGTACTAAAACCAGATCTTAACATACTCTAAGCACCATCTCATTAACATATTATGACTAAAATTAGGCTGCATTCTTTTCAACTCAAATTTTGTGAAGGTCTTCAAATCAATGCTCAAATAACGTCCAAATAGATAAATAAAAAAATTTTAACACACAAATCCACAAATCCTTGTCCCCACAAAAAAAATTTTTTTCACTGAATCCATGAAATTTTATGCCTACAACATTCAAACATTGTCATGCAAAATTTAATAAAATATTTATTTATTCTAAAGAATCAGCAAGAGGGTTTTCATTGAATGCACTTAAGACTTAAACAAATAGAATGTTCATATTCACAACTGAAATAAAATCATGTATCAACATGGACTGTACTTTCACAAGTTAATGTCTTATAGGTTTGTTCTGTATCCAAAAAATTGTAAAATTTGTATTTTGAGAGATAAGAAAATCACTTTATTTGACTTTACATAATATAAATATTCAATAAATAAGCATTTGTGGTCTGTTATTTCCCTATTTATGGGTTTCTATTTTAGCTCTCCTTGAGCAGAAAGTGCCTCAGGTTGAGCTGTTTTGGTCACACTATGTTCATTTTTATTAGCTTGTCTATTTTTCATAGAAAAAAATATGAGCTATTATTGTAACTCCGGCATCCGTGTTGTCGTCGTCATCAGGCGTTGTCCGGAATTTTAACGTCGGCCATAACTTCTTTACTATTCAAATTATAACTTTCATTTTTGGTATGCTTATTCATTTTGACAAGACCTATCAAGACATATGCACATATTTCACCTATTGACCTTGACCTTTGACCTTATTTTTCACTAACTTTTGAAAACTTTAAAATGCCTGTCATTTCAAAACCGTTGTCAACAGGGCACTGATATTTCACATGTGAATTCCTTGTAGCAAGACTTTTCCATCAATGTTACACTTTTTGACTTTTGACCTTGACCTTAGAACTTTACCCTATTTTTTAAAAAGTTTAAAAAAAAACACTTTAACATTGGCCGTAATTCTTTACTATTTTACATACAACTTTAATTTTTGGTATGCATATTCATCTTTGAAAGAGCTATTCAGATATACATGAACATTTAATCTATTGACTATGACCTTTGACCTATTTTTGCTGTAACTTTTGAAAACTTTAAAATGCCTGTCATTTCAGAACCGTTGTCAACACGGCACTAATATTTCACATGTGAATTCCTTGTAGCAAGACCTTTCCATCAATGTTACACTTTTGGACTTTTGACCTTTGAACTTTGACCTATTTTTTAAAATGTTTAACAAAAAAATTTTTAACGTTGACCGTAATTTTTTTACTATTTGACATACAATTTTTATTTTTGGTATGCACATTCATCTTTGCAAGGGCTATTCAGATATACTTCAATATTTTATCTATCGACCTTGACCTTCAAACTTATTTTGCCATAACTCTGGACAAGTTTTAAATAGATATTTCTTTGTCATTTTTCAATTTTTTTTTTATATGGTTAAGTGCAGGTGTAATTTTGGTCATGATCTTTAGGCAGATAAAAAAGAACATTTTTTTTTTTTAAATGTCTTTAAATTTGACAGTTCTGTGTTGATTATCAAAAACTCAATGGATTAGCAATTGTGATTTTTTATTTACATATTTAAAGTATTTGTGTTGTATACATTCTATTCCATGCATAGGTCAAGGTCATCCTTCAAGGTCAAAGGTCAAATTTAAAGGGTATGGTACTTCAACTTTGCATTTAAAGACTTACAGTTTTAGTTGTGATTTTCAAGGTCAACTTTTTTAAATGTTTAACAAAAATATGTAAGTTGGCAAAAACAGACGACTTTGGCACCCACATGCAGGGCTCTTGTCTACTTTATCATTTACTTGATTAAATACTTGTCCTGCCTCCAGGTGCCAGATGTGCCCCGGCCTGACAAGAAAGACCTGCTGTGGAACCAGCCCCAGCAGTCAGACCTTAATCTAGACAGAGGTAGGTGGGAGTTTGTCACCATCATTAGTAGGATCATATTTGATATCCGGATCACTTTACTTAATTGACCTATAAATTCTAATGAAAGGGAATTTTCTGTCCAAGTTAGAAGAACATATATACATTACATATATGTAATTGGGCCCAATATATTAGCTCCAAATTTGTCATAAAGAAAGGCTGCAATTTGTAAGAGTGCTGAGTAATTCATGGCTTCCCATGATTGCCAATACAGTACTCATAAAACTAGAGTTCTTATTCACCAGTAACCCGGTATATTAAAAAATAGCTCATAGTAAATGAAATTGTGTTTTTTATCGCAAAAAATCACATTACTGATTAAGTTTTCCCAGATGTTAAGAAACACTGTTTAGATTTGAATCTAAATTATACTCAAGTTACTGATGAATAAGGACCAACATTTTCTGAATACACGTATTACCATCCAGGTTGGACAGAATGGTGCTTATATTAGGTCGAACCTATATTTCAAGTTCCATTCTACAGGTCAGATGGAAAAGATTAAATCCGTGATGTCAGGGATACAGCTGCCCTCCACCAACATTCCAGACTGGGCCAAGTGTTTGTCTGATGACCAGTGGCAGGCACAGGTGGTCCGTAAGCTAGTGAACCCAGATGGTCAATGTGGACAGACAGGAGAACAAAGTGAGGACCAAGTGTGTCAGACTAGTAGTGGTGCTCATCAGGTTCAAACCTCGTGCCATGGTGTGTCACAGACTAATGTTACACAGTCATTGACTTCAGGCAATGATAAAGGTGACAAGTGATGTGGTTACTCATCTAGAGGATATAGGTGGATCATGTGATGGGACTTGTGCGGGAAACTGCACCATGTGATATTGATGTTAACATAATGTATTTGTGTATTTTATGTGTAGCTTTGATATCAAAAAGGGTACCTTTACTTTTAAATACAATGTACATGAAAAGGATTTCTGGAATAATTACCATATCCTGTTTCTAACATCTAAGCATCATAGTTTTGCATAAAGGTTGTTGATACTTAATAAAATGGATATAAGTTATAATACATTTTCTGTACTAACATACAAGGCTCGTTCAGAAATTATTGGTTGATTTTTTTTAAAAATATGTAATGCTCTGAGTTCAATTTTCAATAAACATTAATTAATCTCTGATGGATCATGCTAATATAACAAATAGAATGAAATACAGACAGTAAATCTATAATTAATGTTTAGATACTGTTAGGTTGGATTACCTGGAGCACAGATATAGGCCTTTATCAGGAGTTGGTATAAACAAAATTGCAGCCTAAATTTGGATTTTGACGTCAATGCTGAGCAACAGTTATCATAAAAGCTTTTGTTGAATGGGGTAAGTCATATGTTGGAAGAAAGACACAAAGTGGAAGTGGTGGTTCTTAGGCTCGAAGATCCGACTCTTCCATAAATAATTATAACAAATAAAATTCCAACGGGCATTGTTGTTTTCCTCATATCTTATTCAGTTCAGTGAATGAATATTTAGCAAGCTTAAGTGCAACCTTTATTGCAGTGAGTTTTGTGTATTATTGTACATTAGTTGGGTGCAAAAGTATATGAAAGATAGGCTCAAACCAAGCTTATAGTGTGCTGAGATCAATGTAACATCATTACCATGATGTCACCGTGCTCCAGATAAAGCCAGATCATGCACTTCAAACAGGTGCTTAAACTATATAGGCATCATTAAGAAATAGATACAGATAGTAATTATGTTGGGTTTTTTTAGGTGTATATCTCAAATTTGTATTCCTTTGAGTTCCTTTAATACTCTTGAATATTCATGTTGTCTCAATAATTTCTGAGCAAGCCTCATATGGTAAACTCAAACAGCAATTCAACTGATAATAAAACTATTTTTGCTCTTGATTAATGCAGCCATAATAAAAAGTTACCTAGTGACTTTTTTTTTTCAGTGTTAATGGTTATAATTAGAGTATGTGTATCCACCTGAATGTGAATTTAATGGCTTTCCTGTGTATGCCATGCATATTCCATAATTTGTTAAAAATGACACCTCATTTGAAACAGTAAGTCAGACATTAACAAAATTTGGTGTTGATAATTTACTTAACTTGATCCATTCAGAACTCAAGTTGCCATGGCAGCCAAAAGAATTTTATAAAGGAAAAATAAATGAAAAATCTTAAACTGGTGGTCATAATTTATTTTCATGTGGTACAAATGATTGCTTCATGGTTTTGTACCATTATTTAACTTTTTTTTTTCTTTAATGAAACACCTAGTTTTTTCATGTAATCTATATAGAAAATGCTTTTGCTCTGAAATTTCTAGTCAGAATTCATTGTTGTTTATTCCAAATATAAAACCCATCGTCAAGTCAAAATTACTCTTATAAATAAGATCCCTTGAGATATGAGGCTCAAGAATTTTGGTTGGTCACATGTTATTAATCTTGAACCTGGCTGTAGTTGCTGGATCATAAAATCAAATCTTAAGTGACCTTTACACTGTTATTTAGGCTAGTGGTATTCAACTGAGCAATTTTGGGTAATTTCTAGCTGCATCGAAGTAATACATAAATGTCTTTTAGCCTTCTTCTCCAAATCCTTGCAGTTTCCTGTATTAATGCAGTCTGTACCTCTGTTTAATGTTCATGTATTCACACACAAGAACAACAGAAAATATTTTTCTCTTATATACGGTATGGATGCTTCTTTCCTTATTTTGAAACAAATTGCCTGCAAACAGAGGAGGATATAAGATGTTGACATGTCTCTTGGTAGAAAGGGAGAGAATTATCGCTGTTTTATTTCTGCTACTAGCCCTATTGACTCCCCTTAATTTTGGTAAAACATGCAAATCATAACTGTTATGATTTTTATTCCCTGCCTTTATCCATTTCACCAATTTATTCTTTTTTTTTTTACATAAATAGTATCTTATTTTATAAAGATTTTAAAAAATTTTTAAAAGAACCTTTTCCTGATGTTATCTATGATTTTATTTTTTATGAACCTCTTACTTATAATTTTCTCTTTACTTAGTATTGAAGTGATATGAGGTGCTGACAAACAGTACTTGAATATTTGTCATTTTAAAGATTATGTTGCAATAAATGATACTCTAAACATTTTTTGTCTTTTGATTTCTTTTAATGAATGATGAATGAAAAATGCCCGGTTTTATTTTATTTAGTTATTACAAACCTATTTGTGTTTTACATAGGTTTACAAAACTCCAATATTTCTTTATAAAGGAGGTTTTCATATATGCTTCATATGTTAATAATAGAGCACCGTGGTTCAGTATACACAACAGAATACAAAGGCTGTGGGTTCAAACCCTGTTGAAGGCAAGATATTTCATGACCTTCCCAGGTTCAAAGTACTGGTCCAATTAGGAACCATAGAGAAAAATAAGTTTAATCAGAAAGGAGCTGAGTCCCCTATGAATATTACCGACCCTGTTTAATTCTGTGTATGGTTAGTACCAAACCAAATCATTGATTTGTTTCATCAACCACTTTTCCTAGTCATATATTTGTATTATTCTTCATGTTTAAGATGCCTTGGGTTCTGCTGAACCTATATGGATTTCTACTGACCCTACATAGAAATATATAGGGGTCACCATGTGACCAGGATTTGACCAATGAAAATGCAAGGAACTTGTGGGAGGTGAAACAAGAAATATTTGGATACACAATATTACAGCATTGAACATTTGATCAAACAGAAGTTTTTAACTGGTTTTATGGTGTAAGATCTCCTCTGCTGTGTTGATCATTAACCAACATTATTAACAGCATTGCAGATGATCTGTATTCATACTGATTTTATATTGGTATTTAAATTATAGGTCACTTTTCTGCATTTCATTTTGTTCAGTGCCTGAAAAAATCTAAGTTTCCTGATATGATTGGTGACTTTTCATTTTTTATATATTATTTGTTTAAATATACTGGTATTAAAAAAAACCGTAGTAAATTTTTACCTCTGTTAATAGTATTTCTTCAGTTATCATAATACAGTAATATATGTCTATAATGACTCCCTGTCTTGAATGACCCTTTTTACCTTACAATGCAATTTCCTACATATTGGGAATGTATATAAAGACTCCCTTTCCAGTGTGTTAAGTAACCATGAATTTGACACCAAAATTCTATTTTTCTTTCAAATGAGACCATTTAGAGCAACTTTGTATAGTTGTCAAGTATCAATAATGATTATCAATCACATCTATTGCAACTTTACGTAATTTGTGCAGATATATACTGGTATTTACCATTGGCATTTTAACAAAAACAGTATACATGATCATGTATAACAAAAAAGTTTATAGTTTTTCTATAACATAAAAAAATAATGATAGAACTGTTTAATTTCTTATATAATGAACATCCTAAAAAAAGTCTGTGTACAGTGACTTCCTGTGTAGAGTGACCTTTTCTTCTATCACCTTTGGAAGGTCACTTAAGACAGTCTTTTCTGTATAATACTTGTCATACAACACTTCAGTTATAATACAAAGTTAGTTATGACCTGTTATCATCTAAATTAGTTACCACTTCCCCCGTATGACCTCATTTATAATAATACCTCAAATATCACAAGTTTTTGTTGTTGTTTTTTTAATCTTATCTCTGCAGGCTATGGTAATTTGTAAATCATGTTTATCTGAAATGAACATTTGATTATAAATGTGTAAGTATTAAAACTAAAAATTAATTAGCTTTCTCAAGGTAAGTTATCCAATGTTTGATTGATGAGTGTTTTACCAGGGCATCAGTTTTCATTAACAACATCAATACCTTGGGCCTCAATCTTTTAAATGTGTTTATTAGCAAAGTAGCAAATTGTAAAGTTACAGTACAGTAACAAATGAAGTACTTGTAAAGATAGTAATATAATCCATTTGAGCCGCTCAGCCTTTCAATCCATGAAGGCAGCTATAAAATGACCCATACAATGACAAGATCAGCTGGTGAACAACTGAATGATCAGGTTTTATATTAGTCTCAGCCATTCAGTGGCTATGAAATCAGAAGCAGTAACAGTCAGGGTTTTATTTCTGTAAACAATACAAATGGGTAAATTTACATGTTTTATTTCGCTCCTTGGTGTGTACGGGGCTTGGTTACAGGGTCACGGTCTATTAGCCCTTGTTTTTTATTCACATCTAATGAGAGGTTAATAGCTCTCTAGTCATTTATGCCTCCACCACTCTGTATGACAAGGCTGTATCAGTGAGCCACCCCCAGGCTATTGCTCCTACTGTTACATCAAAACACTATCGGAGTTGTTAGACAAATATTGTCTATGTGATCGTCTACTTGACCACACTTTGTTTTTCGTAGGCATTATTATCAACTAATTCACTTGTGCAATTAATAAAGCCATATATACAAGATAGACTTACAATAGATTTTCCTTAATGTGATAAACTTTCTTGTGGATATATCCAACTGTTATATAGCTGATTCATTGGTAAGACTTAAAATTAATTTTATTTTAATATTTAAATTATAATTCATATATTCAATTTGTTTAAATAATAAAGTCTAAATTTCTCCTTAAACTTAATCTGAAGTAGTTCTATCAATAGAGTTTGAGAGAAAGTTATTGATTTTTTATTGGATATCATTCCAGTTGTTATGCCGTCGGTTTCTGATGACTAGCCACTCTGGAATGCACATCTTTGTTTAAACTTATTACTTTTGATGTTAGTTTGGAAGCAAGTTCATATGACTTTCAACAGAAGGCACTGTGGTCCAATGGTATTATATATGGTGGTATGGGGGTTATGAATTTCCTTCCTACCTCCCTAGGTTCAGAGTACTGGTCCAACCCAGGAACTGTTGAGAGGGATTACTATAAGTTGTAAGAATTTGTTTCCCAACCAACGTAAAGTAAATAAGATTAACAGTGCCAATACTGTATTCCAGGGAGCGTCTTGAAATATTCCGTTCCTGTTCAGTTTTAAACCCACTACCTTTCTGATCCAGAATCAGGTATAATGCCACAATTGGATCACAGCAATCTTCCCTAAAAGATGCCTGTTAAGGCACAGCATAAAGACACATTATTAACACAAATTCTTGAGAACGAAATTACTGGGGTCACCTCCAGAATATTTAATTACAGATTTCAAAAAAAAAATGTTGATAAAGTAAAACTTTTTAGCTCACCAGAGCACTTGTGCTCAGGGTGAGCTTTTGTGACCGCTTTTTGTCCATTGTGCGTCGTCTGTCATCAACAATTGCTTGTGAACACTTTAGAGGCCACAGTTTTGGCCCAATCTTCATGAAACCTGGTCAGGATGTTTGTCTACATAATATCTCGGATAAGTTCAAAATTGGGTCACGTGGTATCAAAAACTAGGTCACCAGGTCAAATCTTTGAAAAACCTTGTGAACACTCTAGAGGCCACAGTTTTAGCCCAATCTTCATGAAAATGGGTCAGAGTGTTTGTCTACATGATATCTTGGATGAGTTCGAAAATGGATCATGTTGGGTCAAAAATTAGGTCACCAGGTCAAATCTTAGAAAATCCTTGTGAACACTCTAGAGGCCACAGTTTTAGCCCAATTTTCATTAGATTTGGTCAGGATGTTTGTCTACATAAAATCTTGATGAGTTTGAAAATGGGTCACAGGTAAAAAATAGGTCACCATATCTTAGAAAATCCTTGTGAACACTCAGAGGCCACAGTTTTAGCCCAATCTTCATAAACTTTGGTCAGGATGTTTGTCTACATTATATTTCAGATGTGTATGAAAATGGGTCATGAGGGGTCAAATACTAGGTCAACAGGTCAAATATCAATAAAACCTTGTGAACATGCTTGAGGCCATATTTTTGGCCCAATCTTCATGAAACCTTGTCAGGATGTTCATTTTTAGCTCGACTATTCTACTCGCCCCGGCGTCGGCGTCAGCATCGGTGTCGGCGTCAGCGTCGGAGTCGGCAGTCATATCTAAGAAACCAGTAGGTGTATTGTAATCAATCTTCACACAAGTCTTTCTAGGCACAAAACAAACCTAGAGAACCAAGAGGGACAACTCTTGATTGAATTTTACTCAAATTATGGGCCTTTTTCAACTTAGAAATTTGCGTTAACATTTTTGGTTAAAGTTTTTCTGCAACTAAGTTAATATCATAACTCTGTAACCACTTGGTGTATTGGATTTAAACTTTACACAAGTCTTCCTAAGCATGAAACCAACCTGCAGAACCAAGATGGACAACTCTTGCTAGAATTTTACTTAAATTATGGGCCTTTTTCGACTTAGAAATTTGCGTTAACATTTTTGGTTAAAGTTTTTCTGCAACTAGGTTAATATTATTACTCAGTAAGCACTTGGTGTATTGATTTAACTTCAACAAGTCTTCCTAAACATAAATGGACCTGCAGAACCAAGATGAACAACTCTTGCTAGAATTTTACTCAAATTATGGGCCTTTTTCGACTTAGAAATTTGCGTTAACATTTTTGGTTAAAGTTTTTCTGCAACTAAGTTAATATCATTACTCAGTAAGCACTTGGTGTATTGGATTTAAACTTCATACAAGTCTTCCTAAACATAAAATGGACCTGCAGAACCAAGATGAACAACTCTTGCTAGAATTTTACTTAAATTATAGGCCTTTTTCAACTTAGAAATTTGCGTTAACATTTTTGGTTAAAGTTTTTTGCAACTAAATTAATGTCATTACTCAGTAACCCCTTGGTGTATTGGATTTAAACTTCACAAAAGTCATCCCAGACATGAACCAAACCTGCAGAACCAAAATTTTAATAAATTTAATTAATTAAATTTAATTAATTAAGTTAATAATAATTATTAAATACTTATAGAAAATTAAAAAATTGCATTAACTTTTTTTATTTAATACAATAACTATTATATATTAATTTAAATAATATTTAATTTAACAAGACAACCAACATATCAAAGATGAACTTTTCCTTTTCCTTTTTTTTTTTGAATTATGACCTGAGTTTTACTGAGAATTAAAGAGAACATGCTGCTAAATTGAGTCACATAAATTATTTTAATACCGCTTTAATACAATGGTATTGCGTCACTATCAAATACCTGAATAGTCGAGCATGCTGTCTTTCGGACAGCTCTTGTTGTACCAGTCTTCATTAAACTTGGTAAGAATGATGACTGCATGAATTCTCAGTTGAGTGCAAATTCAGGTAGGATCAAAATCTAGGTCACTTAGTCAAATGTTAGAAAAACACTTTAGATGCTATATTTTTTGTCATCATGCCTAACACAGCAATCTTACTCGGGTGAGCGACACAGGGCCATCTTGGCCCTCTTGTTTATTTTATTAACATCAAGTTTTTACATCTTGTATCAACCCTTCCCAAAAGTATGTGGGTCGGACTGGCCACGCTTGATGAACATTGTTTATTCATGATAAAATTATACATAAAAACATGTTAACCAGTATTTAAATATTGATTTTTATTATAGACACATTAACCATTTACCTCCTATAGACATAGTTTGATGCCATGGCAAACAGAGTAGACCCAGATTAGACTGCTCCTTCCACGAGCTGTCTGATTAGGGTCCCCTCTGTTTACTTGCACAATATAGTAGCTCAGGTTCTAAACATTGATTCATCTACTATTTTTGTATTCATCTAATAGAAATTAACATAAAGTTTAAGATGGACTAGATGAATATATGTATATGAATATTCATGAAGTAAGGATTAACAGAAATCATTTTTATTAATATGAAAAGAGATTGTTACAGAACAAAACCGAGACCACTGTGGATCTCACAAGGGATACACACTATATCTCATTGTTCATGAACTGTTGAGTATTGAAACATCTACCAGCCCTGGTGGCTGAGTGGTTAGAGTTGGGAGGGTGGGGATTTTATCCTGACCATGACTTACCAAAATCAAAAATGGTTCTGGTATAGCTTCCTTGCATGGTGCACAGCATATAAGGGTAGTTTCAGAACAAGTTGGCCAGGGGCCGTATTCATAAAGCTCCTAAGGAGAAAAATTCCCTTAGTTTCAAAGATTTTCCTTAAATTCACATAGATTTCCCTTAGTTATTAGAGATTTCCTTATATCTTATCTATAAAAATCCTTAGGAGATTTATTCCAGTTAAGGATTTTTTTCCCTTAAAAATTAAGGAGCTTTATGAATATGGCCCCTGGTGTTAGTATAATGTGACTGGGTATGATATCATCCCACATACCGGTACCTACAGTGTGATTTTTCAGTGAAGCAGCACTATATATTTTTTATCAAATCAACATATTCTCCAAATGACTAATAAACTGTCAACAGGCCATTAAACCCATTAAATAAACAACAAGAGGGCCAAGATGGCCCTTGATCGCTCACCAGAGAAAGATGATTGCTTAAGAAATAAAGATGCTTGAGTGTAAAAGTGAAATCTGGCTTTTTTTTATGGTGAAAAGGGCATAACTCCTAAATTTACTAGTCAATATCAGTTATAATTGAACCCGATTGCGAGATAATGGGCATAAACATTGTCTTAAAGTAAAAAAGATTGTTAAAAAAAGGGAGAAAGGGAGTTGGTAGAGAATAAACAAAGTGAAATCTTGCATTTTTTGTATTAAAAGGGGCATAACTCCTGACCTAATCAACAGATCTCAGCTTTAATCGAACTCAATCGAGACCTTATGGTCATAAGCATTGCCAAAATGTTTGAAGATGATTGCTCAAAAGATGAAGATGCTAGAGTGTAAACAAAGTGAAATCTGGCATTTTTGGAATATTAAAAGGGGCATAACTCCTGACCTAATTGGCTGATCTGAGCCATAATCAAACTCAATCAAGACATTATGGTCATAAACATTGTCATAAAGTTTGAAGATGATTGCTCAAAAGATGAAGATGCTTGAGTGTAAACAAAGTGAAATCTGGCATTTTTGGAATATTAAAAGGGGCATAACTCCTGACCTAATTGACAGATTTCAGCCATAATCGAACTCAATCGAGACATTATGGTCATAAGCATTGCCATAAAGTTTGAAGATGATTGCTCAAAAGATGAAGATGCTAGAGTGTAAACAACGTGAAATATGGCATTTTTTAAATATTAAAAGGGGCATAACTCCTGACCTAATTGACGGATCTCAGCCATAATCGAACTCAATCGAGACCTTATGGTCATAAGCATTGCCATAAAGTTTGAAGATGATTGCTCAAAAGATGAAGATGCTAGAGTGTAAACAACGTGAAATATGGCATTTTTTGAATATTAAAAGGAACATAACTTCTGACCTAATTGACGGATCTCAGCCATAATCGAAATCAATCGAGACCTTATGGTCATAAGCATTGCCATAAAGTTTGAAGATGATTGCTCAAGAAATAAAGGTGATAGAGTGTAAACACTAAAAATTGTTGACGCCGCACGACGGATGATGGACACTCACGGGATCACAAAAGCTCTACCTGAGCTTTGCTCAGGTGAGCTAAAAAAGAGAAATGTCCAAAAGTTTATTGAGTCATTTAGGGTGTAAATGATACCAGAAAGTAATGAGCCAAAGACTACGTACTATGTTTGAGTGCCTGAATTGCCAAATATAATGTGTTCTGGGATTTCACATTCACAATCATCTTCTCTTCAAGGGAGAAGTTATTCCACATACCGGTATGATGTGAAATAGTAAAGTTTAAATCAAATTATTATGTTTATATAATATATGCACGGTTGGGGGAGAAAGAGAAATATTTCATCATAATGACAATAATACTAAAATTTTATCCATTTATCAAGTTTCAGACATTGCTTTGTTTGGATTTAAAACCAACATTAACTGCAAAGTAAGGATTCATATTCGGTGAATATGCTTGTAGAAAAATATGAATACCCTTTATAACAACAGTGAATTCACCTGGTTATATTGGCTTATCAGTATAAACCAACTTATTTCTTAAAAAATGATTTGCTTTGGCAAACAGTTCATATATATTATAGTTATTTTGAAATTTTAAGAATTGAAAGAAAGTTGGAGGAATTATCAATCATTGATTTCGAAGGTAAACACACAACACGCTTATAGGTGATTGAAAATATAGATCAAGCCACAGGGTATATCCAATACCTCAACAATTTCTGTCCGTAATTAGTCTGTATTGTGAATATTTTTGATTACAGAAAATTGGTTTGAGATTATAAATCATTCAGAAACCGTAATAATTGTTCTCTGTATTGTAGAAGGTATGACCTGTTTTCAGATTAAAAATCAATGCCATCAACAAGCATAACTGTAATAGGACCCGGTTCTTCTATCTGAACAGCACTATTGGAAATATTGTTGCTGTTTGAGACATACAAATAAAAAAGTCAGGTATATGATTTGCTAGGTGATTGTTGGACAGACTTATCTTGGGATCTGTTTATTATCATTATAGTGATAAAACTCATCAATACATATAGGCTGATAATGATAGTCCTCTTAAATCACCTGGGGATTGATCTGTCATGTGAGGCTTTTTGGACGTCATTATTACACGGATTTATTGTGGTCTACATGTATAACACCAGTGTATCATTAAACTTTAGTAACATTGGATATATAATGGTCATATCAGAGTAGTTCATAACGATAGGACAAGGTGAACATAATTTGTTTCTTTGTTTTTGTAATGTTATAAATTACTTTCATACAGACATGATACAATTGTTTCTGATATTGTCACAATATAAATTTACTTGTTAAAAGAGGAGAAATTGTTTAGGTGGCTAAATAGCTTAGTTGGTATAGCATTAGCTCTGTATGCAAAAGACCTGGTTTGAATCCCTGACAAGCTACATGTTTTTCTCAGTGTTACATGTTGTGACCAGCTTTTCTTTAAATTTCAATGTTAAATTTTCATCAAATAAAAAAAAAAAAAAATAGTGTACATTTGTATTAGTCTTCCAGATATGCAGATTCAGTTTAATATGTTGCATTTTTAGCTCAAGTATTCAAAGAATATGAGAGCTATTGCAGCCACCCTTGCATCGGCGTTGACATTGCAGCTTAGTTACATGTTACTACATGTATCAACCTAATATCTCAGTAACAGTAATGTTACTGTTCACAGTAATGACTTAAAGGTTTATGAATATGTTAAGGGGCAAGATAGATAATTCTTGCATGAATTTAATTCAAATTAAGGCCCCTTTTTATAAGTTTTGTATGCCGTAGAAAATTTGGTTAAGTTTTGCATGCAACCTACTATCCAGCTTATATCTCAATAACCATTCTTGGTATTTACTCGCAAGTTTATGAAAATGTTTAGGGGTATCAGACAACCAAGGTAGATAACTCTTGAATGAATTTAATGCAAATTACAGCCCCTTTGTAACTTATAAAATTTTGGTTAAGGTATTTTCATGCTTATATCTCAGTATTCAGGCGTAGAATTGTTTTAAACATCTTTATTATGTTAAGGGGTATCATACTATAAAGGTAGAAAGCTCTTGATGGAATATATCACAAATTATGGCCACTTTTTTAACTTAGAATGTTTGGTTAAAGTTTTGCATGCAAGGAATTACATGCTTATACCTCAGTAACCAGGCAAAAGATTGGTTTGAAACTTTTTTAATATATACTATAGAGACAGATAGATTTTGTTTGAATATAATGCAGATTACGGCCACTTTTTAACTTGGACTTTTTTGTTAAAGTTTTGCACGCAATAGAAAATTTGGTCAAAGTTTTGCATGCAAGCAACTATCCAGCTTATATCATTTATGGTATTGACATGATAGTTTATGAGTGTATTCAAGGGCATCAGAAAACCAAGTAAGATAACTCTTCAACTGAATTTAATACAAATTATGGCCCTTTTCTAACTTAGATATTTTGGTTAAAGCCTTTCATGCACAGTGTTATTATGCTTTTGTCTCAGTAAATAGGCAAGGGATTCATTTTAGACTTCATTCACATATTCAGGGGTATCAGACTATCAAGGTATATCATTTGTGACCATTATTATATACAACGTATGTGAAGAGCAAGAATTAAAATAGATTTCATTTGAGTTACCAACAAGCATTTTGAATAGTCGAGCGTGCTGTCCACTGACAGATCTTATTTTTTTAACAGCCTATTTATATTGTTGGAGTTGTATTTCATCTTATAGTCTATTTGAAAATTGTTTCAGTCTGATCTGACTTTTCATGGTTTATCAGGGTGTAAAATGACATATCAGACTGGTAAAGAGTAACATATCATTTCATATAGTTACAGCAGTAACATACTAGAATGTGTCGGACGACATGATCTAAGGGCAGATGGGAAGATGGGAAGACATTATAATCATCATCAATGTCATATGGCCACTACTTGCTGTCTTCATCTGACTTCTTGTGGTGGCAAGATGGATGGGTGTCAGTGGACAGTTCCTCTCAGTGACAGTACACAATGTCATGATGCATGCATTAGATTAGTCATATGCCCAATGTTTGTTGGTGCATTGATTAGTTTTCCATTTGAAAGCACTTTTATACCCACACCTCTTGATCTTCAAACTCTGAATAAGTAGTGATTAAACTTTAATTAACCTGTCTTAAGTGACCAGTCATGGGCATAACAGGAGCAACTTCTTAACGGAGGTTAAAATGTGTAATAAATTTTTATGGAAAATAGAATTAAAGCTAACTGCTGAAAACTAGAATTCTGAAACCAAGTGGCATACTTTTAACCATAGTTTAAACTGTACTGCAAACATGCTTTTGTTTTTTTAAATCTTCTTTGTATTTATTCTTCTGACATAAACATTACTCATATTTCATTCTTTTATTTTAATTCTTGTTATGTTAGACTTAATAAAAAGAATGAATAGGGGACTACAAAGCTTTTTATCAAGAATATGATAGCAGGAACTTAAATAACTCTTTCACTGAATATAACATACTCTAATGGAGTAAATTAGAGCAAGGTGTCCAAGTTATTTTAGCTGTACCTTTTACCTTTTCTTTTGAACCCCTTATCCTTCAGAATCTCAACAGCCTGTGTTTCAATGGAGAATTGTCTTATCCTAAAGATATTGTCAGGAACAATTTTGTATCAAACAATTGGCAAAGCAGTCACGGTTTGAGCTTTCTGACTATTGTCACCTCTGATAAAAACACAACCACAACTGCTATTAAAATGGATCTGAATGTCTCATTGTGCAGATCGGATCTCTATGATTGATACTATCGTGTGTTTGATTGTTGTAGCAGATAGGGGTCTGGTTTAGACTACAGGCTGGATGGGCACTCGCTGTAGTACAGAGATGGTTTGATTCACAAGTGGGGACGCCATTGATAGGGGCCTCAGTTTGTGTGTGTTATGGGAGTGATACACTGCTCTGGATGTATGTGATATGATGTGCAGGTGATGAGGTGCTAACACAGACCACAGGGCATCTACATACCTGGATTATAATTAATTAAGGATTCAAATATATAAATGCTTGGTTAATCGAAAATTGGTGGATTTTATTGTTAGATATTGGATATTACAACCAATCTTGATATTGGAAAATAATAATTAGTGAGTATTTAATAATTTTATCTTGCAGAACAGAACAGAACAGAACTTTATTTCTTCCAAGTACAAGATCATTGTACAATATGGAGTATTTACATACATAAATGTAACTGAAATACAACAGTTCGAATTCAGGTTGACAATTACAATTCAATTTAGGTGACAGTTAATGCAATAATAATACTTTATGTTTTAGCTGATGTTGTAAATGAAAATGAAGTAGGATGGGAATGTGTGTTTTTGCACAGGATGATATTCTCAGAATCTGATAAGTTAAAAGAATAATTTATATTTTGTGGAAAATTGGTAATCATTTGAAATGATAAGACATAAAGGATTGATTAAAATTAGAATTCTCTCTCTCTCTCTCCCTTTTTTTTAAAAAATCTACTTCTCTGTCTTCCTACCATCACCCTCTTAATTTTCCCTCTATATTTACACAAAAGAAATAAAGTTTAAAGGGAATGAACTAGAATAATTTCATAAAACAATAAATGATATTTGCATTAAATATCATGATATATCTTTTCATAGGGTCCATTAAAACACTACACTTCATGTCCTTGTAGCACAGTAATCAATACTTACGCCAATGGAGAATTGAAGTCTAGCAGAATTAGTCATACATTCATTAAATTAACAGAACATCCTCATTGAGTTATTTGACTGATTTTAATAAACACATAAAAGTGGATGTTTCCTGGCCTGCAGTAAAACCATTGTTAACAGGCACCTGCATTTTGAAGGCTAACCTATCTTCAATAGCTAGCTTTAGGATAAAAAAAAGTTTATTACACACTTAACTTCCATTTAGAAAGTGTCTGTGCTAAGTGACCTTGTTTGTCCCATTTCCTTGACTGGCCATAATATACAGGGTGGACTATGTAGTACTCACTTACGTAGATTAACCCTTTCCCTCATATAGACTCCTTTTGACGCACTCAATAGGTACCACATAAAGCCTGATCTGCATAAAACCACAGTTAAATCTTACCAAATTTAATTACAAAATCCTCATTTCCAGACCACTGAGGAGCAGCGAACAGCATAAAACCTGATCAGCCTGCGAGTTACTCGCAGGCTGATCTGGTTTTATGCTGTTCGCATAGGTCTTTTCATGGTTTCCTCTATGAGGGAAAGGGTTAACCCTTTACCCAGCAGTGCTGATAATGGTCATTGATCTTTCCTGGATAATTGATCATCAAATGTATCCAAAGAATCACTTTCAAAACATACAATGCAATATTGAATGTGAATAAAATAATGATTTCACAGTGTCTGATAAAAATGAGGCCAGGGGGAGGTGGGAGGGTATTTTTATTAAATATAGGTAGGTTTACATTAACTTAAAGTAACTTTTTGCTTCAATGCTTTCAATATGTATAGTCCTAGATTGCAGATAAAAAATATAACACATGTTCAAGATGTTGATCTGTCTGCATTGTATCTCAATGAATAGACAATCTGCACAAAATACTGTGATTACCAGCAACACATACACAACTTATTAACTTGACACCACATTTCCTCCATTGCATGTTCAGGACTGTGTTGTTTCCCATGTAAGCATGACAAATATACATATATCTGGTTACAATTATGCCACTTTTGTGTTGAAATAATTGTTTTACATACCTGGAACAACAACACCTGTTTCATTGTTTTAACACAATTGGTTTGTAAAATATTACAAAATACATATGGTGCCTAATCAATAACGTAATGAAATTAATGATAGGTGCATAAATGTCATGTAATAAAATTATATGAGACAGTAATCAGTATGTAATCAAAACTCTGTGTTGATATTTCATGCATCAAATTTCATATGCTAACTCACTTGTTTTAGTTCTTAACTCTGTATTTCAAATCAACTTATTTTGATGCCTTGGCAAATAGAGCTGACCCAGATCAGACAGCACCTTTCAGGAGTTATCTGATCAGGATCTTCTGTATTTGCTCATCCAGATTCTATAAAGTATGCACTGCAAAGAAGAATCCATTGCTTTCTATTCCATTTGAAGTTCAGCAGTTAATATTCATCAAATGATAAATTTGAACATGAATATTCAAGAGGTAAATGGTTATATGCTAAAAAAATTAAAAAAAGAATTTGCATATATTAAGGCAGTATTGGTGTGATGGACTTCATTACCCTGAAATTTCACCTATTAATATATGAATTGTTGAAATTCATATGTCCACTCATCATTTTTTTTAGACAAATCAAAATCATTTCAGACGTATTTGCAATGATGTGTGTAAACCTTAAACAAAACAAAGAAAAAAGAAAATTTAATGCAGATATTTATTTTCCGCAAACCATTTTGGTTTATGGTATATTTTCATGGGAGTTCAGATACACGTATATTGAACATGAATCATCAATGAAGGATTGTACCCAATTAATCACTATGATCTCTTAACCACAAGTTGGTAATACAAACAAGATTTAGTGAGACAGTACATTAATACTTAATGATTCATAATAAAAAATCAGTTGTCAATTCACTTATGTACCTCTCAGTGTGAAGAAGTCAGTTTAGATGGAGAGAGACATTTAAGTCTTTCTATTTAATTGAAAATAATAGTTCACAGAGTTTGCCAATCCTGATTTCTTTGGTACCAGTATATTCTAAACAACCATGATTACATTTTTAAGGTTTCATTAGCTCATCTGATTTTGAAAAAAAAGCTATTGTCATCACTCATAAGCTCTTTTATGCTTAGAATATACCCTATTTCTTAATTAAGCTTTATGTTTAGTTAAGCTTTTCCACATCAACTTTCAAAGATATTGCTTTGAAACTTGAAACACTTATTCACAACCATAAATTGGCTCTGTGCGTCTATCTTGCTTATTGCAAGAAAAATTGCCTCTTCAACTCAGAAAATACCAAATTTGCTGGTTAAGTTTTTAGTTTTGGTCAAGTATTATTTCTTATAAAAGTTATAGCTTTTAAACTAGTTTGCATCAATGCAACATCATAAGCTAACTCTGAGTTGCAAAAACCATTACTTTTAACTTGCCTTTTGCAAGAATTTGGCGTTTTTTTACATTTACAGAAGTGTCAGATTTTTTCAGGAAGTTTTATGTTAAGGTCAGCTTTTCCCCATTACTATCAAAGTCATGTCACATCTCAGTAACCACTGCATGTAACTGATTGAAACTTCATGCAACTCTTTCCAGCTCACCAAAATAATCAAGTTAGATAACTCTTATTTGAATTTAATGCAAATTTTGGACCTTTTTTATCTAAAATTTTGATTAGTTTTGCATAAAAATACTATTTAAGTCAATTATCTCAGTATCTATTGTATGTATTGGTTTGAGACGTAAAAGAAGTTTCCTTTGTTCTCAGATTTTAATACTGGAAAGATTTGGATGTGTGGTTGACCCCCACCACCCCCCTCTTCCCTCCCCCCTCCTTTCCTTCCTCTAACACTTATTTTCTAAATTACTTTTTTTCTCCTCTTAACTTACCTTATTTTGATGAAAGAAGCATTGTTGACAGCCAATTCAAACACAGGATTAACATAGGCATGCTTTGCTTTTTGTGTCACCTGCTGGAAGCAGAGATGACATTAAAGGATAACATTTCCGTCTTTTGTCTGTCAGTCCGTCTGTCTGTCTGTCTGTCACACTTTTTCCATCACATTTCTTTATCCTGCAATAACTGCTTTTGGTGTTTTTGTGTCCATTTACAAACTTTCTTCACTATGCACTAAAACCTACAAAACAAATAAGTGTTCCTTTACATATTTTTCTTATGCTCAGCTGCTGAAAGTTCACAGCAAGTTTCCTATAAAGACCTCTATATGCTACTACATCACTGCTAAAATCTCCTTTTTTTTCTCCATCCTTTTGCTGTCAATTTCCATTGTGACTGCAGTTTTGTCAAGGTATGCATTTATAACAAGGAATACAGACTTACTGATTAGGATGTGCCATAACTACAGCAACCCTTTTTCACGTAAATATATAAGATTTTTTTCAGTCTTGTTTAATTTAGGAGTTATCAGATACATTAGATACATTTCTACACAGCTCAAATTCAGGACAAAAAAATAATAATAATGCAGTATTGTTTAACTTGGACAATTTACCTTTCCAGTGTGTACATATGTATTCAGATTAACTCACTGGCTATCCAATAGCTACACTGGGATAAAAGGTAGTCAGTGGTTGACATAGTTTATACAAAAGAACACATGGTTTTATTTGTGATGCAGATGACTTGGCCACAACTGAAAAAGATGGGGTTTTAATTTTTACCGCCAAATACTGGAAGGTGCATTCTATACAACTGTAGATTATGTTGCTTTGTTGAAAGGAAATTTCAGACTCTTAGTCTGTCCTTTTAAAACAACATTAAAATTTTACCAAATTTTCATGAAACTTAATCAGAATGTTAGTCTACATACATAGGACAAAAACTATGTCACTTGTGAATACTCTAGGTCATATATCTGGCCTGATTTTCATGATATTTGGTCAGAATGTTGTCACATGGGGTTCAAAAACTGGGTCTTTAAGCCAAATCTTAGAACATTTAAAGGCCACATTTTAGGCCCAGTCTTCATGGAATTGGGTCAGAATGTTTGTCTTCTTTAAATTTTCTTTTGACATAAGATCTGGTTACATAGTGCCAAAAAAGTAGGTCACCAGGGTAAACCGTACGAATACTGTAGGGGTGACCTTTCTGGTACAATCTTCATGAAGCTTGATCAGAATGTTTGTCTTCATTTTGATATTAGACAAGGTCATGTGGGATAAAAAAAAGGTCACCATGGCAAATCTTAGAAAATTTCATGTGAACACTAAAGGCCTTCTTCATGAAACATGGCTTGAATATTTGTCAGTGTTAAAATTACCTTTTAAGGTGCAAAGTACCAGTCAAACCCAAAAATCATTGACTGATGTTTGTTTCAGAATTAGCTTTAGTTAGTTTATTGGGTTTAACGTCCCACCAACAGTATTTCAGTCATTTGGAGACAATGTCTACTTGAGACAGATATAGTGCTGCCACACTGCAGTATCCCGCCGTAGGTATGTGGCATGATACCACACCCAGTCACATTATCCTGACACTGGGCCAACCAGTCCTGCAACTACCCTTATATGCTGAGTGCCAAGCAAGGGAGCTATGACAGTACCATTTTTTACAATTTTGGTATGTCGTGGCTGGGGATCAAACCCAAAACCTCCAACTCCCGAGGAGGTTGCTTTAACCACTCAACCACAGGGGATGGTAAAGTAGCTTTAGTATCCAAATAATTGTCATCATTGGCAACTATAGCATACATATATTTCATTATCAGTACATTATGTATATATGATAAAGCATAGTATCAGATAACTAATAATTTGATTGAAATTTGATTCAAATTTGTCCATTTAATTGCCCAGGTATATAAAGTTAGCCTTACTTTGAACCATTAGCACATGAGAGCTATCTAGGAAGAGCAACTTGCAATATCATCAGTTTTTACATCTTTCACTATGTATACATCAGTATACTTTTAAGATTAGGGAAATAAAACTTTAGAACTTTTATTTATTGTTTTCAGTCTGATCTGTTTTTGTTTCTGCATGGTCTACATTGTACATAAATACATGCAGTTGATCTGGTGGTGTAACATGGTGAAGGAAGAGTTGCAGTTAACACTGTAACCAATGTTGATGTAAGCTCGGTGCATATGTCTGACAAAGAGAGGAAGCACAGTTTGTTGACCGATAGAGATATTTGCTTTCAAGTGTTTACACCTTGTGGTTAGACTGACAACTGCTTGGGCCCTTGCTGTCCTGGAATGTGCCTATCTGAGGCAACTGTCCTTTGTTGTCATGGCTGACTCACACAGTTAAGGTAACTGGTCGCCTAGCAACAGGAGAACCAGATATAAGATTGTTTGTTCAACCCTACTAAACATGATTTGTGTGCAGTTCAATGATGTAAAAGTAAAAGGAAATTAATAATCAAATATTCTGTTTCAACTTAATAAAATTATAAAGCATATTTATTATTTCCATTGTAGAACACATTGATATAACCCTCCCTGACAAAGTCATTGCCAAATTAGTTAGAGAATACAACTTAATTATTTTCAAATTAAAAAAAAAGATATACATAGATGTCTAGAATAAACAGAACTAATGGTATACTTGAACTAATCTCTACCTTCTTTCAAAATTATGAAAATAGTCAAATGTACATAATTATTTCCATTGTAAAAAGGGGCCATAACTTTCAATTTTTTTAATAGAAAGAAAGATTTGCCTTTCATGTGTTTGAAATTTAATTGTTTTTCTTAAAGCCTTCTAATGATGTTGAACTATCTGTAAGTGATTGAACCTATAAAACCATCACTTCACTTGTGAAAATTAAAAAAGTCCAATTCAAATGTGTACACGTGAACAAATGTAGCAAACTATAGTATAGTTAAATGCAAGAAATAATTTCAACTTAATTAAAAAGCATTACATTATATTCCGTTCACCCTTTAGAAGAAAAATGATATGTATGTTTAATGTTTGTAACATGCACTGTCATTTTGAATAATACAGAATTAATGTTCTTGAAATCTTTGCATTTGATGAACATATGACAGCTTAATGTAGTCAATTTTATTATTTTACTCTGTTTATAAACTATCTAATGTATCAAATTGAAAGACAACCCGCAAATCTCTATCTTGGAATTCCTACATTTGTACACATTCCCTCGTATGTCAAAGGTTTTTTCAATTTAAAACTTGAACAAATATGTTCAGCCTTGAGTCGGGCTATTACACTATGAAGCGACCCTTTTGACATTAAACCCACAATTTTCTCCTCCCCTAACAGTCATATACCCTGCCTGGTCATTGTATGATCAGTGGGGAACCATTACTCATGACTTTTCATCTTGAAATTAGCTTTTTTTATGAAAAATTATGGGGGTTTAGAATTAGGAAAGTTTAAATATCCAAAACTATGACATTACAATTATTTGACTGTAAAATTTATGCTGTTGTGAACACTTCTTTGTGTACACACAAACCCAGTTATTTTCTTATTTACATATGTTTTATGGGTCATTTATTCAGAAAATGGTGTATTATTGATACAAACAGTATTGAACCTTTAATAATGAATTCCTATGCAATATATTTTGTATTTTCAATATGTAAAAATATCTCTAGGGGAAGTTATGATGACAAATTAAACACATTATGAATGATTCATTTTTAATGCATGCACAAAGTAATATTTTTCTAAAATTAAGCTTTTTAAGTGGGAACATAGATTTGACATTTATAAAATGAAATATTTTTTATGCCCCAAAGACCTGTGATATTGTTTTTGCCCTGCCTGTTTGTTTATCAGCAACTTTAACATTGGCCATTAATTGAAACTATACAAGGTAATGACTTGAAACATTATATATAAATAGAATATGACAAGGAGAAGTGCATTGACTATGAACCATAACCCTAATTTGTCCAAGTTCAGAATTATCTCCCCTTTTTATTTTTATCTTTCAATTTTTGTTGGAAGCTTAACTCACAAACTATACAAGGTATTGACTTGAAACTTCATACATAAGTAGATGACAGCTAGGAATAGTGCAGTGATTGAGAATCATAACTCTACCAAAAGATTAATGAGAGCTATTCTACTTGCTCCAGCATCAGATGGTGGCCTCGTTGGCTTTGACTGTGGCATTGGTTTTTGGTAAAAGTTTTGCATGCAAGTACTATATGGGCTCTATCTCAATATCATTTTCCAATTTCCAAACCTACTGCATATAGTCAGAATTTATGGCCCATGAAAAACTTAGACATTTCAAGCAAGTTTAAATTTTGCATGCAAGTTTCTGAAGTTTTTCACTGTTAACTTTACACATCTATTTAGGGTCTGATTGAAGGTACCGACAAATGCCCATAACTTAAGCATGTATTTTTACTTAATTATTCTCCTTAGAAAATTCTTAAAATTTGTGTGCACCTTACTATCATGCTTATAAATTCAATGGAAAAGAAACACAGGGTAAACTTTTGTGTCAGTTTTAAATAGGAAGTATTCAATGGTATTACAGTTTAAATTATTTTGATAAAGATTCTTTTTCAAACATTATAAATGCTTTAGAATGAGAAAGGGTCTATCATATGAGGTTTATTGCAAGGTTAGGAGGTAAAAACTGAATCTGGCTACTACAGATTCTAGTAACTGTTACCCCGCGTTTCTTTTTCCTTTGAGTACATCTCAGCGCTCATTTATAGGATTAACCTGAAACTTCATAAATGTGTTCAGGAGTATCAGACCATCAAGTAAGATAACTCTTGCTGATTTTATTGCAAATTAAGGCCCTTTTTAAACTTAGAAAGTTTGGTCAAAATTTTGGTTGAATTAATTAGTAACTGAATAATCATAGACAGCTTTTGTTAAGACTTTGTATGTGATTCATTACAAATGGCAGGATTTAATATAGCAGTGGCTCTGCATCCTGTATGCATAGTTTGGTCCTGCAGTTCTATATGAGGATCTTTTTGGCTCTCAAAATCACCAAAAATAAGTCTGGTAGTCATGGCTCTCAGTTTGTTACCAGATTGGCATGTGTTAAAGGTGGACTTCACTTTCAAAAATGATCACAATACCACAAGTGTTGCTCTTGAATGTTAACTTTGACATTTTTTTCAGTGCCACAACAGGTATTAATACTGGATTGTATTTGAGATGGATGGGTCAAGACCCCTGTTGCTAAAAAAGAAAAGTTATATTGGAGTTTATAATGTGATTAAGACATGTAGGTATAATTTACATTTCAATGACATCTTTTGTTTTGTCTGGAATGCTATGCACGCTAAGTGGTATTAATTGTACAACAGCACAATTCTCTGTACAAAATTCCTTACAAGGTCACACTCACAGTATGACATTATATTGATACAACACAGTCAATAGCTGCATGAAACTGGTTTCAATAACATGAAGATAATCGTGTATATTGAATTAAAAAGTTTAATTTAAACACCAACTTGATAATTTTCAAGAACTTGTACAAGTTCACTAATTAAGACAATGATTCTCCTAGGATTCATTAACAGATGTAGTTATTAGGTTCATTATAGGTACCATACTTTGTTGTCTGAGAAGCACATTTGGCACTTGAAGAATTTTCAATATATGCAGTTACAAAAGGTAGTATGATTTTAAAGGAAGAGTTGATAAGCAGATATTTAACCCTTTCCCTCATATAGACTCATTTTGACGCACTCAGTAGGTACCACATAAAGCCTGATCTGCAGAAAACCACAGTTAAACCTTACCAAATTTAATAACAAAATCCTCATTTCCAGACCACTGAGGAGCAGTGAACAGCATAAAACCTGATCAGCCTGCGAGTTACTCGCAGGCTGATCTGGTTTTATGCTGTTCGCATAGGTCTTTTCATGGTTTCCTCTATGAGGGAAAGGGTTAAACACCAACTTGATAATTTTCAAGAACTTCACAAGTTCACTAATAAAGACAATGATTCTCCTAGGATTCATTAACAGATGTAGTTATTAGGTTTATTATAGGTACCATACTTTGTTGTCTGAGAAGCACATTTGGCACTTGAAGAATTTTCAATATATGCAGTTACAAAAGGTAGTATGATTTTAAAGGAAGAGTTGATAAGCAGATATTTAACCCTTTCCCTCATATAGACTCATTTTGACGCACTCAGTAGGTACCACATAAAGCCTGATCTGCAGAAAACCACAGTTAAACCTTACCAAATTTAATTATAAAGTCCTCATTTCCAGACCACTGAGGAGCAGCGAACAGCATAAAACCTGATCAGCCTGCGAGTTACTCGCAGGCTGATCTGGTTTTATGCTGTTCGCATAGGTCTTTTCATGGTTTCCTCTATGAGGGAAAGGGTTAAGTGCATCCAGTTAGTGTAGTGGTTAATAGAATTTTCTGTGTACATTGTACATAAACCTACAAATGGTGGATAGGATAGAACCAGCAACTTATACATTTGAACCTTATATCATTAACAAAACTGCCTTCTTATTTTTTGTTTACTCAAAATACTAAAAAAAAAAAATCTTAATAACATTACCATGCTTTACTGCAGAAATGTTGATATGAATGAACATCTTTGTTCTTTGTACTACTAGTATGTTTTATCAGTTTTGGTAATCAAAGGATTGTTCTAGGATATTGTTCCCTAATTGTTGTTTATCTTTCTTCCCACAGGTGGTCAACCTATCAGTGAAGTCATCACACTAGTACCAGCAAACAATGAGATAATGACATAGATGACAGACTGGAACTAAGGGAGGTAATCAATACTGACTACTTAACCATAATACCAGAGTTATGTCCCCTTTAATTGGAAAAAAATATCTCCTATATATACTGAATATGAGGATTAGCTAAGCAGTGAATGTCATTTTCTGCATTCAAGATTTGACCATTTGATTTTGTTATTTACCACATATGACTCCTCCCGGAAAACTTTTTTTTTTCTTGCTATTTCTCTCCCAGCATAAATAAAATAACATTTAAAACATTTCTTCAAATCAATACAAATGTTTCTGTATAGTATTGTATGATAGAAAGTGTATTAATAAATTCAATAAACTGCCTTCCTAAAATTGATATTATAAGTAATCTATTAAACCGAAGTATTACACTCATCTAATTATATTTCTTAATTAGTTGGGGCCTCCGTGGCCAAGAGGGTAAAGTCGCTGACTTTAACACTCACTCAGCCCCTCACCATATGGGTCCAGTCCTGGCAGTGTCATTTCGATTTTCATGTGATGAAGCCTTCCAGCTGGCTTGCAGTAGGTTGCTGGTTCTACTCGGATGCCTCTCTGCATTCAGGGTCTTCCTCCACCTGTAATTATCTGGACGTTGCTATATGACTGAAATACTTTCACAGCAATGGTAAACTCAAAAACTCAATCTTAATTAGTCATTGCTTAAGGAAGAAGTAAGAAAGAAAATCCTCAAACATCATTTTGAGATCACTTTTTAGTATAGGATAGAGTTTATAAAGACATTTCCAAAGGAAGCGCTTCTATTGTCTGGAGAAAAGCCTTTAATGATTCTTTTGGACTTAGAAGTAATCCTAAATTTGTGAAATGCTTGAATTTGTCAAATTAATCAATCCTTTTGTATGTGGCAAAATAGTACATAGAAAGATGTTCTATTGCAATAAATCGCTGATAAATTTGAGTTTTCACAGTCTTGATTGGCAAAATATTTAGGGTGACTTCTAAGTATTTAAATATCAAGAAGGCAAGGTTTGAAATCAAAATGGTAATTCTCTTCATGAACCAAAATATTGATTTCAGTCACTGTTTTGCTGTTTACCTGCTAGTATCAATGCCTCTAGATGGTCCTCCATACTGCTGTCACTCATATGAATTTCAAATAATCATATTATTCTGATAAAACTGACATTGCAATTCAACTAAATATGTCATTGTCTGTGCTCACATCCAGCCCTCACAGCATGTTCAGCAATGGTGTCTCTGTCCCCATACTCCACCCTTCTGGACCTGAGTGCCACATCAGATCTGCCTGCTGAGGATCACTCCAGCACCAACCATATCCTGCGTACACAGAGTCTCCATGGCAAGCAGTTGCCCGGCAACAGCAATGCATCCGGTGACTATGCAAATTTGGGACCCTTGGGTCAAGTGGGAAGTCTTGAAGACTTCCAGGGATTCAAGAATGGATATGAATGTACTTCTTCACAGTTTGGTAGCTTGGAGACCATGGAGTCTAATGCCAAAAATAACAGTGAGAATAGAAAATATGACCAGAAAAGAGGACTGTTATTTTCAAGTCAAAAACACAATAGCAGCCTTTTCAGTGAAATTGAGTCTGCAATGAAGGAAACTAAAACTGAAAGTAGTGAGGCAGAAGTGACAGAAGATGAGAACTATCTGTATCTCCTGGTTACCGTGGAGATCCTTCCCATGGAGCAGCGGTTTGGGTTCTCTGTCAGCGGTGGGGCAGACGAGGGGTTTCCTGCCAGGATAGACAATATCTCCAAAGGTAGGGTACCTTGCACAGAAAAATGTAAAAGCTCAATTCATGTCTCATACCTTCATAACCCAATAACTTTAAATGCTTTGTAGTAATTGACTTTAAAGGTTATTCCTTTTGACTCAAGGTAAGGGCACAAGCACTGTGTCTACTTAATATTTGTATGCCCTTTTAATTTGTTTCCGTCAGAAATAGGTTATACTTTTGCACAATGAATGCTTTTATGAAGAGCTTATATTTTGACCCATGATCATTGCTCAAGGTAAAGGCCACAGGTATTGTGTGTATATGTGCAATTCCTTGTCTAGTTTATTACATTAAACAAACTATAAGAGATTGAAACTCTAAATATATCTCACTAAGTGCCTTATCTCACACTTGACACATGCACTTCTTTAGTTTTCATAATTTCACAATGCCATAGAATATGATATTTGATAAGTTGGTATAGGAGTGGAAAGTACAACACTGGCATTTTTTTAGATATTTTAATTCGGTTCCAAACATGACACCTTTCTAGATAAAAGAAATCCAAAATTAAAGACTTTTTTTTCATAAATTCTGAAGTTGTGTGTGACAAATATTAAACAAACATTGGATTAGATCAAAGATCAAGAGACCCCATGCATAGAGTGTCCTGTATAAGTCAGATACCAAGCCAGGGCTTGTTCTCAGCATGAAGCAGAAGCAGGTTTGAATCTACTTATCATTGATGCAACCCACTGATAGCTTCTATTGGTCTAGCTATGATTGAAGAATACTGTATGTTGTAGACAACTACTCAAATCTAAATTTGCATCCTTTCAATAGTTGCATATGTACATGATCTATATCATTCAAAATATAGAATAAACATATTCCAACTTGAACAATATGAAGTCCATGTGCTCATTTAAGTCAAACATATCCCATAGTCAAATAAAACGAAGTAAAAATCTTGCCAGAAATGTCATATATATACAAAACTGAGTGCCAACTGAAAATTTTAAGTTGGCCCAATTTTAGCACAAGTGAAAATACTTCCATTAGCTAATGAATGTTTAAAGTTTCGTGAATTCACATTTCATGGTGTCTCTTCCTTTGATTCTATTGTTGAGTCTACTCGGTACCTTCAGGAGAAAAGACTTTCCTTTCAAATTCTGCAAGAAAAGTTCCATTTCATTTAGATGTAGACAAACACTATGATTGCTATTTTTGCAAAAATAATGATCACTTTAGTTGAATTGTTATTTCTATGGAAACTGTATCCACTTGGATGAGATGAAGTTCTAGATTTAATGATGTTTTTCATTGGAAAGGGGAATATTCTGTACACTATGTAAGGTCATCAATTTTTATGTAGACATTTCAAGAGAAATTGTCAATGGTGATTGTGAAATATAATCAATATGGCAGAGGGTCTAATATGATACAATTTGTATATAGCTTTCTACTCTGTTTACAGGAGATAAATCTTATTTTAAGAGTTTCCATTTTGCAGAGATTTCTTTAAGTGATGAATTTGTAACAGTATTATTTATAGATTTATGTCTGTTCCTACATTTCCCAATTCCTAGACTGATGTCTTAATATCCATTTAGCAATTGATTTATTGGCCCACTTATTAATCAAATCTTACATTATAAAAATTTGCGATATAATTATAGAAAATTTTTTTTTCTTGTTTACTAGTAGTTGCCTGATTTTGTTTTTAGTCCCCAACGGCTTTGCGCGTGTCAGTCCGTCATTTTGTCCTTCCATCCTGCTTTTGCATCTGCTCCATTACTTGGACATTTATGGATGCAATTCAATAAAACTTCACAGAAGTATTCCTCATATCTCAAGGAATGTGTTGCACGCATCAACCATATGCACCCTTTTAAGGTCAAGGTCAAAGGAGTTGTTAGAAACTGTCTTTGGTGTTCATAGGCTACATCTTTGTGTCCACTCTATAACTTTAACACCTATGGATGGATTTTCATAAATCTTTACAGGGGTGTTTTCAGAACAGAAAGGTGTGTCTTTCACATCAACCATATGCACACTTGAAAGGTCAAGGTCACCGATGTTGCTAGAAATTCTCTTTGGTATTTATAGGCTACATCTATGTGTCCACTCTGTAACTTCATATCTATGGATGGATTTATTTAACTTTACAAATATCAACCATATGCACACTTGAAAGGTCAAGGTCACAGGAGTTGTTAGATATTGTCTTTAGTATTCATAGGCTACATTTTTATGTCTGCACTATAACTTCCATATATATATGTTTGGATTTTCATGAATCTTTACAAAAGTGTTTGTCATAACACAAGGAGTGTTGTGTGCATCAACCATATTTAGGCTTGAAAGGTCAGTGAAGTTTGGGGATCATAACACATTTCAATTATTTTCTTTTTTCTATCTGGCACAAATTCTTCATGTAAGGTTTTCACCGATGGGGACTCCTGACAGTATTGCTTGCTATATTGACAAAGCCTCGTTTATTCTGATATTGTTATTCACAATGACCTTCAATATCAGACACTATCTATCGAGTGCCTTGGTCCAGTGGTAGTCTTCAGATACAATGGATCCAAAGGTTGACAGTTTGGTCCCCACAAGGAACAATAATTTTCAAGATCATCTCAGACAAACAATACAGAGGCATTAGTGTTATTAGTGTTTATAACTGCTGTAAAACATCAAATACTGAATAACCCTTCAATTTTTGTTTATGGCAAACTTCCATTGACCTCACCGATTGAATCCACGCATATTAGCCCAAACAAAATTGTCAAATTAATTGATCTCAACTTCTATAGAAAATGAATCCACAAATAAATAGACTCACAAAATTCTGTTCAATGCAGATTTAAGGAAACTTAATGTCACTTAAAACAATGACTTTATGGTAGTTGAAAAATCTCACTTTTCATTCTAGCCTACTATGAGGAAATGTAACCATGTGATAAAAGGTAACACTAAGGATGTTGCCTGGATACTTTAATTCTCTCACCAAACATTCATGGGTGCAAAATGTGACACCCATTCTCAATGGACAGGTGCATCACATTGATGTAAAACAAACATTTTTTTTGATATTCAAAATTGATTTACTAACTGTGTAACATGAAACTACAATCTTTGAGCAGCATAAATGCTAAGGGGTTTGAACAACAAAACACATTTTTGTTTTCATCAAGTGTATGAAACGCAGTCACCAATCCGTTGCTAAAACTTAATTGGTTGAAATGTCCATTACTATGGTATAACATCAAATTGAAATTCATATTTTCCAATACAATCTCCATTTTAACATAATAATATTGTAAATAATTGCTGAGTTAAGTAAGAAATGCATCTTATCATATAACCCTTTCCCTCATAGAGGACACCATGAAAAGACCTATGCTGTTCACTGCTCCTCAGTGGTCTGGAAATATGGATTTTGTAATTAAATTTGGTAAGGTTTTTTTGTGGTTTTCTGCAGATCAGGCTTTATGTAGTACCTATTGAGGGCGTCAAAATGAGTCTATATGAGGGAAAGGGTTAAAGTGAAATGTTTTGTCTATGCATAGTTTTTCCAATTTTGATAGATATGAGCTCAAGTATTTACCAAATTTTCCGAAATGTCTTCAATAAAAAACATATGTATAAAATGTTATATCATATTTGCATAATTTGATTAATGTCACTGCCAGAATAGTTAAACAAACATCATGACACTTCACTCATGTATAAAATAAATCAATGGCGAAAATAATGCACCACACATGTTTATTGAGAATGGTTATGCTTTCAATGGTTAAAAAAATCTCATTCTCATCGTTTCTTTGCTATAGGTGAACTAGATGCAGATTCACCGTTTTATTTTATTCATTAATGCAGTGGCATGTTGCCTTGAAAATGATAGATTATTGGGCCATTTCCATTTAATGCATTTTTTTATTACTCAAGAGAGACAAATGTCTACAAGCCTCCCAATCATGTTGATATAGCACTAAATGACATTGTGCTTTTAAATCATTTATTTTCCTTTTCAATTTGAATATTCTGGTAATTGTATGCACAACATACTAAGAGTTTTAATAGTAACAAGTCACAGTGGCTGAGTGAGTTAAGTAACTGCATCAAGAGTTGGAAGAGCTGGGCTTGATTCCAGGCTGCAACATACTCAACCATTCAACGCTGTACCTCATGAATATTTATGTACAAATTGATGACTTGATGACTATCAATTTACTGACCTTAAGATGAAACAATAGATATTTTTTGCTATTCAGTTTGTGTAGACTCTGAGTGAGCAAACAGCTCCTTCCAGCATCTGGGTCTCCTCTGTTTGCCAAGTCATCATGCCATCATCTCACCCCCCCCCCCTCCCAATGTGGTATCAAGCCACTTGTCCCTGGCAGGACCAGGTGGTATCATGCCACTTGTCCCTGGCAGGATCTCAGTACATGTACTTGAATCAGCATTATACTTGTCTCATGAAAGCAACGTTCCAAAGTAACTTGGAAACTCTGCCGACTGGATATAAAAAAAACAAGAAAGAGACAAAACAAATCAATTAACTCAAGACTCAAACATCATATTGATACTGAATTACTGTACTTGCATTGCAAACACCAATTATTTGTCTTCCACCATCATGATAAACTCCACACACCAGTCTCAGAATCTTCCTAATCAGTCAACAAACATTACTGTGTTTTCCAAAAAAGAAATACAGAAGTGTAGTGGGTTGATTCTTGAATAAGTTTTTGAGCAACTGATAGATGGATTATAAGTTATATACACATAAATCAATGTCATGTTTGCCTCTGTTACAGATTTACTATTGGTTTTTTTCTTTTGCAACCACAAGAGGGCCATGGTGGCCCTTGATTGCTTTCCAAAGTACCGTTCCATCAACTAGATTCAAATTTTGTATAGTTTCTATACAGAATATAAAAGCAAACTAGCCCAACCGCCTTGAGGCTTCAATTATTATAGGATCATTTTTATTTCAGAAATAATGGAAGAGAGCTATCAGGTGACAATCTGTGCCCAATAACATCAAATTCCAGCCATTGGTTTCATAGAAGATTTTTCAAATGTTCTATGAAGTTTATAATATTAGGAAACTAGCTAACTACCCCCTAAGGGCCTCAATTTTCAAGGGATTAACTTTATCTTAAGCAAATATAACAGACAGTCATAAGGTGATCATTTGTGCTAAAATTAAATTAAATTCTGACGAATGGATTCAAGGAAGGAGAATTGTTTTTTTCATACAGAATATAAGGAAACTAGCCAACCCCCTAGGGGTCTCATTTTTAAACGGATCAATTTCATTTTAGCAATTACGGTACAGGGTAATGAGGTGACCATTTTGTGCCAAATAAAATAAAATTCTGACCATTCGCTTCAAAGAAGAAGACTTTTGATTTGTTTCTATATAAAGAATATATTTTTTTCTATATAAAGAGTATATTGAAACTACCCAACCCCCTAGGGGACTCATCTTTATTTTTTGCAATTATGGTAGAAGGTCTTGAAGTGCCTCTATGTGTAAAATAATATCAAATTCTGACCATTGGTTTCAGAGAAGGTTTTTGAAATTTTTAAAAATAAAATTCTTCTGGTTGCTCTGGCAGCCAGAGTTCTAAGTAGATCAAGTTTATTTTAGCAACTTTTGTGAAGGGCCACCCAAGGATCATTCATGCCAAGTTTCATCAATATCTACCCAGTAGTTTCAGAGGAAATGTCGTTTAAAGCAAATTAGTAACGACAGATGAAGCATGACAAACAATGAAAGGCACAGGGGATCACAAAAGCTCACCTTCAGTACTTTGTGCTCTGGTGAGCTTTTAAACTGATTTTAAGCTTACATTGACTTATAAAAGAGTTCTACTGTTCAAATTGTTTTATACAAATATTTCAGGGGGAAAAATGTTTGAAAGCATTTGCAATATATTGCTATAATATAATTTTTCCCACAATATCTTTGCCTCTATATTTGCCATTTGCATTTTCTTGGCATATATTAAAACTTCTCTCTTAAATAATTACAGCCAAATTTTACAAGGAGTATTATGAGTTCTATCAAAACTGAGAAGAGACATAAAAGAGCAACATTAAAATCACATTTAATTTTGGGAGTCAGTTTTGTAGCCAAGAAAATGTTTTTTTCAAGTGAAAAAGAAAAAAAAAGGATCATTCACCAACATTTCTAAAGAGTTAATTACAAACTATTAATATATCAATAATTTTTTGGGTAGAAATATTTAAATCAATAGAATGAGAACATTTTGCTTTATTATACTCTATATTATTTTTCATTTCCTATTTAAGACTTTTCAAGAAATTCTTGCCATTATAAATCTACCATAAACATTTTGCATTTTTAGTGCTTACCATGAAACTACATATGTGTATTACCAGTATAATTGTATTTTTTTTTTTTTTTTTTTTCAGTATAATTGTATATAAGAATTGAAGGAGATGGAACAGTTCTGTAGTCAGTCAACAATTTAAGGTTACTTTAGTTTAAACCTTACTTATTTTACGATTACGAAACAAGTTCTTACAATTTATATTAATCACTCTCGGTGGCTCTGGTGGTGGCGTATGTGGTCATAATTGTGGGAGGAAACCAGAGAACCCGGAGAAAACCCACGTGTCTAGATGGGCGACCACTGTACACCCTCACGTACGTGACCAGGAATCAAACCTACTTTATAAGGTTACTTGATTTTTTTATTGGTTCATCTACTTTGTTTGCTACAATCAAATTTACAGACCACTAGATATTATGTAGGTCTGCAGCCAATACCAAATCATTATATTTCATTTCTTTTTAAAAATAGAAAATTCATGTCACTTGGATAATTCATTATTGTAGGATTAGAGAATCAAGTTATATATATATATATATATATATAAAGCTAGAGACTGAATCTAGCGTAGTTTGTTTGCTTGTTGGTGTTAAGCTTTCACAGCTTATGTTATTCTACAGTTCTGTAGCCATTTTAAAGCAATTACGATGTTTCACACAAAAAAGTGGAGCTAGCTATTTGTTCATAGTGACCTTCCCAGTTCAAAAGCAGTACCGTAGTAACTGTTGAAAATGGCAGTTCCTTGGCTGTTTTAGATCATTAGAAGACAGTTCCTTAGAAGTCTTACCTGTTGTTTTTGTGCATTCTGACATCATGCAGATTACAAGGTTATGCTACTGCTGAAGTACTGCTCAATAATTGTTAAACAATTATGATATAAGGTATTAGACATTCTGTCTCAAAACACCTGGCTAATTTAAACAAATCCTTCATAGCAGAGATCAGTATTAACCCTAGTAAACAAATTTTACTTGTGTGTGTGTTGGTGTGTTGTTGTTGTTTTTAAAATATTATTTAATTGTATATGTTATATTATAATTATACAAGAATAAGTCATTTATAAACTAATAAGCCACAAATAATGGTATTTATAAATATTATAAACTATAATTTCAGGAATGTTTTAGCTATTAAACCTGCCAAGAAAATGGACATTATGACTTGTTAAACTATATTAAGATATTTTGTAACTGATAAGTGTTAGGAACTCAAGAAAACTGGACAAGACTGCCAGTGGTATGTTTATTTGAAAGGCTGTTTAGTAACTGCTCCAAAAATATAACTTGCTAAAGAACTGCCAATGAACTGCTTATATTGGGAGTTCAGTTTGACAACAATTGTTGTTCAGGCATTCTGTTTTCAACAGGTTCTCTCAGGCACTTGCTCTAAACCGTTAAAAGATAAAGCTGATCAACTTCTTTCAATAATGAGTTGAACACTATACTTGTGCTAGACAAGTAAGAACCATATATGGATATACTGAATTTAGCAGCTGTCTTAATATTGGTAGATTCCACATGCTTATGTTTGTCTATGGTCCGTTGAATTTCAGTGATATGCTCATTTGTTCATCATATTTTTATATGTAGATCTTCCTATATTCCAGTCATATGTGAAATTAGTTCTTATGATGTGAAAACCATATATTACTTCAGGCACATGATAGCTAAAGGCTATGAGCGTCATTCTGGGAAATCAATTCCTCGCTCTGATATACAAACCATTATGCTTCTCTGGAATGTCATTATCCCGCATTTCAGTGTTTTAATTGAAGGGTTTGCCAATCAGTGCCACCACTGTGTGGGAATCATTTATTATCATGAAGGGCTTATGAGACTGTGCACAATTAAGGCTTTATACTAAAACTGTTAACCAAAATGGGAAAAAGGAAAATGTTTGTCATCGTAATACTGATCAACATATTAAGAAATCTATGAGTATAAAATACAACCTTATACATACACTTATCTCAGACATTTGAAATAAAGATTATGTATTTATTTGGAAAAGTTGATATAAAAGACATTTATAAGGAAGAGTAATCTAGATTTGGAGAATTATGAAAAGATTAATTAAGAATCAATAGATATCACTTTCCATATATTCATATACATGGATGAAGACCAAGTTTCTGATTGAAGCATTTTATGAAAATTGCTGTCACTTTTTCAAAAGTATCATATGTCTTTAATATTTCCTAGTCGCCAAAGGAAGCCGGCAATCTGTATAGCTCATGAATCTTGCAACACAGGAAGTAATATCAGGAAGCATGGGCCCATTACTGCGTCTGCACTTTATCATCATCATCTTCATTCAGCACGTTGGCAGATCAATTGTTTTTGATTGCATAAAAGCCTGATAATTCATTAAATGAGAACCTGTCAGATGCAAGAGAGAATTGTCTAGGATCAGAATCACAAACTACTTCAGACAAATCTTGGGCCATATGCTGGTCACAGTATAACAAAAATAGACAGATCGCTTTTGGAAAATAATGACAATGATGGGCTCTCAACGTCAGAAGTTTCACTAATGTATTTCATGTCATCATATCGATGGCTTGGTGGAAGACTATTGTAACTCATTTTTTTGTGAAAATGACTTTATGACAAATTTGGAATCTGTATTTGAAACTACATAATATATATTTTTTTCATAATTGTATCTTGAATAATTTTGCTGATTATTATTATTTGTCAAATTATTATATCTCAGAAGGTTGGTTTTCTTCTTGTAAAACTATTGTATCTCAAGTTACAATAGTTTTACAAATAACTGAACTTGCAAGTTATACAACTTATTCAGTGGAAAACTATTGTATCTCGATGTAGAATAGTGTCGCAGAAAAAAAAAACACGACAAAAAATCTGATTTTTTTCCATTTAAAGCTTGTAGTCAATCAGATTTGAAAATAAATGGTTTAATTCAGTTTGTTGTTGTTGTTTTTTGTTTTTTTTAATTATAACTCTTTTGACCTTCACATTCACATGGTTTAGAAAGTCAGATGCCACCATAAATTTGAAACAGTGAATATACATGGACAAACAACAAAATCAAGGTATATATTGCCCTCTTACTGAACAATATTGTAAATAAAAAGGCATTTTGGAAAGATTTATTCAGAAGTATTTTTTTCATTTATTGGATATTTAATCATAACAATAATTTTATTCTGTAAAAGTGGGTGGGGTTATGATACTGTAAATTTTTCAAGTATGGGTATTTCAGAAGCTAAACAATAACAGTCAAAGTAATTTTACATTCATTACTGTTTGAGATTCTAACATTTAAACAGAATTTATTATAATTAACAGATAATACCCTACACTTCCCAAACATTTAACACAATTTTGAGTTGCATTACTACAATTTTAAATTGATAAAAACAAAAATACTCAGGTACATTTAATATTTTTATTTGGCACATTTTTTTTCTTCTGTTTTTACTTTAGAATGTTAAGTGTACAAGGCACTAGACACCAGGCCCACCCAGTTTACAAAGGTGCTGGCAGGCAGTGTGTGGCCAACAGTATGATGGCAATGTTACACGCAACACAGAAACCTCCAAGGCAATGGACATCAGTTGATATTGACAATATTTTAAAAGATGGGCATGATCTGTATGTTTTAATAGGCAGAGATGATTACCTTCTTATAAGTGAACTGCCAAACCAGTATTATAATAAAAAGATGAACACACTGAATGTGTATAGTGGTACTCTTCAAAGGACATTGAACTTAACAGATGCCTTAAAAGACTTAGGTGAATTCTGTTTCTTTACTTTTAGCTGTTACACAGTGGCTGTGATAAAAACAGAAGACAATTACTATGTATTTGATTCACACTCAAGAAACAAGAATGGACTGAGTTGTCCAGATGGAATGGCTGTTTTGACCTCCCATGGAAGCAAGATAGAACATTTATGTGGATTCTTGAGGCACATGTGTTCAAGTCTGTATACAGAAAAGACAGATCAGATGTTTGAAATCACTAACATTGAGTTAAAAGATTGTTCAGTCACAGCAAGTGACGAGGAGTCAAGTGAATTCAGTGGTTTTTCTGAAATAAGTGACAGTGAATATTGTAACAAAATCCTTGCTACCCAGCAAAGTACATGTTATGACTCTGATGATACAACCAGTTCTATTGTCAGTATAAAAACTAAATTTGAGTCAGATGAAGATGATGAAATTCCTTTGTCTGTACTGAGGAAAAAAATGTTAACTGATGATGTGATGTCAGATTCTGAAACTTGTGAATTAACAGTCTACAGTTCAGGCTCAGAATATGAATTTACTTCTTATGAAAAAAAACTTCTTGAAGCAAGCTTTTCAGAATCTGGCTTCTCATCATCAGATTCTGATGATGCCAAAAGGAAACCAAATAGACACAAACCTACTTTCAATAAAATAAGTAGAAAGAAAATAAGGGCTTATGACTTTCTTGTTAAAAATGATGATGTATCTAGAGGAGTCAATGATATGAATACTGAAAGATATGGTAGTAATGCAGAAGTTGAAGCTATAGGAAAATTGGGGTTTATTGATAAAAGGGGGGGAAAGGGGGTGATAAGGTAGTGATTGAGATTGTGGATGATGGTCATACAGTGGGTGATAGGATTGACAGAATAGGTGGTGATAATGTAGTGATGGGGAAGGTAGGTGATGTTCATACAGTGGGTGATAGGATTGACAGAATAGGGGTGGTGGGTGATAGGATTGACAGAATAGGTGGTGATAATGTAGTGATGGGGAAGGTAGGTGATGTTCATACAGTGGGTGATAGGATGGACAGAATAGGTGGTGATAATGTAGTGATGGGGAAGGTAGGTGATGGTCATGCAGAGGGTGATAGGATGGACAGAATAGGTGGTGATAATGAAGTAATGGGGATTGTTGATGATGGTCATACAGTGGGTGATAGGATGGACAGAATAGGTGGTGATAATGTAGTGATGGGGAATGTAGGTGATGGTCATGCAGTGGGTGATAGGATGGACAGAAGGACAGAATAGGACTAGGTGGTGATAATATAGTGAGTGAAGATATGGAAAGAGATCATATGGGTAGTGATCATGCTGGAGAAACTAATACAGCGGGTGAAGGAGAGAGGCACGTTGGAGGTAGATTGATAGAAGATAGTGTTCAAAGACCTGTAGAAGGTGAAGAAAATACATACATGAGATGTCGGAAAAGGAAAAGAGATGAAAACAATTGGAAACGAAACATTATAAAAAGAAAAAGAAATAAGGGTGAGGAGTATGTTAGTGAGCGTGGAAATATTTGTAGGTCTCGCAAATTAGGAAGTGGTTGTGGACATAATTGTAGGTTTAAGTGCCATGATAAATTTTCTCCTGAAAAAAGGAGTCAAATATTCAATTCATTTTGGTCCTTGGGTGACATTGATATGCAAAGGCAGTTTTTAGTGAAGTTTGCAAAATCAGACAAAAAGCAAACAGGAATAATTAAAGAGAGCAGCAGGCGATCTCACTCCATCAAGTGGTGCTTACCATTAGATGACAAACCAATCCGAGTTGGCAAAACTTTTTTTTTAAGCACATTAGATATTACTGATCAAATGGTGCAAACTGCAAATACAAAGATTTTATCAATTGGTATATGTGAGACAGATAACAGAGGCAAACACAAAAATAGGCCCCATGCTAAATCTGAGGAGGACAAAAATGTTGTCCGTGAGCATATTAATTCATTCCCATGTGTAGAAAGTCACTACTGCAGAAAAGATTCACGAAAACTCTATCTTTCATCAGAGTTGAATCTTGCAAAAATGTTTAGACTCTATGAAGACCTGTGTGCTAAACGGAGTATTATGCCGGTCAAATTATCATTATATAGGCACATTTTCACGACAGAATTTAATCTAGCTTTTCACAGACCATTAAAGGATATGTGTGACATTTGTTCAGCATACAAAAATTCAAGTGAACAACAAAAACAAATATTATACCAAGAGTTTCAAAAGCACCTAAAAAATAAAGAACAAGCCAGACAACACAAGGCAAAAGATAAAGAAAATGCAAAATTTGGAAATTCCCAATTTGTAGCTGCCTGTTTTGATTTACAAGAAGTATTAACAACACCAAAAGGTTTTGAATCGGTGTTGTTTTATAAAAGAAGGTTGAATACCTACAATCTTAGTGTTTATGACCTGGGTACATCAAATGCTTATTGTTACATATGGAATGAAACTGTTGCTAAAAGAGGGTCGTCAGAAATAAGTTCCTGTGTTTATGATTTTATAAAAAATATGAGTGAAAAGTATAATAAGAAACACTTTGTTTTTTTCTCTGACAATTGCGGAGGACAAAATAAAAATAGATTTTATATTTCAATGCTTTGGTATTGCCTGTGGCATTTCAAGTTAAATGCCATTGAGCACAAATATTTAGAAAAGGGTCACACCCAAAACGAAGGAGACTCTGTACATGCAACTATTGAAAATGCCAGTAGAAATATCTCTGTTTACACTACTGGGCAATGGGCTGCAATAGTCAGGGTATCAAGGCCAACACGCCCTTACAATGTCAAAGAAATGGGGCAAAACCAATTCTTTGATTTCAAAGAAGTTTCAAAGTATCTAAAAAACTTCGACTTGGATACAAACAATGAGAAAGTTCATCTTAGTGAAATAAAAACATTTCGATTGGAAGCTGATTCACCTGATATAGTTCATTTCAGATATGGTTACGATGAAGTTGAATACTGCTTGAACTTGGTTCAGCGCATAAGGAGGTCTCAGTCTAAAGATCCCCTCTCTGTTAATCTGTCCAAACTGTATGAGAGACTGATTCCTTTACCAGTGCAAAAATACAATGATCTTATTTCACTCTGTAGGATGGGAGTCATTCCTTCAGTTTATCATCCACTGTATTTGTTATTACCCCATGACTGAAAGAAGCAACCATGTAGCATGGATCAAGACACACAATTTTGTCAGTAGTAGGAGTATTTGCTGATTTCAATATCCAATAATGTGTAATACTGGTCTACTATAAACCAATCAAGAACCCACATTAACACACGCACACACATGAATGCCAGTAAAAGTCTTGGGTAAGAAAGGTGTCAGTAAAGAGATGAGAAAGGTTATTGCATAAAACAGAAGATAGATAATGTCATTTATCTATAGACGTTATTTTGCCAATATTAAAACCCATAATTATGTAATATAAATTAGCACTTTCTTTTGGTATCCATGTTTGTTTAGCATTACTGTGTTATTGAAACTTTTGTAGATGATACCAGATATTAATTTAACAAGAATGAATTAAACCAATATCATTCCAATATTGAAGTACTTGTACAATTCAGAAATTTTAATGATGTTTTTATGTATTTTCCAGTGTGTTTAAAATGACAACCAGTACTTTTATTATACTTTATGTATTCTAAAAGAAGCAGCTCCAAATTAATTTTTTTACTAGAAGACATTTTCGTGTCACAATGAAATTTTGTTTTAAAAACATTCTGCACTTCCAAAATTGTATTAGAGTATATTGACTATGATTACAGACAGACTATCTAGGATTTTTACCATTCTTGTTAATGGAAAACTATTGTATCTGGAGATACAATAATTTTCCAATAATGTTCTGTTCTTTAACAGGAAAAAATTAACTGCAAAACTATTGTATCTTAGATATGACCTTATAAAAGCTTTATTTTTCAAAAGAAAAAGAAAATAAAGTTATTTGTAATTTCCTGTTGTTCATTATATCCATGAAGTTAAAAAAAAATTAAAGATTTTCATATATTCTTTTAGTTCAGCAGTTTTTTCCCTCCCTTGTAAAATTTACTAAAAGTGAGTTACAATAGTCTTCCGCTAAGCCATCGATATATTCATATCAGATTCTTATATAGCAAAGTTTGAAAAATATGGGTTCATATTTTTTCAAAGAAATATAATATGTTTTAGTTACAAAATTAATATCACAGCTGTGATTTTTTAATAATTAAGAAAATGGTTAAATATGGAAAAGAAAACAAAAGGATTTCACATGTATTTTCATACTAATCAATTGAAAGGAAAAATAAGAGGGTCATGATGGCCCTATTTCGCTCACCTGAGTACCACTGCTCTAAAGGCAACCTTAAGTATTATGGATCATAACTCCCATACAAGGCATAATAATCCTTGGTTTATTAACATTATATATACATCTGATCAAGATTGCTTTATAAATGTGGATGCTAGAATGTAAACAAAGTTAAATATGACATTTTTTATACTTCAAAGGCCATAATTGGAGATAGTGATCCAATTTAAAGTCAGCCTTGGCAAGATAATAATTATTGCCAGCCCAGGGCGGCGATATTATACTATCGAGCAAGAAAGCATCTTTTTACTCCCGCACTGCTGACGTAATAGAAAAACAGGTTCCTTCTCAATTGGTCACAGAAAGATAAACCGATCGGATTATACCGGGATCAAGCTCTGGGGAAACTGCTTTGAATGTTGTGAAATCTGGACTGGTTTATAGGCTACGGGAAATACATGTTACTAGACTGGTAGTTGCATAATTGGGCAGATTCGATTGGAATACGCCCCTTTGTTCCTTGCATTCCCTATTCCACTTCTCAATTTTGCGCAGCTTATAATTCTCATCGCCCAGGAGTAGCTTCAAGTACATTCTTCAAGAATACTATGCATACATTCTGTTTGAAAGAAGACTACAGCTAGGTGTATAAAAGGGAAATATCAAACTTATGTCGCTTATATCCATGCTAAAAGTGATCAACACCTGATAAATGTATGTACAGCAGTTATTAGCTTCCTATTTCACATGAATGAGGATTTATCTCTAATATCAGCTATGATAACAACCTCTCCTTTAACTTCAGGTGCTTCGACATATAATTTCTCTTTACGTCACAGTGTAACTATCTGTTCACTTGGCTAGTGGCCATTTGTAGCATTTTTTGAAATGCTAGTACTTGTCATTAATTTTACCATCAGGTTTGTGTAAGTTAACTTTCTAAAGAATCCCTATGAAATTGAATTTTCAAGGGATCAGCTTTGGGTTCAGGGTAACGATGTGATCATTGTTAAATGAAATTAAATTCCTACCAACATATTTAGAGAAGAAGATTTATATAAAAAAAGAAAAAAACAACAACAACAAAACCTGGTAATATTCATTTGTCTGCCATGGCAACCAAAGTTCTACATGGATCAAGTTTATTTTAGCAACATTTGTAGAGAGTTACCAAAAGAACACCTGTGTCAAAAATTCTGAAATTTGGCTGCAGTTTTGAAGGAGATGATTTTTAAAGTTTTCATAAATTTGTTCTTTCTGTTGCCATGGCAACCACAGTTCTACATGGATCAAGTTTATATTAGTAACTTTTGCGAAGGTTCACCCAAGGATCATCCCTGCCAAGTTTATCAAATTCTGTCCAAAGGTTTCAGAAGAGATGTCGTTTATAGTAAATTGTTGGCGACACATAACGGACAACGACAGATGACGAACACAGGCTGATCACAAAAGCTTACCTTGAGCATGTTCTGCTTAGGTGAACTTTTACTTTCAGTCCTCTAGCTTCATAGGGGACAGAAAGTTAACCTTTGATTAATATTGTCATATAATGGTCGTATACAAGACAAGTAGCCTTCATCTAGTTCACATTTTATTTAGCATGACAGGCCATGGCCCACTCAGACTGAGCGCAGCCGTGTGGCATACCTAGCCTATGGTCGGAACTGGCGTGCATTCAGTATGCCGAACCGTATGCAATGGGTCGCATACAGTCAGCTATGGAGTTGTTTTAGGGCCATATACCACGATTTTGACGTGCACCTTATGCTGTAGATAGGTATACATGAATATTGTGGTTTATGACACTGAGGCAGTTTTATAGCCAACTGTAAAGGTAAAGCTGCATATGGTTCTGTATACTGAACGCACGCCTGGTCTCTCTCTAGATATCTCCCCAGGTCTCTATCAAGATCTATTTGTCAAACCCTTTACTGGTCAGCTAT
>CM037791.1:8977309-9027309 GCA_021229015.1 Solen grandis | reverse complement strand
ATGTTTGAAATCACTAACATTGAGTTAAAAGATTGTTCAGTCACAGCAAGTGATGAGGAGTCAAGTGAATTCAGTGGTTTTTCTGAAATAAGTGACAGTGAATATTGTAACAAAATCCTTGCTACCCAGCAAAGTACATGTTATGACTCTGATGATACAACCAGTTATATTGTTAGTATAAAAACTAAATTTGAGTCAGATGAAGATGATGAAATTACTTTGTCTGTACTGAGGAAAAAAATGTTAAATGATGATGTGATGTCAGATTCTGAAACTTGTGAATTAACAGTCTACAGTTCAGGCTCAGAATATGAATTTACTTCTTATGAAAAAAAACTTCTTGAAGCAAGCTTTTCAGAATCTGGCTTCTCATCATCAGATTCTGATGATGCCAAAAGGAAACCAAATAGACACAAACCTACTTTCAGTAAAATAAGTAGAAAGAAAATAAGGGCTTATGACTTTCCTGTTAAAAATGATGATGTATCTAGAGGAGTCAATGATATGAATACTGAAAGATATGGTAGTAATGCAGAAGTTGAAGCTATAGGAAGTGTAATTGGTGATGGTGCATTTGGTAAGTCTATGGGTAATGTAGGTTGTGATAATGAAGTGGGTGATAGGATGGACAGAATAGGTGGTGATAATGTAGTGATTGAGATTGTGGATGATGGTCATACAGTGGGTGATAGGATGAACAGAATAGGTGGTGATAATGTAGTGATGGAGAAGGTAGGATGATGTCATACAGTGGGTGATAGGATGAACAGAATAGGTGGTGATAATGTAGTGGGGTGATAGGATGAACAGAATAGGTGGTGATAATGTATGATGGAGAAGTAGTAATCATAAGTGGGTGATAGGATGGACAGAATAGGTGGTGATAATGTAGTGATGGTGAATGTAGGTGATGTTCATACAGTGGGTGATAGGATGGACAGAATAGGTGGTGATAATGTAGTGATGGGGAATGTAGGTGATGGTCATGCAATGGGTAATATGATGGACAGAATAGGTGGTGATAATGTAGTGATGGGGAATGTGTGATGGTCATGCAATGGTAATAGATGGACAGAATAGGTGGTGATAATGTAGTGATGGGGAATGTAGGTGATGGTCATGCAGTGGGTAATAGGATGGACAGAATAGGTGGTGATAATGTAGTGATGGGGAATGTAGGTGATGGTCATGCAGTGGGTAATATGATGGACAGAATAGGTGGTGATAATGTAGTGATGGGGAATGTAGGTGATGGTCATGCAGTGGGTGATAGGATGGACAGAATAGGTGGTGATAATGTAGTGATGGGGAATGTAGGTGATGGTCATGCAGTGGGTAATAGGATGGACAGAATAGGTGGTGATAATGTAGTGATGGAGAATGTAGGTGATAGTCATCCAGTGGGTGATAGGATGGACAGAATAGGTGGTGATAATGTAGTGATGGAGAAGGTAGGTGATGGTCATGCAGTGGGTAATAGGATGGACAGAATAGGACTAGGTGGTGATAATATAGTGAGTGAAGATATGGGAAGAGATCATATGGGTAGTGATCATGCTGGAGAAACTAATACAGCGGGTGAAGGAGAGAGGCATTTTGGAGGTAGATTGATCGAAGATAGTGTTCAAAGACCTGTAGAAGGTGAAGAAAATACATACATGAGATGTCGGAAAAGGAAAAGAGATGAAAACAATTGGAAACAAAACATTATAAAAAGAAAAAGAAATAAGGGTGAGGAGTATGTTAGTGAGCGTGGAAATATTTGTAGGTCTCGCAAATTAGGAAGTGGTTGTGGACATAATTGTAGGTTTAAGTGCCATGTTAAGGTTTCTCCTGAAAAAAGGAGTCAAATATTCAATTCATTTTGGTCCTTGGGTGACATTGATATGCAAAGGCAGTTTTTAGTGAAGTTTGCAAAATCAGACAAAAAGCAAACAGGAATAATTAAAGAGAGCAGCAGGCGATCTCACTCCATCAAGTGGTGCTTACCATTAGATGACAAACCAATCCGAGTTTGCAAAACTTTTTTTTTAAGCACATTAGATATTACTGATCAAATGGTGCAAACTGCAAATACAAAGATTTTATCAATTGGTATATGTGAGACAGATAACAGAGGCAAACACAAAAATAGGCCCCATGCTAAATCTGAGGAGGACAAAAATGTTGTCCGTGAGCATATTAATTCATTCCCATGTGTAGAAAGTCACTACTGCAGAAAAGATTCACGAAAACTCTATCTTTCATCAGAGTTGAATCTTGCCAAAATGTTTAGACTCTATGAAGACCTGTGTGCTAAACGGAGTATTATACCGGTGAAATTATCATTATATAGGCACATTTTCACGACAGAATTTAATCCAGCTTTTCACAGACCATTAAAGGATATGTGTGACATTTGTTCAGCATACAAAAATTCAAGTGAACAACAAAAACAAATATTATACCAAGAGTTTCAAAAGCACCTAAAAAATAAAGAACAAGCCAGACAACACAAGGCAAAAGATAAAGAAAATGCAAAATTTGGAAATTCCCAATTTGTAGCTGCCTGTTTTGATTTACAAGAAGTATTAACAACACCAAAAGGTTTTGAATCGGTGTGGTTTTATAAAAGAAGGTTGAATACCTACAATCTTAGTGTTTATGACCTGGGTACATCAAATGCTTATTGTTACATATGGAATGAAACTGTTGCTAAAAGAGGGTCGTCAGAAATAAGTTCATGTGTTTATGATTTTATAAAAAATATGAGTGAAAAGTATAATAAGAAACACTTTGTTTTTTTCTCTGACAATTGCGGAGGACAAAATAAAAATAGATTTTATATTTCAATGCTTTGGTATTGCCTGCGGCATTTCAAATTAAATGCCATTGAGCACAAATATTTAGAAAAGGGTCACACCCAAAATGAAGGAGACTCTGTACATGCAACTAAGATAAGATAAGATAAGATATTGTTTATTATTGTGACATGTGCATACATTCATTAAGTTATACATATATACAATTGACAAAATTATTTGGCACCCGGCCCATTGGGCCTATATGTCACCAGGATAATCAAGAAAGTAATTATATACAAAATTCGTAAATACTCTATTATATACATAGGTTAAATATGACGTACAAAATCCTGACAGAATATTAGTAAAATATTCCCTGAGTATCCAATATTGTCAGTATGGAGTGTAGTTATGATAGATATGTTATAAATATAATAGGAAAACAGGCAATATATTATACATCAACAATACATGAGGTATTAAGTCTGACATAATAGTTTACAAAAACAAGATATTTCTTCTTTTTAAGAAAGCACAGACAAGAAACTTTGCAAGTTGTCTTGGATGCGCTGATATGATATATGCAAGTCGTTGGTTTATATGATATAACAACTATTAAAAATGCCAGTAGAAATATCTCTGTTTACACTACTGGGCAATGGGCTGCAATAGTCAGGGTATCAAGGCCAACACGCCCTTACAATGTCAAAGAAATGGGGCAAAACCAATTCTTTGATTTCAAAGAAGTTTCAAAGTATCTAAAAAACTTCGACTTGGATACAAACAATGAGAAAGTTCATCTTAGTGAAATAAAAACATTTCGATTGGAAGCTGATTCACCTGATATAGTTCATTTCAGATGGTTACGATGAAGTTGAATACTGCTTGAACTTGGTTCAGCGCATAAGGAGGTCTCAGTCTAAAGATCCCCTCTCTGTTAATTTGTCCAAACTGTATGAGAGACCGATTCCTTTACCAGTGCAAAAATACAATGATCTTATTTCACTCTGTAGGATGGGAGTCATTCCTTCAGTTTATCATCCACTGTATTTGTTATTACCCCATGACTGAAAGAAGCAACCATGTAGCATGGATCAAGACACACAATTTTGTCAGTAGTAGGAGTATTTGCTGATTTAAATATCCAATAATGTGTAATACTGGTCTACTATAAACCAATCAAGAACCCACATTAACACACGCACACACATGAATGCCAGTAAAAGTCTTGGGTAAGAAAGGTGTCAGTAAAGAGATGAGAAAGGTTATTGCATAAAACAGAAGATAGATAATGCCATTTATCTATAGACGTTATTTTGCCAATAATACCCATAATTATGTAATATAAATTAGCACTTTCTTTTGGTATCCATGTTTGTTTAGCATTACTGTGTTATTGAAACTTTTGTAGATGATACCAGATATTAATTTAACAAGAATGAATTAAACCAATATCATTCCAATATTGAAGTACTTGTACAATTCAGAAATTTTAATGATGTTTTATGTATTTTCCAGTGTGTTTAAAATGACAACCAGTACTTTTATTATACTTTATGTATTCTAAAAGAAGCAGCTCCAAATTAATTTTTTTACAAGAAGACATTTTCGTGTCACAATGAAATTTTGTTTTAAAAACATTCTGCACTTCCAAAATTGTATTAGAGTATATTGACTATGATTACAGACAGACTATCTAGGATTTTTACCATTCTTGTTAATGGAAAACTATTGTATCTGGAGATACAATAATTTTCCAATAATGTTCTGTTCTTTAACAGGAAAAAATTAACTGCAAAACAAAGACCGACCGACGGACCGACCGACAGGGTGACTCCTATATACCCCCCCCACCCAATTTCATTTGTGGGGGTATAACAATATATACCCCCCCCCCCCAAATTTCATTTGTGGGGGTATAACAATAGTAGAAGGCGAAATATCAAGCGAAACAACAATAGACTCAGGAGTACCCCAAGGCACAGTACTAGGGCCAATCCTATTCTTGTGCCACATAAATAAATGCCAGAATGTGTAAAATCCTCCGTCAGACTATTTGCAGATGACTGCCTACTATACAGAACGATAAAATCAGAACAAGATCACCTCCTATGACAACAGGACCTAAATATCCTAGAAACATGGGCAACAAACTGGGGCATGAAGTTCAATGCGAAAAATGCTATATCATGTCAATCAACAACAAAAAAAAACAATAGATTTTATCAACTGAATAACCGACCAACAGGGTGACTCCTATCCTATATACCCCCCCCAAATTTCATTTGTGGGGGTATAAAAACAGCCTTCCGTATGACAAACCATATGCAACCAGTTGCTTAAAGTCTGCCTTCGAGCTGTCTTTGAACCATGTACCATGCTGTTCACGTTCCTTTTATGCAATAAATAGGAAAAGGTGAACATCATGGTCAATGATAACGAGGCAGCTTCATGGGTCCTACTAAAAAGCGCCATCCAGGATTATGCGCCGTCCAGGGTTCTATAGCCCCTACCGCTTTATTACAGGTCGTATTTGTATGAAATTTCACCAGGAGCTTTATAATATCATTTTACATCATATATGCAAATTTCATCAGTATATTTTATTTTTTTGATGTTTAAATCCATTTTCAAAATTCACACCATTACCTCACCGGTAGAAGACTTGACGCCATCCAGTGTTTGAAGACACCACCTGTGTTATTTCAAGTTGTATTAAAACATTAACATCAAAACATTAAATAACATTTTACAACATCTGTGCAAATTTCATTCGTTATTTTTTGTTTTTATTGCATATTACCTTTTTTCCTGTTTTCCTCCATCTTGTACCTGTAAAGCTTGGTACGTTGCTATTATGCGGATACCAAATCCGGATCTAGTGTGTTCGAGCCTACCGTTAATAAGAAAAAGAAAAGGAAAGAAAAGGAAAAAAAATAAAGAGACTAACATAAAATTTGTTCAATTCATTTAAATTATTTTTAAAATCCCCACCTTTACTATGGCTGTCAGATTCAAATAGGAATGTACGCTACCCTAGTATCACCGCGCCTACCGGGTTTTTACTGCTCATATTTATATGAAATCTTACCTATTCATAGAAAAGACTATAACCTAAAACATTTGTAAATCTCACTTAAAATTTACAATGTTTTATGCAATTATTTTTAAAATCCCCACCTTTACCACAGCGGTCAGACTCAATAGGAATATACGCTTCTCTATAATATTACCGTGCCACCCGGGTTTTTACTGTCATAATTATAAGAAATCTTACCAATTCATTGGAAAAGACTTTGACCTAAAACATGTGTAAATTTCATTTCAAAATTTCATTTTTTAAGCGCACTTTATTTTTTTAAACTCCCACCCTATACCACGGCGGTCAGACTTAAATAGGAATATGAACTACACCAGTATCATCGCGCCACCCGGGTTATTAATGGTCATATTAACATAAATACTTGCCAAATCAAAAAATACTTGATCCTAAATTGTGTGTAATAGCATTTCAAAATTTAAGAAGTTTCATATCGCACCCTATACGACACCCCTGAGACTCTGATTGGAATATCTGCTACTCTGTAGTAAGATTGCGCCACCTGGGTTTCTACCGGTCATATTAACATGAAAACTTACCAATTCATGAAAAGATTATAATCCTTAATATAATACACTTTATAATTTCTGTGTAACAAACAAACATAACATAAGATAACATACCCGACTTCTGGTGACTGCCTTCTGTATCACCATAAATACCAACATATTGCGTCTCTTGCTATATGCCTGCTTTTACCGATGTGCAAGCACACATATCTCCACTACTTGTTCTCTAATCATATTATACATTAGATAGACAGAGAGATGATATATTTGATAAAGATATTTAAATGACGAGATATACATATATGTACGTATCTTTATTTGGGTTATGAAGAAAATAGTAGTAGACGTAGAACTCTCAGTAATACTAGGCTCAACAACGTGGACGTGGTTCTACCATGAGCCCATCTTTTAAAAAAAAAAAAAAAAAAATATTTTTTTTATTTTGAACTGGTAGGGTACGTAATACTTTTAACTATCCTTCAACTTAACCAAAGACAGATTGTCATTCAAAAAGTTTAGCACATGTGACTGCAACATCCGAGATATGACATTCGCGGGCTGCAAATGTTGCAGAAAAAATGCTCACACAACCATGACCTCACTATGCTTTCACACAACGAAAACACCTCTTTGCAGCTAGCACATATTATGGCAAAACATTTGGGGGATGTGGATATTGTGGATATTGAAGAAAACTAATGCTTTAACCTTATCACAGCACTATTTTATAACATTTTCTTGCACAGATAGCACCTTTGAGGTTGTGTACATATAGGAGAAGAAAATGCTTTTGCACATCCAAAAACAAATACAGCAATATTTTTAAAAAACAGACACAGTACATCTGCCTACAACACCCGAGATTTACGACATTCACGGGCTGCGGATATTGCAGGAAAATTATGCTTTCTCACAAAACAAATACAGCATAACATTGCAAGGATAACATATTTTTATGCACCATCCGATTTGCGCATATTGCATTAGAATATGGCATTTCCTGTAGCGTACATTCTTTCAAGAGAGTTTAACGAAAGCAGTCCCCATTAATGCTCTGATAAATTATTAGGAAAACGTTTGAAGAACAGTAAGTTAAGTTATTTTTTGTCTTTTCACGAGAGCTGTTGTTCGAGTTTCTAACACGATTTACTTGTTCTGGTTTTCTAGCAAATTTTGCAGTAACTGGTATGGTGAGTGAACCATCAGACGAAGTTACAACATTCAACTGATCTTGTTTAAAATTTAACAAACGATTGAGAATTTTCAGACCTGATGACTCATTCATGGCTAACCACTCGTTATTAGAAACTTTGAGGGACCGTACGTGATTTGCCAATTAAAAATTTCCTCTATTGTGAAGTGAACCACGAATGTCGATTAGTTGATATTCATCGATTTCACGTAACCTTTCTATTAACTGTGGCAGTTAAGAGACATGCCAGTTTCCTTCAAGTTCGATTTTGTGGTTCATGCTTTTGCAATTATTATTTTTCCAGAACAGGGGTATACATGGTCTAAATACATTGCAAAGTAATAATGGTAGCAGTCTATCTTTCAGGTAAATTCCACAAACATCAAAGTCAGACCTGTGAACTCTCCCGATTTTGAGCGGGAGCTACTGATAATTGCTTGCATCTCCCGGTCTACCGACCAACACCAGAAATCTACCGCCTTTGATCTCAAGGCCCCCAATATACCGCTTATCAACTTTTGGAGCACTAATTGCTCCCCTACCGAGCCGAGGTGTATGCCAATTGCGTAAGTTGATTCGGCTATTATCGGAACGCGATCTCTTTTAGAGCGTGTTTTCAGGGTGGGTGGGGAGTGTCAGAAATACCTGTGTGTCACTTCGCCGTGTATTTGGGGGGTATTTGGGGGGGTTTGGGGAGAGGGGAGAGGATTGAAGATGATTAGCCACCGACATGCACATGTCTGCCTGGGGAGGGTTACCTGATGCATGTGGCACTTCACCCCACCTATGATGTTTATTAGAAGGGTAAGTGTTTGTTAATTCAGGGAAGTATTACTTATTTTGGCATGGCAAAATCGTATATATATATCATGGTAATTTTTTAAGTCAAACATCTTGCAGATTTCATAGTGTTAACTTTTTGATCTTGCCAATGTCTAAGCATCCTTTAGGAAATGCAGATGACCATGCTGCAAAGAGAAAGAGGTAATCTTTTGACATGTTAGTAGATCTAATCTTTGACATATCAAAATAAATTATAACTTCTAAAAATTTCATCAAAAACTTTAGAATCAATACCATCATTTTTCTTTATATAAAAAAAAAGTAATTTTACCAAAGTTGGAGCTTGTTATTTTCATTATTTGATGAAAATCTTTGGTCAAATTTCAATTATTTATTCTGTTACAGTCTATAACATTCCTGTAAATCTACAAACAAAAAATTACACAATAATTTTAAAATTCAATAGATCTACTAATAGATTAAAAAAAAAAGAAAAAAAAAAGATATTTTCAAATGTCTGTCAGTGAAAGAAATGCATACACTATATTTTCTTTTTTCTTTCTATCCTTCCTTCCTTTCCATGGGCTTTCTTTCTTTCCTTTGACTTTCTTTCTTTCCTTTGGCTTCTTTCCTTCATTCCTTCCCTTTTTTCTTTCTTTCTTTTGGCTTTCTTTCCTACTTTCTTTCTTTCTTATATTTTAAAGTTTCAATACTTAAAAGTAAGATAAAATATTAAGTTTTAATAAATTTATACCATAATTTTAGTGAATTGTCAGTTTTATTTATCCTCATTGTTAAGATCTGTTAAATTAAATTGTAACTCTTTCACATTAATTTACCTTTGGTTCAAATAATTTTATTTAAAATGTTTAAAGCATCTTTTTCAGGCATTCTTTTGTATGTTACAGGTATGACTGCAAGTTTAACGTGTCATGGAGGAAGACATACTCGTGGCTCGACAAGGTTCACACTGAAGGGACAGCGTACTGCAGGACCTGCAACCTCACGTTCAGTATTACACACGGAGGGAAGAATGATTTGGAGAAACATCAGAGGAGCGCCACACACGCAGCCAAACATGGAGATGTAGCGAACACGGTGAAGCTGACGTCCATGTTCCAGTCACAAACCACGGACAAGGTCACCAAGGCAGAGGTCCTCTTCTCATACTTCCTGGCTGAGCACAACATTCCTTTTGCAGTTGCCGACCACTTCACCCAGCTCTGCAAGGAAATGTTCCCCGACTCTGAGGTGGCCAAGAAGTTCAGTTGCAGGAGGACCAAGACAACCCACATACTGAACGAGAGCTTAGCCCCAACCCTACAGGACAAGGTAAACAGATCTCTGCAGGTCCAACAAGTTCTCGGTCATGATGGACGAGTCAAACGACGCTGGATCGGACAAGTGCGTGGCCATCCTTGTACGAGTACTCGACCGAACTGTGCAGAGGGTCGTCACTCGGTTCCTAGCAATGCCTGTCTGCAACATCGGGAATGGCGCCAACTTGTTCAACTGTCTGCAGCAAGTTTTCATGTAAGTCAGTTGATAAATCATAGTGAAGTTATAAGTAATCTATTAATTTAAAAAAAAACAAAAAAACACACACACACAACATTTCTTCTTGCTTACAATTGATCTTTGTAAAGTGGTGAAAGTGTAGAAAAGATAAGATCATCTTTTATTATAATGACTTTTGTATACATAATTATATAAAGTTAAAAATTTTTTTATAAAATCTTTTGAACACCCTGCCCAACAGGCCCATAAGTCATCTTATGTATACATGTACAATAAATAACCCTATGATGTAAGATGAGTGTTAAAAAAAAGTATCAGTTAAACATGGATTTTGCATGCTTTTGTCACTTTTCAGGGACCGAGGCTTGGAGTGGAAACAGTGTATAGGGTACACCAGTGACAATGCCAGTGTCATGGTTGGGCGTCACAACTCCGTCCTCTCCAGGATCAGGGAAGTGCAGCCGAAGATATATGACCTGGGATGTGTATGTCACCTTACCAACACATGCGTGCAGTATGGCCTAAAGAAGCTGTCTCCTGCTGTTGAGGGCCTCCTGGTTGATGTATACTTCCACTTCTACCACAGGTATGGATTATATCAATGAAAGTGAAAACCTGGTAAAAATAGTTTAGTATTATCAGAATAAAATAAAATAAAAAATCAACAATGAAAACAAAAAAGCATACTGTACAAAATAATCTTACTGTTACCTGACTGTGTATAACAATAATGATAGTTATCATAATTCACCTTTTCAGATCTAACACATCTTTACAATAATAAGCACAAGTAAATACAAAATATAGTATTCATCCTGTGTTGCTTTAGTTTGTAGTTAACTTTATGTTAAGTAATGTTGATATATCATGTTGCAGAGACGTTCGTGCATTCTATGAGGAAGTCACAGAGAAGATGCTGCAGAAGTTTCCATTTGAAGATAAGGTCCTTCAGACACTGGGCTTCTTCAATCCAGATATGAGGTCATCCATCGAGTCATCAGCAGGTATGGAACATCACACACTCACACTACCTTGATAAACATGGCGCTATACAATAGCTGGCTATTTTATACTATATGCACAATGTTGGTTGGACATTAAGTAAAATGTTTTCCCTTCGTTTCTTTTTTTAACAGAATTAATACTTTATAAAACTTAACAAACCATCCTAACATTAATTAATTCAAGAGTAAAATACAGGCAGTTCAAATCTTACTTTCTGTAATTCATTTACATTTTTTTACATTACAGTTGTCAACTTGTCAACCCGGTTTGGCCTGGACATCCCCCAGGAGACCCTGGCTGAGGAGGTCCTGGACACTACCAGCTGTCACCCGACTCAGGCCTGCCTGCCACAAGGGACAGACTGGACACTTTCTGGTTGCAGATGGAGGCCATGAAGGTGCCATCAGGTCCCCGGTTTCAACACCTCTCACAGCTGGCCCTGACATTACTGAGCCTGCCACACAGCAATGCAGATGCAGAGAGGTGTTTCTCCATGGTGAGGAAAATACAGACTGACCAGCGTGGAAGTTTGGGACATTCAACCCTCACAAACCTGATCAGTGTGAAGTTGAATAGTGAAGAGGAGTGTCACTCATTTCAGCCAAGTAGTGACATTCTACGGAGTGCAAAGAAAGCATGTATGACTTACACCAGTAAGCATAGTAAGTGAACATGTTGAACCATCATACACAAGGTGCCCACTGGTCTGGGGAAAGTCAGGGAATTCTTTGAAATGGTCAGGGAGATTAGAAAATCTTAAAAAAGTCAGGGAATTTTAAAATAATGCTTTGTTTAAACTGAAAATAAATGAATAACAAGAGCTGTCAGAGGACAGCACGCTTGACTATTCAAAATGCTTGTTGGTAAATCAAATGAAATCTATTTAACTTCTTGCCCTTCACATACCCTGTACATATTAATAGTCAAAAATAATATACCTTGATAGTCCGATACCCCTTAAAATTTTTATGATGTCTAAAATCAATCCCATGCCTAGTTAATGAGTCATAAGCACAATAACACTGTGCATGCAAAACTTTAACCAAAAATCCAAGTTAGAAAAGGGCCATAATTTGAATAAAATTCAGTCCAAAAGTTATCCTCCTTAGTTTTCTGATGCCCCTGAAGACACTCCTTAACTTTTTAGTCAATTCCACAAGCAATTTCTGAGATATAAGCTGAATAGTAGCTTGCATGCAAAAAACTAAAATTCTAAGTAAAAGGGGGTTCATAATTTTGAATATATTCCATCAAGTGTTATCTTCCTTTATAGGATGATACCCCTAAACATATTAATGATGTTTCAAATCAATCCCATGCCTGGACTCTGAGATATAAGCATGAAAGTACCTTGCATGCAAAACTTTAACCAAAATATCTAAGTTTAAAAAGGGGTCATAACTTGTAATATATTCCATCAAAAGTTATCTACCTTGATAATATGATACTCCTAAACATATTAAAGATGTTTAAAATCAATTGCATGCCTGGATACTGAGATATTAGCATGAAAGTAACTTGCATGCAAAACTTTAACCAAAATTTCTAAGTTAAAAAGGGCAATAATTTGTAACATATTCCATTAAGAGTTATCTACCATGAAAGTATGATACCCCTAAACATATTAAAGATGTTTCAAATCAATCCTATGCCTGGATACTGAGATATTAGCATGAAAGTACCTTGCATGCAAAACTTTAACCAAAATTTCTAAGTTAAAAAGGGGCAATAATTTGTAATATATTCCATCAAGAGTTATCTACTATGAAAGTATGATACCCCTAAACATATTAAAGATGTTTAAAATCAATCGCATGCCTGGATACTGAGATATAAGCATGAGAGTATCTTGCATGCTAAACTTTAACCAAAATTTATAAGTTAAAAAGGGGCCATAATTCATATTTAGTTCAGTCAAGAGTTATCTACCTTGGTTGTCTGATGCCCCTGACCATATTCATAAACTTTCAAGTCAATACCATGAATGGTTATTGAGATACAAACTAGAAAGTAGCTTGCACGCAAAACTTTAACCAAATTTTCTACTGCATGCAAAACTTTAACCAAAATTTATAAGTTAAAAAGGGGCCATAATTCATATTTAGTTCAGGCAAGAGTTATCTACCTTGGTTGTCTGATGCCCCTGAACATATTTATAAACTTTCAAGTCAATACCATAAACGGTTATTGAGATACAAGGTTGATAGTAACTTGCACGCAAAACTTTAACCAAAAGCTGCAACGCCAACGCCGATGCCAGGGCGACTACAATAGCTCTTATATTCTTCGAATAGTCGAGCTAAAAATACAAGATATAAAATACCTATGGCAGTTTTCATGTGGTTATCAGAGGCAAATTGGTTATCCTGATATAATTCTTCTAGCCATTTTAGTGTTATATATTGTATTTTTTTGTTTCTTCTAACAAACTTTTACTCTTAAATATAGAAGACCTTCAGCCATCCATTGCAACTAGTTTCCTACATATATTTACATTCATTGGTGGTTTAAATGTTTTTAAGAACCTCAATCCCTGTGCTGCTTAACTGCATTTTGTTGATTTAGTTCATTGTCAGCACCAAAATTAACATTTAAAATGCATAAGAATTTAAAAAAGTTGATATGGCATATCTTTAAAATATACATATACATTTTAGTATGCTAAAAACATAGCTGTTCATGTGTTTGAAAAAAAGGTACATGTAATGGCCCATTATGTGCAGAAAGTGAAAGTTGAAAATCTAAAATAAGAATTTTGAAATATAGTGGGCTCAAATGGCTTAAGTTTACCTACCGTATACACGGTCAGATTAGGCGCAGCTACGTATAAGGCGCACCTTAATTTCCATGGTTACTTACGTGAAAAAAAAATAAATCGCATAACGCATCATATAAGGCGCAGCTGTGTTTTGAAATTCGTGCCGTTGGACATTTTGACAGCGCAACTTAAACTAAAGTAACGGAAATTTTCATTGGCTACTGAAACGGTGTATTGTTTTATTTTCATGTCATAAAATTAGATGGTTATATTAAGGAGGGTTGGGGGTATTTTTTTTTTTTTTTTTTTTTTTGACAATTGTGAGTATTTCCTTTCGGAAAACTGTAACGGCCCTGAAAAGGGCCACCTTTCGGCATTTCGATTACACTGGCTGACTTTATACCCCACGAAGATCTTCCTCCTCGAACCCGTCAAATTCCTCGTCTTCGTCCTCGTCTTCCAGCATTCTGAGGATCTCGGATTCTGTCATGGAAGGAGGAATTTCTTCATGGTAGTATGTGGGTGTGTCGTCTACGTCTTCCGGTGCTTGTAATGCTGCCATATCACTCCATACAATATCATCTTCGGTGCCGTCAAGCTTGTTCGAAATGCAACATTTCTTGAAAGATCGTATCATGATGCTGGGGTCGATTTCAGCCCAAGCATCAACAATCCACCGACAGACATCAGTTAGGTCCGCTTTGCGCATGCGCCCTCCCTTGGTGTAGGTATGGGAGTCACCCGCATACCAGTCTGTCCACTTTTGGTGCAGCAGGACCTTCATGGGTTTGTTTATGGCGACATCGAGTGGCTGCAGCATTGAGGTCATGCCCCCAGGAATTATTGCCAGCGTCGTTGCCAGGTCTTCCTGTAGAATCTGTTTGACCTCTTCACTTTTGTGGCACCGGAACGCATCTAATACCAGGAGAGACTTCTTGGTAAAACCGCCTGGGCGACGACCCCATACGGTTTTCAACCAGTCGCGCATCAGTGTCGTCGAACCAGCCATTCTCCTGACATCTGACGATCACGCCCTCGGGGAATGTTACGTTTTTTGGGAGGGTCTTCCTCTTGAAGACTACATATGGTGGTAACTTCCCGCCATCGGCCGTACAAGCCAGCATGACCGTGAAGCGGTTTTTCTCATTCCCCGTTGTCTTGATTGACACTTGTTTGGCCCCTTTCACATTAACGGTGGATGCTGACGGCAGGTCAAACATCAGCGGAGTTTGATCAGCATTCCCTATCTGATCCAAACTAAATACGTGACGTTTCCTCATCTTGATGATGAACTTCTGGAAATCCGTCAGCTTGTCATCCCAGTCTTCCAGTAGTCGCTGTGCGATGTGGGTACGGTGACGAAACGAGAGGTTGTTTCATCACATGAACCTGTAGGCCCAGTTTGCTGAACCCTTGAAATCAGCAATTCCGAGGGTTTTGGCTTGGAAAATAGCCTGGATCATTATGTCGGTGGTTGTTACGGCAACTCCTGCTTGCCTTCTCTCCTTCACCCAGGTCAGAACAACTTCCTCTATCTGTGGGTATCCGACTTTCCCACGTCAATCTGCCTTTTTTGTCCTGGGGATCTTCATGAGTCTGTCTTTCTGCTTACGCCAGGTTCGCACCAACATCTCTCCAACACTGAATTCTCTCCCAGCCGCTCTGTTGCCATGGGCCTCAGCATAGGCTACCACGGTCAGCTTTTCTCTAGCAGTATATGCAGCTCTGACTTTGTCCATTTTCACGTGTAAGACAATTGTAAGGTATGACAATAGTGAAGGTTTCGACAATTGTGATGGTAAGACAATAGCGAAGGCTGTGTGACAATTGCGAGGTTCTCATACGAGATGACTTGTTCAAGAAATTTACGCCCTATTTATTGAAATTTGAATTGTTGACACGTTCTCATTAGATAGCATTACTCAACCGTGTCCCCACATTTCAATCAACACTTACAGTCTGGGGGGTACACAGGGACTTGAAAATGCCACCTGTCAAAATTCTCCCAACTAACAGGTATTACGCAACAATCGCCACCTGTCAACTCTCTCCCGTCTCCCGCTAGTCTAGCAGAATAAATATTTCAAAATACCAAAATATACTACTATATTTATTTGTATTATAGACTTTTCTAATAACAAAACACATTTGAATACAATTTTTAAATACTCCAACTCACCCTTAATCAGTACTGAAGTCATCATGAGGTCCCGTAAAATAAACTTTATTTTATTTGTAACAAAATGGCTTCCATCATATTTTCTCAGAACGTGCGATCAATTTATTATAATAATGTACAAGTAGAAGAACAAATAAGAACAAAAGCAGTAAACTGGTATTGTTTATTATGGTTTGGTATGTACTTTACTGCATATTATCGTATTTTCTGGCTGTCAGTATTCCTGCCACAAGATAACGTTTTTCTGTCTGGCGGAGATCGTATACCTGAAAATTTCAATGATTTGATGGGGGAGAAAAAATATGAAAACCTGAATTATTTGGAAAAAAGGTGCGCCTAATCTGACGGTGAATACGGTAGTCCTTTATGTTTATTTTTATGTTTATCATCATTCTGGTTTATTATGCTCTCTTATTTTGTTGTTATTTCTGAATATTTTATTAATTTATTATCTTGATTTGATATTTTATATATAATGTTGTAAGTAATTAGTTAATAAGTAATAAAAAATGAAATAAAAGTAAATGAATAATATAAAAAATGTGTTTTGTTATTACTGTAGTGCGAAAAAAACGCGCTGCGAAAAATCTCCCTCTCACACAACCCAATCTCCCACTTTGGGAGCACAGATCTCCCACTTTCAGACCAAATAAATTTCACAGGTCTGCAAAGTATTCCATTATCAATTCCTTTTCCTTTTCCATAAACTCAACACGGTCCCTACTTGTTAAAATTCCAGTCTTACCGAAGAGCTTTGAATTGTTTTTCAATAATTTCACTGACCCCCAATTTATGGAAATTTCTATTTGAATTTTCCTCCAGATGCTTAGTACAGAGGATATGAGTTGAAGACGGGGGAAAAAGGTTTTAATAGCATTTATTAACGCACGTTCTTCATCTGTACTTTTGTATTTTTTTTCGTCGGAAATTCAAACCCTACAATAGACCTTATCTTCCCTAAAAAAAATCGCAGGATGAAGCAAACGTACCCTCCCAGTGAATAAACACAGGCCCCAGAATTAAAGGAGCTGTGCTTGTGCCCTTCCTAACAATATTCTCATTTTGAAAAACGATGCTGGTTACATAACAGGCACCTAGATTAAAAGTATGGTCAATGCCAAGAACCTTTCCATTCATTACAGCATTTTTCATTAAATCTAATTGACTATCAGAATAACAAATGATGTTCGGGGGTTTTTGATTGTCACTTGCTGTAACGGACTGAATAAATTTTTCTGAAGTTCATTTAAAATAAGTTGGACCTTGTCAGCAGAATTCTTTAGGTATTGATGTTTACATCTTTAGCCTTATGGTAATATTTGGCATTGTAAAAAACCCTGTTCGTAATTGGATTTTCAGGATCTATCTTATTAACTTCTTTTCTAATTTGTATTGGATTCATATTATCTTCTATGCCATGTTGAATTGCCGACTTTTGTTGACCATTAGTTCTTGCGTATTTGGAAGACGTACTCTTTGCATTACCGTGGGCACAAGCACCTGGAAATCTCCCTACGTATTCAAAGATTTGAATGTCATTTGAGTTGGGTAGGTTTTCAAACCAACTAACTCACCGTTGGTAACATTTATCTAACTTCAGTTTCAAATAATATTTTTTTAAAATCACAATTTCATTACTCTGGGGCTGTGGGTTAAGTGGAACAAATTGATTGCTTTTTAGCTCACCTGAGCACTTGTACTCAGGGTGAGCTTTTGTGACCACTTTTTGTCCGTCATGCGGCGTGTGGCATGTGGCGTCCGTCGTCAACAATTGCTTGTGAACACTCTAGAGGCCACAGTTTTGGCCCAATCTTCATAAAACTTGGACATGATGTTTGTCTACATGATATATTGGATGAGGTCGAAATTGGGTCACGTGGGGTCAAAAACTAGGTCAACAGTTCAAATCTAAGAAAACCTTGTGAACACTTAGAGCCAATTTTACCCAATCTAATTAGATTTGGTCAGAATTTTGTCTACATGATATCTTGGTGACTCGAAAATGGGTCACGTGGGTCAAAAAAGGTCACCAGGTCAAATATTAATAAAACCTTGTGAGCATGCTTGAGGCCATATTTTTGGCCCAGTCTTCATGAAACTTTGTCAGGATGTTCGTCTTCATGCTATGGCAGATGAGTTTGAAATTGGGTCACATAGGGTCAAAAACTAGGTCACCAGGTTATATCTTAAACAAGAGGCCCATGAGGCCTTAAATCGCTCACCTGAGATAAATAGGTTGACCCAAGGAACATCTGTACCAATTTATTTTAAAATCTGGCCAGTAGTTTTGAAGAAGATGATTTTTAAAGTTTTCATATTTTTTTTCTTTTTGTTGCCATGGCAACAAGAGTTCTATATGGATCAAGTTTATTTTAGGAACTTTTGTGAAGGTTGACCCAAGGATCATTTCTGCCAAATTTAATCAAATTCTGTCCAGTGGTTTCAGAGGAAATGTTGATTAAAGTTTTCCCAATATACATATAAGGCAAATAAGCCCCGCCCCTGGCGGCCATGTTTTTTACGGATCGGATTTTTTTTTAGCAACTTTGGTAGAGGTTGACCCAAGGAACATCTGTACCAAATTATTTTGAAATCTGGCCAGTAGTTTTGAAGAAGATGATTTTATTAAGTTTTCATATTTTTTTTCCCCTTTTGTTGCCATGGTAACCAGAGTTCTAAATGGATCAAGTTTATTTTAGCAACTTTTGTGAAGGTTGACCCAAGGATCATCCCTGCCAAGTTTAATCAAATTCTGTCCAGTGGTTTCAGAGGAGGTGTTGTTTAAAGGTTTCTCTATATACATATAAGGCAAATAAGCCCCGCCCCTAGCGGCCATGTTTTTTTACGGATCGGAATAATTTTAGCAACTTTGGTAGAAGTTGACCCAAGGAACATCTGTACCAAATTATTTTGAAATCTGGCCAGTAGTTTTGAAGGAGATGATTTTTAAAGTTTTCAAATTAATTTTTCTTTTTGTAGCCATAGCAACCAGAGTTCTTCATGGATCAACTTTATTTTAGCAACTTTTGTAGAGCCTCACCCAAGGAACTTTCCTGCCAAGTTTCATTAAATTCTGTCCAGCGGTTTCAGAGAAGATGTCGTTTAAAGCAAATTGTTGATGACGCACGACGATGGACGAAGGGCGATCACAAAAGCTCACCTTGAGCACGTTGTGCTCAGGTGAGCTAATAAACAAACAAAAAAACTTGTCCAATGAGAATACAAGGTTCTGATGAAAGGGTAAACCATATATAATAAGGTTTACAACCATATAAACACGAAACCACTTACTGAAATGAAATGTAAGAGTTTCTATATGGTCAAGAACAATGTAAGTATACAAAGAAATAGTGCAGGCTTGCATGAAGGTGTGTTAAAATGTACAAATTAAAGTTCGCTAATGCATGGGTAAGTGTGTGCATAAGTTTGTGCATGATTGCGTACGAGTGTACAGAAGCATGTGCGTGTATGTGGAATTACACTCATCAAGGAATATTTTTTTAAGGGTTAGGGTACAATGGCAGGTACAACTTAGTGTTTTTTTTAGATTATATTTATAGCCTGTGACTTTCTGATAAGGAAAATAAGCATTATGAATAAAAAAAAAATAGGGAGATCACAAAATAAAGAAAATGTTTTAAATTAAGAAAAGAATGAACCTAATTATGATGGCACAGGTCATGGAGTCTCAATTTAACAATTTCTATAAATAACAAATATCATTTAACCCCTATGATTTATTTCTGTAATTATTTAATCCACACTATCTGAATATCTATCATGTTTTATTACATTAACAAGCTCTTAATGTTTAAAACATTCAGTCTGGCAACTAGCTCTGGTAGCAGTCCAAAGTACAATTCACAACCAAAATTGGAAAATTGTGCCTGCTAAAAAAAATAAAAATCCTAAAGTTGGCTTGAGGACATACAAAAATATTAATAAAAGTCCTCCTTCATTTATACCACATATAATACAAGGGGTGAAAGCGAAACTGGCCCTGAAATAGGACTTAAAATTTATTTTAATTCAGTTAATATAGTATATAGTAAAATTAACAAAAGTAATCTTTTATAAATTGTATGAGTGGTATAATGAACAATCATACATGCATGCCTATAAAAGCATACATATATTTTCATCCTAGGGTGCTGCATTGTCAGGCTTTCTTGAGCAGGGCACATATTTTCAGCATTTTTTTCTCCGAAAAACACTCAAAGGGAAAAAATGTGCACAAAAAAATTAAAAATCTACTACACTAATAAGAATTACTGGAGAGTTCAGAACAATGCCAGACTTCACAGACAATGGCAAAATTTTGGAAAACAATAAAGAAAGAGGAATCTAATTAGCCACCCTTAACAGGTGGTTTCCCCTTGCCAAAAAAATAAGTATTTTCCCAAAATAACTTCCTATTCTCTCAATGAAATAGTTCCTTTTATCTCAAAAAAAATAAATCCTGGAATTATGAAATTTGTTTTTCTTTTAATGTTAATGATGATTTGAAACTTTCTATGACAAATATAACCTATACTAAGGCAATTGAGTTATTAATAAAAATCATTTTTATTATTGTTTACTTTCCCAATTTTGTATTTGTAATGCTAAATTTCCTAATAAAAAGCCATTTTGAGGTTGTAAAAAAAATCTAAAACTATCACTGCTTAAACTATCACTGTGAATGACATTGAAAAAAAGAAATAAGGCAAATGTCTTAACAAATGTGAAATAAGCAGTTACAGTTCTAAAAAGGATCACTATCAACCCAACTTCATTATTTTAGTATTTTCCAATTTATGATTAATAGTGATAATTTTCACAATAATAAAGTCATGGGTTTAAAAACAAGATGCTAGTTGAAAGCCATAAGCATGGTAAATATGTCAAAAAAAAAGGGATTTTAAATAGTACTGATGCCATGCTCAAGACATAACAAAATCATTATTAAAGAAAGTGATAAATTAAAATAAGAACCAGAATGAGCTCTTTTATAATAGTTACAATTCTGTAAAGATTTCAAGAATAGAGTAAACAAGGTATTCACTGGACAGAAATCCATGGTAGAATGAAAGGGAGGAACTAAACTTGGGCAAGATGTTTTGAACGAGAAATTACCTGTCAAGTCTCACGCTTAAATCGTGATTCTCACGATTTTAAGTTCATGGTCACGATTTCACGATTTTTGGCCATTTTCTCACGATTTTTTATAAAAAAATACCAAAAACATTGTGGGTCAGAAATTTTGTCTAATTTACCTTCTCTAATCGTTAAAACAACACAGGATGCAAGCCCCAATATACAGCCCACCCTGTGACGCTTGTCTAGGGGCATTCCAATATACAGGGTACGTCACAAAACTGGTTATCGCCGGTCTTGCTTATACTCGTATATCCCAGGGCATTCCAGGGCTTCCCGAGAGAAAATCCACCAATCACAATGTTGCTTGAATTTCCGAATCCCTCCGAGTCATATACGGGAATTATCGGTAACTATTACTTAAATTCCCGGACATTGCATGATCACCATTCGCGCACTTAATGTCGACTGCAAAACATGAAGACTCCAGAAAAGAAGAAAAAGAGTTATGCCTCAAAGTACAACAACGCGTGGGAACTGGAATTTTCCTGGCTTTCAAAATCTGACACAGGACCCAATTTTGCTTTCTGCAAACTGTGTAGGAGGTATGTTGCATTCGTTTCATTTTTTTTATTGTCGTAGGTTTAAGATAATTGAATGGTATTTCTATGTAATTAAAATTTATATATCGATTGTATTTAAAATTTATATATCGAATGTTTAAAATATTCGACGTAACAACATATTTTGAAAGTAATACACATTGAGTGCAGCAAAAAACATCAAATTAACGCGGATTTACCCAAATTTATTCGTCAGCGTATTATTGATACCACTTTTTGCGCATGCGCCATCTAAACGACATTTTGATAATATGGCAACAGCATTTGATTTGTAAACAGACACTTAAATGTTAATTATGAATCACTGAAGCATACTTCGACGTTCCTTCTTTTCATAACAATAAAAGTACTAACTGATTATTGTAATCTTTGTTATAATCGCCGTGAAAAAGACCGCTCACAATTATTTTTAAACCGAAAGTACATTACAAATCGAATGTCTACATGGTATTTTTACTGTTATCAATCGGTCATTCACATATAACACAGCCACTATATGATGATTAGAATGATATAATTGCATACCAATATATTTAATCATATATAAAAACTGACTGAATTTATATAATAGATCTAGATCTAGCTAATATTTATCCAGACTTGTTAAAGTCAAAGACATCAAAATTTTTTTTTTTTTTTTAAAAATAATTTTTTGTTATCGATAATATACTTAAATGCTTACTCAAACCTCATGTATACATATGTGTCATTTCAGGAGCTTTTCAGTTGGACATGCCGGCAAGAAAGAATTACATTTATGCTATGCATAGAAACCTATTTATCATGTATCATGAAATAAATTTTTAAAAAATGTAATTTTTTCTTATTAATTTTGTAAAAGCATGGTAACACAGGACACAAGAAATTCATACTTAATGATCTCAAAAGGCACCAGAATGCATAATTTAATGCATTTAAAAAAAAATTCTCCCAAACCCACACTCCCATCCGGTCTTCGCGACACGTAAAAATCTCACTCCTTGCCATTCTGAAATGTTGACAGGTATGGCTTGAGCAATATTATTATTATACATGTATTGCCCAACCTTAATGTAACTTGGTCAGAATGTTTGATACATCAAATCTCGGATGAATTCAAAACTGGGCCACATGGGGTCAAAAAGTAGGTCACCACGGCAAATTTTAGAAAAATCTTGTGAACACTCTAGGGGCCTACATTTTTTCCCAGTCTTCATTACACTTGATAAGAATGATGACTGCATGAATTCCCAGCTGAGTGCAGATTCAGGTAGGATCAAAATCTAGGTCACATAGTCAAAAGTTAGAAAAACAATTTAGATGCCACATTTTTTGTCATCATGCCTAACACAGCAATCTTACTCAGGTGAGCGACACAGGGCCATCTTGGCCCTCTTGTTTTCACACAGTATATGCCGTTTTTCTTGTATAAGTTAACTATCCCCCCATTACTGTCTATTATAAAATCATTTGTTTTGAGTGATGGTCTCATCCAGACCCCGCAATGGTTTTTTTCTTGGATCCGATGTTTTGATAAAATAAACATTTTCTTTTAAACCATTAGGAACTTGATTAACCATGGGCTCATCAGCAGACATGGCTTTAAGCAGGTCTGCATTCCCTAAAAACCTACCCCCTTATAAATAATTTTTGACTGAGATTGTGGATCTGAACTACCGTATTTCCTCGACTATAAGACAGGTTTTTAGTGGTCTGATTAGGGTTTTAAAGTTGGGGGGGTCGTCTTATAAGCGGGGTCGGATTTAGTTTCTCTCCACTAAGTTTATGTATGCATGAAGCTTCATAACGGTATACAGTTATAGAGACGTATATCTTTCCCATTATCTATCAATATATAAATATCTGATATTAATTGCATGATATTATTTACCTTATAACAGTACGACAGTTCATAAATATTTGTTTTTCCCCAATTTTATTCATCATTTTATATTTTCAGCAAGCGGTTATGGGAAACAGATGGTGCTCATTAGATCTGATTGTTCGTGAAATCAACTCACGACACTGCGACATTAATAAAACAATACAATATTCATTACGTGTTTTGTTTTGTTTAGTTTTGCTATCTTTTGAAATTTGTTTATTTTTTTGCTCTCTTCAAATAATTTATAGAATTAATATATTTTTGGATTTTATTTCATTAGCAGATTATAAGGGAATCCCTTTCGGTACTCGCCCTGCTTGTCTGATTGGCTTAGCTATCAGCTTAGAGAAATTTGCATAAATCTTAAAATGCAGATAATGTGTTTCAAAAAGTATGCAGACATTTGTCTATTATCAAACTCTCATTTTATTGTCGGGTTGCCCAGGGGTCTTCGTGTCATGTAACTTACAACACACCTGCTGACACTGGCTATCTTCTGATTGGCTGAGCTGCCCACTGAAATTTGCATATCCCTTGTTTTGTAGGTTGTATATTTCTGAGGGGGAAGATCCCAGGTACCCGGAAGTGTTAGCTGGGGTGTGACAGAGTACTGCTTCAAATCCCCTGTCCCCTGTCAAAATACTTTTACGCGATTGGCTGACGGTTTATAGCTTTATCATTGATTGGCTGATAGTAGTAGCTTCATGTTAAGTATAGTAATTCAGATACAATAAAAGATTAAGTTTGATACCATCCATCATCATTCTTCACTATTGTCAAACACGTTAAACAGAATCACAAAATCATCATGTCTCAGAAGAGAAAGCGGAACTCCTACGATGTTACCTTCAAGTTGAAAGTCATCGAGTATGCGAAGCTCAACTCCAACTGCGCAGCAGAACGGGAATTCGGCGTCACGGAGAAGATGGTCAGAGACTGGAGATCAAAAGAAGAGAAACTTAGAAATGTAACAACGAAGACGGTGAAGAAGCTGAGAACAGTCCTGTCCCCGTATGATAAAGGAATGGATCCTGGAACTCCGCTCCAGTGGATATATCATCACACGAGCAACTATCCGTCTACGTGCCCTGCAAATTAGTAAAGACCTTGGCCATACCGATTCCAAGGCAACGAACCGCTGGTGTTCCCGTTTCATGAATCGTCATGACCTGTGTCTGAGACAACGCACCCACATCGCCCAGAAACTGCCAGCAGACGTAGATGCGAAAGTCGTCAACTTTCACAAATTCGTGCTGGACTTGAGAAAGTGCCAGGAGTTTGAGCTAGGGTCAATTGGCAACATGGATGAGACTCCTATGTTCTTCGACATGCCAGGGAATCGAACAATCGATCTAAAGGGAGCCAAGACAGTATCTGTAAAAACAACAGGAAGTGAAAAGCAGCATTTCACCGTCATACTGTCCTGTCTCGACGATGGAACCAAACTGAAGCCCACCGTTGTGTTCAAGAGGAAGACCATGCCAAAGGAGAAGTTGCCGAAGGACATCTTGGTATTTGTTCAGGAGAAGGGCTGGGTCGACGAGAAGGTCCTGATGGAATGGTTAAACCAGGTGTGGTTTAAGCGACCAGGTGCTTTGCTTAATAAGAAGTCACTGATGGTTTGGGACATGTTCCGCGCACATCTGCTAGACAGCATGAAGCAGGAGATGAGACGGAGAAAAACTTACCAAGCTGTCATCCCTGGAGGCTGCACATCAGTTCTACAGCCACTAGACGTCTCTCTCAACAAACCCTTCAAGGTGAACATGAGGGCCAAATGGAACGTGTGGATGGTCAATGGCTAAAAACAACTGACCAAGGCAGGCAATCTAAAAAGACCAGACCTTGCAACCATGTGTCAGTGGGTGGTAGACGCGTGGAGGGAAATTCCAGCAGAGATGGTGGCCCGATCATTCTTGAAGTGCGGCATCTCGAATTCTATCAATGGCACTGAAGACGACGAATTGTTCAGAGATTTTGTTGGCGGGAGACAGGAGCCGGACTGCGAGATCGATGGCACTGAAAACACTGGATTGTACGATGACCGGCTGACGGAGTCGCAGTTTGAAGAACTCTTTGGTGCCAGTGATGATGAGGACGTTGATTTCGAATGGTTTTAGTCAGTCTTAAAAAAAAAAAAAAAAAAAAAGTGGCCAGCTTAATGTATACGTTTAATTATTTTTTATGAAAATTGGATTTTAAAAAAAATAAATTAAAAAATAGAGAAGGGAAAAATACAAAGAAGGCTAAAACTTGAATTTTGTCTTCCTTTTTATTTATTATTTATAAAATACTCACTATCATACAAACATTCACAAACACAAGTGTGGAGAGAGATAGAGAGATAGAGAAATGAGATAATATTGATATATACACGTATAAATAAGGGTATTAAATAAGCGTTAAAATTTCACACAAACGGTTCTCACAGGCACCGTCATAACTTGTACATACAGCGACACTCCAAAATCTGAAAACGAAAATGACATTTGTATTCACGACTTATCATGACATTTTAATATAAAGGTAAAATATTACCGATAGATTTAAATTAACTTTGTTTTTATTTTATTAGGCAGTATCCTTACTTTACCCAGATTTTCACGGTGTAGTCTTTAAATGTCGGATGGTCAGTACTGTTCATCAGACATCTTTCAGAGCGAATTTTCACCCCGTCTTATAAAAGAGTCAAAGCAAAATTCTACAGATTAGGGGATGGAAAAGGGGGCCTCGTCTTATAGGCGGGTAGTCTTATAGTCGAGTAAATACGGTAATACTTCAACATCATTTTCTGAAATGTCCTCGCAGAGATTCCTTAAGTTTATTTCTGAAAGTTCACTATGATCAGACACTTCAGGTTCTATTGACAAAAGGTCAATAGTTAAATTTTTAACTGAGCTAGCAGTGCAGGGAACATCTAATGGGGGAGGGGGTTTCTGAGTTCTCTCTGATTGGTTGGTAAAAAATGATCTTGATGGTGATTAGATTCTACTTCCTCTGAGAGCCAGGAAGTAGATAGTGGCATGGAGACAACAGATGAACTTGATGGGGAAAAGGGAACGGAGGGAATACCAAGTTGTCGATAAGGTAAATAACTGAATTTTGTATCAGACCTTAATAATGGGACGAAAAGATTTCGCTAGGCACCTGACCACATCACCCACATCGTTTCCCTAGAACAAATGACACACAGTTGAAATTCAGTATTTAAAACACTGACAGCAGTGTCAAGGATGGATGATAATGAACTAGGAAAAACAGACCTTATCCAATAATCGATGCAGCTGTATGGATTGTCCAAGCACAAGAAAATTTCTTATTAACTTCACATGCTTTTTTCGCTTCTGACAGTGGTTCGGTGACTTTCCAAAAATTATCGTTAGTATGGGCCCCATCATAAAATTTTGAAAATCTCACAAGTTCGATACAGGTTCGGATCCTGAGTTCAGAGGCAAGCTTTTCATTTCCCATTAATGTAATTGATAACGCATTAAATAAACAGTTTCCGTCACCTGATGTCACAAATGGAGTTAAATCAGGGTTTCGGACCTAACAAGGATTGGGCGATTGGGTCTATAACCATTGTATCACTGTATTGCATCTTAACCCTTTCCCTCATATAGACTCATTTTGACGCACTCAATAGGTACCACATTAAGCCTGATTTTCAGAAAACCACAGTTAAACCTTACCAAATTTAAATAGAACTATCACTAAATGTGATTAATACCCCCGCAATACTGCTTTAGAAATGATGAAGTTATTAGGATTAAGAAGAAGAGTATGAAAAAGACATTTTTACATTAGTTTTTTTTCCAGATTTTTGGCCGGGTTACACAGGTTGTGCTTGACCATTGTATGAAATTGTTTTGAATTCCAACCAGTAGTTTTAAAGTTAAGCTCTGGACAAGGAAAAGTAACTAAGGGCAATAACTCTGTAATTCCTATAAACAGAGTTATGGTTCTTGTGCACTGCACTTCCTCATAATGTGGTTGACCATTGTATGAAATTGTTTTGAAATCCAACCAGTAGTTTACAAGTTATACTCTGGCCAAGGAAAAGTAACTAAGGGCAATAACTCTGTAATTCCTATAAACAGAGTTATGGTTCTTGTGCACTGCACTTCCTCATATTGTGGTTGACCATTGTATGAAATTGTTTTGAAATCCAACTTGTACTTTTCAAGTTATGCTCCGGACAAGGAAAAGCAACAAAGGGCAATAACTCTGTAATAAGTCAAGATGGAGTTATGGTTCTTGTGCACTGCACTTCCTCTCAATGTGCTTGATCATTGCATGAAGTTGTATTGAATTCCAATAATGCAACGGACCGCTGGACCGACCGACCAAGTTACTCGCAGGCTGATCTGGTTTTATGTTGTTTGCATAGGTCTTTTCATGGTTTCCTCTATGAGGGAAAGGGTTAAAATGATCAAGATTTGGCGAAAACTTCCTAAGAAATATCTCTTCTAATTTTACGGCTTCATCTAAATTATCATCATCAACAGCAGCAGCAAGTCTTTTTAGTGAAGAATTGAAATCAAACGTGTTATCTGAGTAGGCATGACAGGCATTTTGAACAAACATAAGGGGAGATCCGTGTGAATTTGAAATGCACAGTAGTCAGCTGTTCACCACAAGTCACACACATCACAGCCTACATTATCCCCACAACACTGCTAATTACATACACCACAAGGAAAACGGGCGGCCATGACTAACTAAATGTAAACTGATAAAACTAGAGCTATCACTAAAGGTGATTAATACCCCCTACACAGCCTTTGTTTACAATCAAGTGCCCAGCTATAGGAGGTAAGTCACATTTACTGAATTGATGAATTCAAGTGACAAATTATACAAGACTAATAAACAAGAGGCCCATGAGGCCCTAAATCGCTCACCTGAGATAAATAGGTTGACCCAAGGAACATCTGTACCAATTTATTTTAAAATCTGGCCAGTAGTTTTGAAGAAGATGATTTTTAAAGTTCATATTTTTTTCTTTTTGTTGCCATGGCAACCAGAGTTCTATATGGATCAAGTTTATTTTAGCAACTTTTGTGAAGGTTAACCCAAGGATCATTTCTGCCAAATTTAATCAAAATTCTGTCCAGTGCTTTCAGAGGAAATGTTGATTAAAGTTTTCTCAATATACATATAAGGCAAATAAGCCCCGCCCCTGGCGGCCATGTTTTTTACGGATCGGAATTTTTTTTAGCAACTTTGGTAGAGGTTGACCCAAGGAACATCTGTACCAATTTATTTTAAAATCTGGCCAGTAGTTTTGAAGAAGATGATTTTTAAAGTTTTAATTTTTTTTTCTTTTTGTTGCCATGGCAACCAGAGTTCTACATGGATCAAGTTTATTTTAGCAACTTTTGTGAAGGTTGACCCAAGGATCATCCCTATCAAGTTTAATCAAATTCTATCCAGTGGTTTCAGAGGAGATGTTGTAAGTTTTCCCTATATACATATAAGGCAAATAAGCCCCGCCCCTGGCGGTCATGTTTTTTTACGGATCGGAATAATTTTAGCTACTTTGGTAGAGGTTGACCCAAGGAACATCTGTACCAATTTATTTTTAAATCTGGCCAGTAGTTTTGAAGAAGATGATTTTTAAAGTTTTCATATTTTTTTTCCTTTTGTTGCCATGGCAACCAGAGGTCTACATGGATCAAGCTTATTTTAGCAAGTTTTGTGGAGGTTGACCCAAGGATCATCCCTGCCAAGTTTAATCAAATTCTGTCCAGTGGTTTCAGAGGAGATGTTGTTTAAAGGTTTCTCTATATACACATAAGGCAAATAAGCCCCGCCCCTGGCGGCCATGTTTTTTTACGGATCGGAATAATTTTAGCAACTTTGGTAGAGGTTAACCCAAGGAACATCTGTACCAAATTATTTTGAAATCTGGCCAGTAGTTTTGAAGGAGATGTTTTTTAAAGTTTTCAAATTATTTTTCTTTTTGTAGCCATGGCAACCAGAGTTCTTCATAGATCAACTTTATTTTAGCAATTTTTGTAGAGCCTCACCCAAGGAACATTCCTGCCAAGTTTCATTAAATTCTGTCCAGCGGTTTCAGAGGAGATGTCGTTTAAAGCAAATTGTTGACGCACGACGCATGACAACGGACGAAGGGCGATCACAAAAGGTCACCTTGAGCACATTGTGCTCAGGTGAGCTAAACAAGAGCCCGAGGGCTCTAATCCGCTCACCTGAGTAAAGATAAAATGTCCCACCATAAAGTTACAAAAGATAGGTTAAAGATCAAGGTAACAATGCTGCATGCCAAATATCAAAGTTTTCGGCCATATGATTTCAGAGAAGAAAATTTTCTAGATTTTTTCCTTTATTAGCCTATGTTGAAGAAAGAAACCCCCAGGGCGGAGCCAATTTTGACCCCAGGGCCATGATTTGAACGATCTTGGTAGAGATCCACTAGACAATGCTTCATGCCAAATATCTTAGCTCTAGGCCATACTGTTTCGGAGAAGAAGATTTTTCTAAGTTTTCCCTATATAAGCCTATGTAAATAAAGTGACCCCCAGGGCGGGGCCAATTTTGACCCCAGGGCCATAATTTGAACAAACTTGGTAGAGGACCATAAGATGATGCTACATACCAAATATCAAAGCTCTGTGCCTTTTGGTTTCAGAGAAGAAGATTTTTAAAGATTGCAATTTTTTTGTCTATTTTTAACTCCTGTGACCTAGTTATTCAACAGACTGGAACCATTTGAACAAACTTGAAAGAGGGTCACCCAAGGGTCATTTGTGTAAAGTTTTATTGAAATCTGCCCAGTAGTTTAGGAGGAGAAGTCGTTTGAATTAAAAAGTTGACGACGCACGACGGACGGCGGACCATCACAATAGCTCACCATGAGCACGTTGTGCTCAGGTGAGCTAAAAACAATATCTTTTTATGTTCAGTGGCTGTCTTTAACAAAAAATTCCAACATTCATCAGTTCAGTAAGGGCACCGTAAACAAATTAGTCTGAAAGCATGCACATGCAAAAATAAAATAAAATAAATAAATAAATAAATAGTAATAATAAAAAATAGATTTAAATGACCAGCTAATTTAAAATTGTATATGTAATAAAGTTCTAAGTTCATCAACAGATAAATGAGATGAGGAAAACTGTAGCTAAAGAAAGTAAATTAGTTATTGGGAAGTAATGCAAAGAAAATCAGCAAATGGCAATAACACAAAAGAAAATCAGTCAACTGTAACCATTTCGCAATATGCACATCTATGCTTGCTAGTGAAGCTTCCTATGAAATTTGATTGAAATCCATCAAGTAGTTATTGAAAAATAGCGTGGACAAAGAAAACTCCAAGAAATCAACAAAGTGCCATAACTCAAAAGAAAATTAGTCAACCGTAACCATTTCATAATATGCACATCTGTGCTTGATATTGAAGCTTCCTATGACCGATTGAAATCCATCCAGTAGTTACTGAGAAATAGCGTGGACAAAGAAAACTCCAGAAAATCAGCAAAGGGCCATAACTCAAAGAAAATCAGTCAACCGTAACAATTTCATAATATGCACATCTATGCTCACCAGTGAAGCTTCCTATGTAGTTCCTATAAACGTTTGACTACGTTTGTGGGGGGTATAACTAGAGATAAGAAAAATGTTCAAATTTTCAACAGACCACTCATCTAGTGATACAATAAAAGGCGAAAATATTGTAAATAAAAAAAATAATTTATGAACTCTCGATATTTTACCGGTTTTGACCGATTTTGATCTCAATCGACCGGTTCAGATTTCAAAAAGTACCAAAAAAATCGGTCGAAAAAAAATCCATAATCCTCATCTAAAACTTTCAAAATCGGTCCAAACGGTTCATAATAGTCTCTCTTACACACCAATTGACCTACTTCTTGAATTTCCGGTGTGCCCTCGGGGCAGGTGTCAGTGGGGGTCAGGCAGGGACACCCGTCTAGGTCATTATTGGGCAGTTAAGATGAATGGATTGACGGTTTGTACTTAGCGGTTATTTGGACGGTGCCGTGTAATTATCTATGCCGTAATAATGGACCATTGCTTGTTTGCAAACTGTAACCGGTCGACTTTTAAATGCGGTAATTAATGACAATATCAAAGGCTAATCAAAATGTTTGATCTCCTTAGTAATTTGTAATTTGTAAGAACAAAATAAAAGAATTAAAAAAAACTGATAACTGTTTGGTGTTATTACTCAACTTTATATTTGGTATATAAGGGGATGGTATCAGTGACAAGGCTGCATTTCGTTGAAATGGCTCAGCGCAATTTACTTGCGATGTTTAAAAAATCAAATGACTGGCTTGGCAACCCGGCTCATGATGATAAAGAAAACGGGAGTGGTGACCCAGTAAAAAGTACATTTCAAAGTCGGACTGGCAACCCGATATGCACACAAATCCGGCCTGGCAAACCGGTCGAAAACACTGGGAATGGGGCAACCCGTGATGCATTTTCTATTATGAAATGCAATCAAAAAGTAGAAATTACAAATAAAAGGAAGCGGAAACTTAGCGATGGTGCTTCCTCTCAGCAGCAAAACAAACTGGTAAAGACAGAGATCAAAACGTTCTCAAAATCTTGGCTAGACGAATTTAAGTAGCTTGAGTTTGAAAATGGGAAAATGTTTTGTTCACTGTGTAAGCTGCACAAGCACAAATCAAAATTTAGTCAGGGAGGCTCACAAAACTTTTGTATATCTACATTACGTGAGCACGAGGCCAGTAGTGGGCACATGGGTTCTCAAAATATCGAGTCAGACATAAAGTCTAAGCAGATACCGTCAGTTCCTGAATGTGTAACCAAGGAAACAGACAAAATACAAACAGCTATATGCCGTCTCATAAGAACTGCGTATACAGTTGTAAAGACACACATGCCAATTGCAAAATACACAGATCTCTGTGAGCTTCAGATTTGTAATGACACAAAGCTGACATCAAACCTATACCAAGATGATAATGCTTGTTCTGAGTTTATTTCTATCATTTCTCAGTACATTGACGACAGTCTCTTAGAAAAACTCAGAAAAAGTCCATGCTTAGGACTTATGGTTGATGAAAGCACTGATATTAGTGTCGAGAAGCATCTGATCGTGTTCATAAACTATCTAGATAGGGGCATTATGAACACAAGCTATTTAACTCTGATTAAGCTAGTGGCTGCAGATGCTAGTGTCGTTTACAATGCAATTCTGAGCTACCTGAGAGCCTGTGACATTGATGTGTCAAAAGTATATGGTTTCAGTTCTGATGGCGCTGCTGTCATGATTGGCAAAGAGAATGGTGTCGCAAGTAGACTTAAATATGAGAACCCATACATGCTATCTATGCATTGTATTGCTCACAGACTGGCACTATCGAGCATTGATGCAGCTAAATCAGTGAAAGAAGTGCAATATTTTGAGGGAATATTGCACTCTATTTACTCTTTCTTCAGTAGATCGAGTAAGCGACTTGAGCACTTACGAGTCTGGCAGGACATCCTTGATGACCCAAAAGTTAAGCCTTTACCAGTTCACCAAGTACGGTGGCTAAGTTTTGCCAACTGTGTGACAAATGTACGAAAAACACTTCCGTCGCTACTAAAATCCCTGCAATGCGACAGTGATGATGACCAAATGGCAGAATCTCTTTATATTGCATTGTCATCATACAAATTTCTGTTTCTGACACATTTCTTTAGCGACATAATGTCAGATATCGCAATGGTGTCACGAAAGTTTCAGACAAGTGACTTGTCTTACAGTGACATGAGCCAAACTTTGACCGCTGTGTGCGATTCTATTGGGCAACATTATCTGGTCGAAGATGCAAGTTATGGTGAAAATTTGCGTGGATTTCTAGATAATTATGAGCATGAACAGAAATACCACAGCTTTGATATTAAACGTCACCATAGAGATGCTAGGCTACCAAAGGTTGTGATAGAATTTGCTAGCATTCTGACAGAGTTTTGAGACTCGATTTCCTAAACTTGATCTGTGGGATGCAATGTCTATTTTTCAACCAAGCGCATTTCCCAAGTCAGTTAACAACAAAGCGAATTTTGGGGCCAAAAAACTGACAGTTCTGTTAGAGCATTTCGGCGAGAAAAGGGGAAGTAACACACCCCCTATTGATTCTGATGCTGCTAGACAGGAATGGTCTCTATTTAAGAATTTCATGTTCAAAAAATGTGAGAAATCAGAGGACGCATTGAACGCAGCCTCTCTTGCCGAGGAAATGATTTCTTCAGAACACATGGGAAAAGAATTTCCTAACATGATCAAGCTCATGGCAATCAGTAGGGTTCTGCCTGTTAGCTCAGTAGAATGCGAAAGAGGTTTCTCGAGACAAAACCTCATAAAAACACGCCTGAGGTGCAGACTTAGCATTGAAATGCTCGATCAGTTGATGAGACTTTCTCTAAATGGACTGCAACTGCCAAAATTCGACCCAGAACCTATATATTGCATGTGGCGCAACAAGCTCGGCAAAGGCACTGGTAGGCACATATTTAAAAACACAGAAAGACAAAATAAACTTATGAAAAATTAAGGAGAAATGTGCTGGATGTCAGAAAAAGAACGGCTAAATGGTTTTTGGTTTTTGTGATAGCCGTCTACCTAAATGGTTTTTGTGATTTCCGTCTACATGTTTATATTTACATGTAAATATTTATGCTGGATAGTTTTTATAATAAAATAAATAAAAAAACAAAAAAAAACAAAAAAACAATAAACCCCTGTCGAAGTCGGATGTGCTGGGCCTCGACGTGGCACAGGGGCGAACGCTACTTACTTACTTACACACATGGTAGTGGCTAGCTGCAGCACAACGCATTTAAATAAAAAAAATAATCACAAATAAATAAAAGTTATTGACAAAAAAAATATATAAACACAAAGGCACATAATAAACAACACCAAAACGACTGCTTCCAACAATTTATTGATTCGTTAGAGTCATATACAGACCGTCATATACATGCTCTTCCGGTAAACAAACTTTCGATTTCGTAGAGGTAAATATTGCAGAAAAATACCTTATTATGCCAACAGGATGCTGAAATATAATAAAAGATCTATTTTCACACTGCAAATGATTCAGGGTATGTTGATTGAAAATATCAATGTTATTTTTTTTTCGTTTTTTTTCGGTTATGTTTTTTTTCGGGGGGGGGGGGGGGGGTACGGAACGGAATTGTTGTAAGGGGGGGGGGGGGGGATTTTGCCGTCGACCGGTTGAGATTCCAAAATTTTAGGATCCCTGCTCCCGTGGTATTTAATATGACCCAGATTAAATTAGTCTTTCTTTATGTTCTATTTATTCTATTATTAAGTATTTGAAAGCAGAAAAATGTTTTTAACTTCAAAATGAAAATTATGAACAGGGTGACGTGCAGTAAAGATATTAACAAAAAAAAACTAGAGATCTTACACTGACACTGGCAAATTTTCACGATACGAAACCTAAATACATACACTAAATATCTATAATTGCATTCAATGACTAATTTTACATTACTCAATTAAGAGATAACAAATACAGTTGAAAGACAAGTTATTTGAAAGACAAGGTTACATAAAATGTTATTGGTGTGACCAAATTAAAAAAGACACTATTATTATGTCCTCACTCCGACACCAAACAATGCATTGTGGGGTACAGTTAAGTATATGCATTTTTATTTCATAAAGTTTTGGAGATTACAATAGCATACAGTACACACACAAACACACACATCCTTAATTTTTGATATTACCTGAATATACATGGAAGCATTTGTCCAACAGTATTTGTTTTGTAATTAAGAAATATGAGTTGTATGGAATATCTGGCTGGTATATAATATCTAACAAGGACGGTTCTCTGTTTTTAATGCACTGATGTAATTAAGAAATGTGGAGATGTATGGAATATCTGTTTGGTATAATTGCTAACATGGGCAGTTCTCTGCATTAATGCACTTATGTACTGTAAAATGATTATATTTCGTGTGGATTAAATTTCGTGGATTCACTCTCCAAAACGTGTTCGTGGGGACAGATATTCGTGGATTCGTGTTTTTCTGGGAGAAAGTTTTGAGCGTATTTTTTGTTTTTAAAATAAACACAGCTAATATCAAAATATTTCTATTATCCTTTTTTGGATATTTACCTTAAATTTTTATCCATGAGTTATGACTATTTTCTTTGGTAATTATACTAACTTCCTCACCCTGCATAAGAAAGCAAACGTAAAAGTTGCAAAATTATATCCCCATCATTTCCGCAATATTTTGGACAGTTTTTCTATAGGAAAAAAATGGAGTAACTTTGACCAATTTTCGACAGGAAATAACCAGGTGATATTATGTGGCTTCAAGGGGAACAGGGGGACAGGGGGTGGGACAGGGGTCAGGGAGTATTATTATATTGGGCAGCTCGAGAGGTGTGAAAAATTTGTGAACACTCAATATGTCAATTAAGTTTTGTCTATATAATCCCAAAGATTGCCGTTTGCAATCATTCTTAAATTCATCTACAATCAATCAATCTACGATGTCTTTGGTCCAGTGGTTAAAAACCGGGAAAGTACAGAGTCGATCACCAACTATCCCTGGTCTTCTGGATTAAAAGAAATAACATCGCCAATCAAAGCACTGACGTACCAAGCTGCAAATGATGCTGTAGAACCAGTCATCAAAGAATCTAGGAAGAGAAAGCGGGGTGAATACATCAACTATGACGATGACACCAGATGCAAGATGGCACATTATGCAATAGACAATGAAGTTGCCAAGGCTGCAAGACATTTCAGTGCAGATATGGGGAAGAAAATCAGCGAGACGACCATTCGTAGCATGAGAGACCAGTACCTGAAACTGAAGAAGACTGAGGATTAGAACGCTCATCCCTTCCACAGTCTCCAAGGGGTCCTCCAACTTTGCTGAGCAAATTAGATGACAAACTGCAGCAGTGGGTCAGGGATGTCCGTCTCTCTGGAGCAGTTGTTTACTCAGAGTGTATATCAAAATCCCCTAGACTCAAAATCCCCTAGGCCAAAAATTGATAAAGTGTTCAAAATCCCCTAGATGAAAATGAAGGGGTAGTCAAAATCCCCTAGATGAAAAATGAAGGGGTTGTCAAAATCCCCTAAGTGTTATAATGGAATTTGGGTTGTCAAAATCCCATAGATTCAAATTTCAAAATTCTCCATTGTTTATTGATAAATTTAATATTGTTTCTATCACAAGAAAATAATACTTGATAGTTTCAGTTTGTATACATGGACTTTTGGTTTATGCTGTATAAATAATTTCAGTTTTATTATCTAACAGAGGTGCTAATTTGACAATTAGAGATGGTTACTGATTGCTATTATTAATCAAGTTAGAATGCCTAATGGAGACATTTAGCTCTTTAATTGGACCAACTGATGTTTTTTAACTTTCTTGGTGGGTTTTTACAAGCATTTAATATGAGTCAATGAATTTTACTGTTTGTAGATTATGAAAGATTCCTAGCCATATAATTTGACTATTATTTTCCAAACTGTTACAATATGGTATATATAAAGGCACTTATTTCTTATATCTTTATTCCATCATGGAGTTTATTCCTAGTAATAAGGGTTCCCGTAAGCTTCTTTATGAGGGTTATGCCTACACCAAGAAATATTCTACTAAGTCCTCAACACGGTGGGAATGTTCCCAGAGAATCAGTCAGCAATGCAAAGGATCTGTAAACATGGACATACAAGCTACACTCGTCAAGTCGACTACTGAGCATAGCCATGCACCGGACTCCTTCTTCACAGAGGCTTTGAAGGTCAGGTCTGAGATCAAGTCCTCTGCCTCTTCCAACCGTGGTCAACCTGGTCAGATAGTTACAGACAAGCTAGCCCATCAGCCGAAAGAGGTGATTGTTGCTGCCGGACCAGTGAGACTTCTGAAACAGACAGATGATCGAAGAAGGCAACTTCTCTGAAGAACCCGCAAACAATCAAAGACATCCCTTCTCCTTTTCCTGAGGAATTTGGGAGTAACCTCATATATACGACAATGGAAGCTTGGAGCAGCGCATCCTTATCTTCGCAACAGAAGATGGTCTTCAACTCTTGGACAGTGCTGAAACCTGGTTTCTCGATGGGACACATTCAACTTCACCAGCACAGTTTGAGCAGCTATTTGTGATTCGTTTACCGCTAGGAGATTCTTGTGTTAGCTCAGTGTATGCGCTCCTACCATCCAAACAACAGGCTGCATATGAGGAAATGTTCACCAGATTACTGGATGCCTGCCTCCAACGTGGGATACGCCCAAACCCAGATAGGATATTAGCTGACTATGAAATAGGAATTCACAATGCTGTCCGTGAACAGACATGACCATCCAAGGATGTTTTTACCACCTTCCGCAGGCCACATGGAGAAGGGTTCAGTCAGAAGGACTTCAGGCTGCATATCAGTGATGATGAGGTGAAGGAATTCTGTGGTAAACTGGACGGTCTTGCTTTTCTGCCTCCAAGTGATGTAAGTGAAGGATTGTGCTGTCTGCATGAACAGGCTCCAGAGAACCTCCAGTGCTTAGCTGACTATTTCGATGGAAATTATGTGAATGGATCTTTTCGTGCAGTGACAACAGCCAGTGGAAATATATGTTTTCGGAGAGTTCAGCCGCGATTCCCCCCTGCCATCTGGAGTGTCCAACAAGCAACAATAGAGGATAGAGACAGGACAAACAATCAATGTGAATCGTGGAACAACAGCTTCAAGCACCTTGTTGGACACAAGAATCCTTCATTATGGACTGTGGTTCTTAACATTGAGAAAGATGCCTTTATGGTTGCTGCTGATATCCTGAGATTCGACAGGGGTGAACTGCCAAGCAAATGCATCAGGAAGGAAACCAAAACCCATCAGCAGCGGTTGAAGGCCCTCTGCCTCCAGTTTGTTGCAGGCAAGAAAACACTGGAGGATTTCCTAGGATCCATGGGAAAGATCATACGTATCAGGAAATGAACTGAAAACAGAATGTCAAATTCAGGCAAAGTGCCAGTGCTGTTGAAATAGTCTGAAAAGCTGTAATGTTTTCAGACAATTTAGAGCCAGTGCTGTGTTGAGATAATCTGCTAATTTAGGTGAAAATGTGCTGTTTTCATTATGATCATATACTGTGTTTGAAAGGATTTTTGTATTTATTTGAAACTCACATATACATTTAAAATGAAATAAATGTGAAAATGCGCAGTGTTGCCATTATATGATGTATTTTTGTAAAATGTATGAGAAAATAAAATAAAATCATATATTTAAAAAAATAAAGATTGTTTTTTAAAAAATTCTCTCTCTCTCTCTTATTAGTACTGAGAACATAAAAAATTAAATAATAGAAGGATGTGTGTGTGTGTGTATGTTATTGTGTGTGTGAGAGAGAGAGATGAACATCAGTGCTCTTTCACTAATCAATATTTATAGCTATAATCAAGAATACATTTATATAATAATATGATACATTAAATATAAAAAAGTAACTTTTCAATTATTTAAAAAATGGTATAATAAAGAGTAAAAGAGTAACACACACTACCATTATACAAAAGTCCAAGTGATAGAAACAACAATATTAAATTTATTAATAAACAATGGAGAATTTTGAAATTTGAATCTATGGGATTTTGACAACCCAAATACCATTATAACACTTAGGGGATTTTGAATCTAGGGGATTTTGACAACCCCTTCATTTTTCATATAGGGGATTTTGACTACCCCTTCATTTTCATCTAGGGGATTTTGAACACTTTATCAATTTTTGGCCTAGGGGATTTTGAGTCTAGGGGATTTTGAGTGTCTCCCGTTTACTCAAGGATAGTCATGGCAGCAGCTGAAGCCATCATGACAAAATACGCTAAGCACCGTCTTGAGAAGAATTAGGAAGCATCAACATCACGAAGCACCTTGCCCAGTCTCTCCTTCATCGCATGGGATTCTGAAGAGGAAAGGGACCAAGAACATCAAGAAACTACCTACACACTTCGAGACGATCAGGACTGAGTTCGTTGCCAAGGTAACCAACGTGGTGATGGAGCATGATATCCCGGACACTCTTATCATAAATTGGGACCAGACAGGATGTCAGCTAGTGCCTGGGGGCGAGTGGACTATGGATCAGAAGGGGTCACAGCAGGTAGCCATCAGTGGACTAGACGACAAGCGACAGATCACGGTGTTACTGGCCATTACACATAGTAATCTCTGCTGCCCTCTCAGCTTATCTATGCTGGAAAGACGGACAGATGCCTACCCAAGGGTGTCACCTTTCCTGCTGACTGGAATGTTACCTACAGTGAAAGTCACTGGAGCAACGAGGAGACAATGCTTCAGTATGTGGATAAGGTGGTGATTCCTTACGTTACCCACGTGAGAGAATCACTGCCCCTGGCAAGGTATGACCAGCGTGCTGTCGCTTGTTTGATGTCTACAAAGCCCACCAGTCCGGCGCTGATCAGCAAGCTGAAGGAGAACAATATCACTCCACTGTTTGTACCTGCCTGCTGTACTGACAGACTACAACCCCTAGATCTGACCGTCAACAAGGAGTATAAGGAGGCCCTGAAGAAGCATTTCCATCACTGGTACATGCAGGAAGTTCTAGCCACTTACGACGAGGAGTCGGGGGATGCTGCTGCTACAAGTGTGTGCCTGAAAACATCCACCCTGAAGCCAGGGCACGCAAAATGGCTCATCATCAAATGTACGGAGGTGGCGAGGGTCAAAGTCTGCGCTTATGAGACAGAAGAAGACTAAGAAGGCAGATCGAGGGAGGCGGCCACTTTTCCCAGCACTTGAGAAGACCCTGCTCGAACTCGTTAACGAACGTCGGAGTCAAGGGATAGGTGTATCAACAGCTGAATTACGTCTTCAGGCCGTTGTCATGGCAAAACAACAAGAAGTACGGGAATTCAAAGCATCACAGAGCTGGGTGTACTCCTTCCTGAGACGAAATCACCTTTCCATTCGACGCCGAACTCATATCGCGCAGAGGCTTCCCGAGGATTTTGAAGACAAAATCACGGAATTTCAAAAATTCGTGATTTCCCTCCGAAAGAAACATGGCTTCCTCCTATCCCAGATAGGAAATGCAGACCAGACGCCCCTAACATTTGATCTGCCGAGCGCGACGACAGTCCACCATACTGGTTCCTCGACCGTTACCATCACAACAACCGGAAACGAGAAGAACCGTTTTACAGTGATGTTGGGCTGCACCGCTGATGGGGGGAAGCTACCACCCTATGTCGTCTTCAAACGAAAAACAATGCCGAAGATGAAGTGGCCCGAAGGCATCCACGTTAGGGTACAGGAGAAGGGCTGGATGACAGAGGACCTGGTAGCTGACTGGATAAAGACGGTGTGGTGCAGACGACCAGGCGCTTTACTGGAGAAGTCCCTTCTCGTGCTGGATGCATTTAGGACTCACAAGTCCCCCCACATCAAGACGCTGCTGACCGATAACCGAACCAGTCTGACTTCAATATTGCAACCCCTTGACGTGTCCATCAACAAACCTATGAAGTCTCTCCTGCAGAAAAGGTGGTCAGACTGGTATACGTCGGGAGCACACACTTTTACGAATAGTGGCCGAATGAGGAAGCCGGAAATGGACGAAATCTGCAGATGGATTGTTAGCGCGTGGGAGGAGCTTGATCCAGCCATCATTGAACGCTCCTTCAAGAAATGCTGCATCAGCAACAGCCTTGACGGAACTGACGACGACATTTTATGGGAAGATTACGTTGGTGGCCCAGGAATAACGGACGACGATGACGCTGACAACGCTTATTACGCAGACGTTCCGGAAATCGACGACGATACTCTACGACGATTACTCGACAGCGACGACAGTGATGAGGAATTTGACGGATTCAGCGAGGAAGATTTACGTATGCAGTAGACAACATCACTATAAAATAACTGCCCTTTTCAGGGCAAACAAATATATCCGTTAAGATATATTTTCACAATTGTCATACAAATAAATCTGTTAGGATATATTTTTACAATCGGGTACGGGTTAAGACAACTGTAAATTACGCAGCGTGTAAAAATAATAGGTTACCAAAATGGCCGATCCTGACGATTTGTCTGCGGCTTATATACAGTATTAGGCGTTTTTTAGCTGATTTGGGGACAAAATTTGGGATGCGGCTTATCTACGAATGCGGCTTATATTCAAACGATGACGGTAAATTATTGGTAACTTTTTCCATTCGATTTGACTCATAATTTTTATCCTGAAGTACTTTTCATTAATGCACTTTATTTTTTAGATGCAGAAAATAGTAGTTAAGTATATGAGATGTTGTACAAATGATGGCATAAATTTGTAATAGTAATGTGTGTGTGTTTTTTTTTCCTTTTTTTTGTCATTACTAACAGAGATTCCTGTTTTCTATTACAATTATGTTATTATGCTTTGGTTATATTGTATATCCTATTTAAAATCTTCTGTCATGAGAAATATGTGATTGGTTTACATGGCAATACATGCGTGTCATTTTTCCTTTTTTTCCCTTTCATCTATATTTGTCCGATGCTTACAGGCAATTTTTTTCCATGTCAACATTTTATATTTACCATATGTAAAATGGATTTCTTTGTGTGTTTGTTTGTTTGCTGTGACTTGACTTGACTATTTGAGTTGACCGTCGCTTCAACAGTATTTCAGTCATATAGCGATGTCCAGCTAATTAAAGGTGGAGGCAGACCCCGAATGCATGATGGCATCCAGGTAGAACCACTGACCTACCGCAAGCCAGCTGGAAGGCTTCCTCACATGAAAATCCAAATGACCCTGCTGGGTTTCGAACCCACGCGGTGAGGGGCTGAGTGAGTGCTAAAGTCAGCGACTTTACCCTCTCGGACACGGAGGCCTACCCTCTCGGCCACGGAGGCCCCCGTCTGCTGTGAACATTGTGATATATATGATATTCATGATGCTTGAGGTTGTGACATAATTTGAATATTGTTTGCTTCCCCGAAAAAAAAAGGTGCATTCTGAAGGATATCTGGGAAGGAAAATTGAGTTTTTTAGACACACATTAAAAAAAAATCCACTTGTTGATCATTATATCTGTCAGATCAGGTTTAGATTTTTTTTATTTTATCATTTCTATAGGTATGTATTAGATTTTTTTCTACATTTAATAACAAATGTGGTATCTGGTCCACTTGGCAAAATCAACCAAAATACATGCTTGGGGTATGGGGGTACGTAGTTATTTTTACTATTAAATCTTCTGATTTTTTTTAATTTTATTTTTAATATTAAATAACTATTCATTTTTTTTTCTACTTCATACTTTTTCACCTGTTGACCCTATTCGCCGACATTAATTTCAGCAAAACGCGTGCTTCTATCTTCGTAAAAAGATGATATCCTTATAATAATGATAATAAAAAAAAGAGAACTAGAAGTCGTTTGTTTAAGATACAAACGAAGCGGCTTTCCGTTTGCTTATTTCAAAGGTATTGAATATATAAGTTAATACAAAAAAATGGAATACTGATGCATAATAATGTATGATTTAATACGTAAATCATCATTATCTTAAATATATACTTACGGTTATGTTCAAAAATAAGCTTTGAATCTTTTTTTTTTTTTTCATTTTCATTTCTAGAACATATTGAAAAGATAAAGGAATCATTTACGTTATTCAATTGATTTTAATTTTTTTTTATTCTTTATTTAATATCTTTGTCTTTGTAAGCATATAACTTAACATGTATTCATTGCAATTTGATCCACAATTGAAATTGTAAAAAAGAAAAAAAATACTTTAAAATCGATGACTTTCAACCTTTAAATTGATTGAGTTTTACATTTGCAAAATTAGATGGAAACAAAGGCAGAGGTGTAAGCAAAATAAGGAAAATAATTTCTTATTTCTATGTAATTAACGTTATAAACATCTTGAAACTTTCAACTATTCATTTGCTTTAAATATATTTGCTTATTTTTACAGATTTAGAAAAAGAAACCGTTAAACATTTAGAAAACATAAAAAATTGGTAGGAAGATATACATGTATTTGTCATTTTCTTCAGGTTTGCAGAAAGCCGTGATAGGAAATGCAATAAGTTATCCATAAAGGTTTTCTGGCTCTAGTATAATTATACTAATTCATCTTAAATGCAACTCATTTACTCAAAAACGTATCACAATTCACTATTCAACGCAGGCATTCATTTCTGCAAAAGAACAATTGGATCTTGCTCAACCAACCCAGTGACCACTTACATTTCTTTCTACAAATTAATAGATTTCCATGAATTAGCCCTTTTACGAAAAACATGAATAAGTCATGTTTGATAACGTAATCACTTGAAATTTTCTTGACTTTTTTCGCATGTTAAGGTACGGCATTATTACTTATTTAAGGTTAATATATACAATCTTTTGATCTTTTTAATATATTTGCTTACACATCAATGTTGTCAAACAAGTGACACAACATAAATTCCATAAGGTATGCTTAAGATTGGCATCAATACTCATGACGCTGGAGCGCGATGAAATGAATGATTTTTATATTTCAACGACGTCAAAATCAAGTGACTAAAGAAAAATATCTTTTTTTTTTGCAAGGACATGTTCAGCTAACGTTCTATTAATCAAGAAAAAAAAGTATCTTCGAGAATGCGAACAGGTTTGTTTTCACATTTTCAAGTAGGCATTCCATCAAACATGAATAACTGCCAAGTTTGATGACGTAATCACTTTAAATTTTCAAGACCTTATGAACATACTAAGTTTCGACATTTTTGAAAAGTTTAAGTTCATTGGTCTAATTGGCGATTTTATATGATTTTTCAAAATAATTCTTTCTTAAGTATGCATGACGTCATAATCATGTGACAAAACTAACATTTCTTGCAGTATGCACCACTTCAATTTAAACTCTATCAAGAAATCTTTAAAAAGAAATGTTTTTTGTCTTTTTGATGACGTCATAACCACGTGACTAAAGAGAAAATCATTCAGAAAATAGAATGTAAACTTCTATGCCGATATGCTGTCCAATTTTCATGCTTGTAACGCATCAGGGGGCTTTGTAACATTTAAATTTAATTTTGACCAAAGTTCGAAACTCGGTATTGCCATGAAATCTAATCTTTTCGAATTGGAAATTTGAATGCCAACATGGACATCTACATCCTAAAATACATGTACATCTTCTGTAAAAATTTCAAAACAATCGGCCCAAAATTGAAGGCTCTAGAGCGCAAACAAACTTTTGAAGCTGACGTCAAATTTGACGTCATATGACGCCAATGAAAATTGAAAATGATTGAATGTATAAAAAGATACTTTTTCATCGCTGAAATTTAATTTCATTAAAATTGACTCGAGACTCGAAATGTATGATGCCAGAGCGAGAGAAATCTTTGAAAAAATAGGATTTTGTCCATTAAATGACGTCATAACCACGTGACTTAAAAAAAATCTTTCAGAGAAAAGAAAGTACACCTCTGGGCCAATAAGCTGTCCAATTTTCATGCTTCTATCTCATCAGTAGCCTTTGAAACATTAAATGATAGTTTTAGGACCAAAGTCCGAAACTCGGTTTTGCCATAAATTCTTATGCACATCTACATCATAACATACATCTTCTGTGAAAATATCAAGATGAAATATAAAAAAATAAAGGCTCTAGAGTGCGAACAAACTTTTGAAGCTGACGTCAATTGACGTCATTGAAAATGAAAAATTATTGAATTTAAAAATTTATACTTTTTTGTCGAGGCAATTTAATTTTCATGTTGCTTAGACACTGACAACATACTGAAATTAACTCTTAGATTTGGTTGAAAAAAAAGGAATTATAATAATAAGAGTAAACATAACAAACCCTATACGTTTTCCGCAGGTTGCGGAAAGTCGTAATAAAAATGATTATTACAATGCAAAGTGCTCAGAGAGCTGACAATCTTTTCTTATCTTGGTAGATGCCCTCCTACAAGATGATATAAGTCACCCCGCTGAGAGTTCACAGTAGGACCCCTATCTGTATTGCACACATACCCGTGATAAACAATATCTCATGAACTGGGTTCTTGGAGTACGGTACCATTTCGTCAAATCAGTGCAAATATACACCAGCACATATGTAGCAATATTTGAATGCATTATAAATGCCACACCCAATGTTCTCTCAATCGCTTATTCATTTCGATTACAGAACAGTTAAATCTCACTTTACATAGATAAAGTAGCTTCAAACTCTGTATTCTTATTATATTATACGCACAGTAATTTTATATTTGATACTACTAATGCACAGATATAGCATGAAGTGTTGTTAGGTCGTTGAGTTACGAAATTGTATATGATTTTGCAGGAATGCTGCAATATGGTTATGACTTGCATATCTTACATACTCATTTGTAACATTCAAATGGCTGATGTTATACTGATATTAAGGAACATGTTTTGTTTTTTAACCTCTTCATTCAATGACATTACAAAAGGGGCGATAAATAGGATCATAATCTTTTTTTTTTCAGTTTCATTATTGGGTTTAACGTCCCGCCAATGGTAGACTTGAGATAGAAATAGTCCTGACACACTGTAGTATCACGCTGTAAACATGTGGCATGATACCACATCCATCACATTATCCTGGCACCAAACAAACCAGTCCTGCAACTATCCTGATATGCTGAGCGCAAAGCAAATATTACACCATCCTTTGAAAATTTTAGAGAATAAATAAAATATTCATATAACACATACAAAAATTACAATAAAACAGAAGATGAAAGATCTAGGTGGATGTATGTTAGAAAGTTAATATAAAAACTAGATTAATGTAACTTATTTTATATTATTGTACGTTAATTGTGCACAAGTATTTCATACATGTGTTTTTGCACTTTTTTCAGTGATTAATGTGAGTTTTTATTCTGTAAAAGCCTGTTTTTCTATTCTGTCTTGTCTTTATTCATATTTTTTTTCATGCAATTAGACTAATTTTTCATCTTTCATAGATTTAAATTAAAAAAAAGAACCCCCTTTTTTTAGGCTTCTTAAAATGGATAAAGAGAATATGATATTTAAGAAATTTATTTGCATACAAAACAATTCTTTTGTTTTTTTCAAAAGATTTATCTATCCATGATCATGTTTTTCTTTTTTTATTTCAATATGTTACAGTTATACAAATTATATGATTTTTTCAATATTATTCAATTTTTTATGTCAAAATATCTAGTTGTTAAACCAAAAAATGAGTTTATTCTTGTAAGAAAATAAATTTGTTAGGTGGTCATCAGGATGGTTCCCCGACCTATTGCTACCTATTACGGGGAGAATAAAGAGTATAAACTCAAAAAAAAAAAAAAAAAAAAAATGCTGAGCGCAAAGCTAAAGGAGCTTTTTTTCCATCTAACTGTCTTCCATGGCAGTCATGAAATACGCGGATGAGGAAAATCTTCATAAATAATAGTTTAGGTTGTGTTTGTTTTTTTCAACTTTTTTGAAATAAAAGTATGACTGGTTGGAATATAAATACTTTGATGCCTAATGCACAAACTAGAGCCGTGCTGGTACGATACCGGTGAAAATATAATGGGGTATTGTTGTTACTTATTAGGGACTTCCTGGCGTGGTATCTGCAAGTTTTGGAAAAAAAAGTGCCTCTAATACATTTTTTTTATTGAAATGGAAGCCATTCTTAAATTTGATAATTATCATTTGTATACATGACTTGGGATTAATATGGTTTGCATGAAAATACCTACCTAGCGTATATCAATGGCCAACCATGGTATCTAAGCATATATATAATAAACAAGAGCTCCGCTGACAGCGGGGCAATATACGCCCGAAGGTATGTATTGTCAGGGAATATCCTAAGACAAAAAGGATAAGCACAAACATGTATATATAAAGTATTATTTCAACAAGAAGGATTGGCAATGTTAATCTTCAAGGGCTTTATTATAACAGTGGCTACAAATAGGTTTTTCATGTTTCTTATTATGTGAATAGTGCTTTAATCAAGAGTTACCTCATTACCAGCTAACCCAACATAGTTTATGGTCAGTGTAATATGCTTCTTTGGTTCCACATATACAGTCTTCAATGTTGGTGAATATGAGGTCAATTGTGGAGTTATTATCTGTGGTTGGACCTGTCATGATCTGTTTGAAGTGTAGTCTGGTCATGAACCTCTCCAAAAGTTTCTTCTCAGGGGATTGTATATTCCAGTCAATGTTGAAATCTCCTAAGTTAAGATATTTGACCTTGAATTGTGACCTTGACCTTAAACCTAGCCATCTGAAAGCTATGTTCTGCACATCCTCTCACTCTGGGTGATACTTCTGCCAAATAGTTTCCATTTACATCCAGCGGGTCAAAAGATACAGAGCGGACACAAAATTTATTTCAGTTAAGATATTTGACCTTGAATGTGACCTTGACCTTAACCTAGCCATCTGAAAGCTATGTTCTGCACATCCTCTACTTGGGTGATACTTCTGCCAAATAGTTTCCATTTACATCTAGCAGGTCAAAAGATACAGAGCGGACACAAACAAAAATACTAACTTAGCACCAGTTAAGATATTTGACCTTAAATTGTGACCTTGACCTTAAACCTAGCCATCTGAAAGCTATGTTCTGCACATCCTCTCACTCTGGGTGATACTTCTGCCAAATAGTTTCCATTTACATCCAGCGGGTCAAAAGATACAGAGCGGACACAAATATACTTACTTTGCTCCAGTTAAGATATTTGACCTTGAATTGTGACCTTGACCTTGAACCTAGCCATCTGAAACCTATGTTCTGCACATCCTCTTACTGTGGGTGATACTTCTGCCAAATAGTTTCCATTTACATCCAGCAGGTCAAAAGATACAGAGCGGACACAAAAATACTAATTTTGCACCAGTTAAGATATTTGACCTTGAATTGTGACCTTGACCTTGAACCTAGCCATCTGAAACCTATGTTCTGCACATCCTCTTACTGTGGGTGATACTTCTGCCAAATAGTTTCCATTTACATCCAGCGGGTCAAAAGATACAGAGCGGACACAAATATACTTACTTTGCACCAGTTAAGATATTTGACCTTGAATTGTGACCTTGACCTTGAACCTAGCCATCTGAAACCTATGTTCTGCACATCCTCTCACTCTGGGTGATACTTCTGCCAAATAGTTTTCATTTATATTAAGTGGTTCAAAAGATACAGAGCGGACACGAAATTGCTAACGGACGGACGGACAGACGGACGGACAGACGGACGGACGACCAGCGGCATAACATAATACAGCCCTTCGGGCGTATAAAAATGAAATTTACACATATTTTAGGTCACAGCTTAAGTTCTATCTTAATATTAATATGACGAGGAACAACCTGGCTGGTGCGACGATACCGGGGTAGCGTATATTCAGATTGAGTCTTACCGGCGTTGTATTGGTGGGGATTTTAACAATAAAAATGTGTAAAAAATAAATTTGGAATGAAATTTACACACATTTTAGATCATATTCTTCTACATTAATTGGTAAGATTTCTTATAAATATGACCAGTAAAAACCTGGGTGGCACGATGATACTGGAGTAGTGTATATTTATATTGGAGTCTTACTACCGTGGTATCGGAGGTGATTTTAAGAAATAAACGAATACATTTTTACAAATTTACAACCATTTTAGGATATGGTCACCTCTATGAATTAGTAAGGTTTCATAAAAATAAGACCATTAATAACCCAGGTGACGCGATGATTACCTTTTGATGAGTAGCCTATATTCCTATTTGATTCTGACCGCTGTAGTATATGTGGGAATTATAAAAATAATTAAATTGCATAAAAAAATGAAATAAAATACACATTTTTAAGGTTATTTTTATTTTTGTTTCTATGTATTGGCTAATTTTCATATTGATATAACCAATAAAAACCCGGGTAGTGCGATGATACTATAAAGAAGCATATATTCCTATTTGAGTCTGACTGCCGTGGTATAGGGTGGGACGTAACAAAAAATGTGCTTAAGTGTATAAAAGATGAATTTAAAATGAAATGTTTTTGGTCAAAGTCTTTTCTATATCTGGCCATTTGTTTTTCTTTTTCTTATTCAAAATAAAACGGTAGGCACGAACACACTAGATCCGGATTTGGTATCCACATAATAGCACTGTACCAAGCTTTACAGGTGCGAGATCGAGGAAAACAGGAAAAAGGGTAATATGCAATAAAAACGTAAAATTTTCAAATGAAATTTGCACAGATATTGTAGAATGTTATTTTAAGGCAACTTGTGAAATTTCATACAAATACAACTTTAAATAACACGGGTGGCGTCTTCAAACCCCGGACGGCGTCAAGTCCCCCACTGGTGAGATTTTGAAGAGAATTTTGAAAATGAATTTAAACATCAAAAAAATAAAATATATCAATGAAATTCGCACATATGATGTAAAATGCTATTATAAAGCTACTGGTGAAATTTCATACATATACATGTAATAAAACGGGTGGCGCTATGGAACCCTGGACGGCACATGGATGGCGCATAATCCTGGATGGCGCTTTTTAGTAGG
>CM037791.1:8952939-8977209 GCA_021229015.1 Solen grandis | reverse complement strand
TTAAAATTTTTAATTGGCTAGGAATAAGGATGTTCAAATTGTCAAACAGTATATAAAACTAATATAACGTGTTTTTTTCGTTTTTCGTGTTTTTTAGTTATTGATTTTAGTGAATTAAAAATATCAAACTTTTATCAATTAGATACAATGTAATAGTATAAATTAATTGAATTTATTTAATACATTTTTGTTGTTTATATATTTAGCCCTTATTTTTTCTATTATACACATGTTAAAATATTTCATCTTATTTAGAAGATATACATTCATATAGCTGCTGTTCAGCTAATGAAAACATTATATACAACACAGATACATGACACGTACTTAATGCAAAAATGCAAAACAACAACAACAACAGCAACTAAAAAAATCAGAAACTGATAGACACATCAATCATGATAATGATATAAATTTAAATGTGAATTTTAAAGGAAACAAGTAAAGCAAATAAATATTTAAAAAATTAAAGTTTAAATACATACAGATTCTGATGAAGGCTTTTACTTAATGTACTGTGTATGTATTGACATTTATAATTAAGAGTAAATAAATACGAATTATTCTAAATCTACCATAAATCCTTTGAAATCATGTAGAAAAAGGATATAACCTTGCAAATCCCATAAATAAATGACCTACAAAGCATTTGTGAACAAAGCTCGGATGGCCCGTGAATGTACGAAAGCTTATTTTCAAAGTAGTCTTTGAACGACTATACTTACTTTACTTTGTACATGTATTCTTATTTGTTTTAAGACGACTTGGGATATCTCATGATTCTTTATAGAACATTTAAGAAACATTTCATATACAAGTAACTACATATACATTCAGATCTTGAAATCAACTGTATAATTTTCAACAGTGTGTGTGTTTGGATTTATGTATACACATACATGTTATTCGAATTGATAACTTGGAGCAATCACTTGATCCGGCTGATACATGAGTTCAGACACAGAGAAATCTGACACACTCTTGTGGCCAAGAGTGGGGCGTGAGTTTCTATCGTTATGAGCCTCATTAGATGTAATGTCATAATCAAGGCCTCGGTCCTTTGAATAAACGAAACATCCAATACGTTGAGATTTACTGTAAATAAAAAAGGATATTATTTCAGCTATTCATTACAAAAGTTACATTATTAAATTTTACATCTTCCCATTCCTAAAAATCTGACAATTATATCACTATATTTACAATGGTAATTTCAAAGTGAACACAATAGATAACGATATAAATGCATCTAAAATATTGCAAGGGAGTCAAGTTGGACCTCCATGGCTTAGTCTTTATAATAGCAAATTTACAATCACTTAGTCATACAACGCTGTGGGAGTTGTTTAATCACTCGGGTCTATCATGTGAGTAAGCTTTTCAGTTGGCTCGCAGTAGGTCCTTTTTTTATCTAGGTGGTTACTTAAAACTCTGGGTCTTTTTCCGCATGTATAAAGCTAAAAGTGATCATATTTGTTGATGATATAAAATTCAGAGTTTCAGCAAATTCAATGGAGTCTTCTCGAAGCCTAATTAACCAGAGGCTACACGTGCTATTTTAATCAATTGTTGCAATAAGTTTTATTTTCGTATTCAGCATATATGTGTAACCCTGGTTCAGTTTACTGTTTATGTGCTCACTTTATAATTACCTGTGGCTTGTGGCAGCCTTGAATCTTACTCATACTAACAACAACTCATGCATTCCATTGACCATTTTATTGTTTTGATGTGTATGTGTGGGGTGATAAACCTGTTCTGCGAGTGAGTGGTAACTTAATTCTAATTATAAATCTCTCCCTGCATTCCAGTCTCTCTCTTTCTCTTGTCTCTTTCAGTCTCTTTATTCTGCACTGTGGGTCAATAAACATATTGAAGATAAACTTTAATTGTGCCTTATCCTTGGTTTACATATATAACCCCTAACCCTATCCCCTCGTTACGCATGATTGTAAACATACATGGAGTGACATGAAAGAAATGTGCACAGAGCTAAAATAACTTACTTCTTTTGTGCTTTATATAGAACACAGCCAAGAAGTATGACAGTGATGAGCACAGTTGTCCCAACTACGATGCCAACAATTACACTGGTCAAGTCTGGGTCTGAAACAGACGTAAACAACGTAAAATTCTTAATTGAAGACTTACACAAAATTAAACGACCCAAATTTTGATTAAAACAACAACAACAACAAAAAAACAAAAAACAAACAAATCAAGAACAACAACAACAACACAAAATTTATTATACATCAATCCATGTTTTGGGTACCTCATTTGTTGTGTAAGAAACACTGTTTAAAAATATGTCAGGAACATCAAAAACCTCTTATACGAGGGTTGTTCGTTACGATTTTGGACAAGAAAAAAATGCACGCACACGTTTATACGATTTCAATTACCGCGTATGTAATATTGATACACATGTAAAATATCTAAATATAGTAAACAATCATAAAATAGCAATGGAAATAAAACATTAACTAACACACATACACGGCAGTTTGGCGACGTACAAACCCGACGTCACCGTCAACGTCACATCATTTAAAAAAACTCGCCAGCACAATCGACGCATTTCCGGTGACGCTAAATCCACTTAATTAAAACTGCCTAAATCACTCTTCTGAATAACTGGCGACCACACTGCGCACTGACATGCGCAGGTGTTCTAAGTCATAGAAGCGCTTGACACGTAAGTCGCTCTTAAAGTGGGGAAACAGCGCAAAGTTTACCGGCGCGAGATAGGAACTGTAGGAATGAAGGGATTTTACAACAATAAGAGAAATGCAAAGTCGATCTGAATAATAACAACGCGTGTAAATCACCCCCCACCCCTCAATCACCGGACCTTAGTCAATGCGACTTCTTTTTTTCTCATTTTTGATAAATGCCTTTAAGGAAAAATATAATGTCAAGAAAACCTCCTGCGCTTTATAAAAAGAAATTCTTAAAATAAGACTTTTGAACTGTATTTCAAGATTTAGTAAAATATAACAAAAATGTCAAACTTTCAAGGAGTGTGGTATTTCCTAAAATTCAGAATTCAATTATTTCTGACATTTTATTCAGTAAATGCACAAAAGCACCGAGACCTAAACATTCTGCATTATTCTAATACATTCAGATTTGTTATGAGCAATACATGTATATGTATTCAAACCTACGTTTGATATTACAAGCTGTATTCTCTAAAAAGTAAACCTTATTGATGTCGTTTATTTGACAAAATACGTACCCGTATAATCATCGTGTTTTTTAATATAAAATATGTGCATTTATTTATTATCAAAATTTTATTTTTCTATAAGTACCACTGAATTTTTTAAGAGAGACAAGCGTTAATAAAACTGTATATACCGTCACTCTCTTCACCAAGGGGTTCACCGTGGACACTGTCAGCCTCTGCAACAGAACAGTTTATATCTGTATCATGTTTTAGTGAATTACCAATACATTACAAAACGATCGACTAAGGATTTTCAATATGATTTTTTCATCTTTTGTTTTCGCGCTTATGTGCATGGTAATTATAATGATTATTTCCCTGATAACCCAAAATATCATAGTTAAGCAAAAACTAAAACAAAAAGGAAAAAAATATGTATACCAGTGATCATCATATTTTCCCCCGCCCCCCCCCCCCCCCCCCCCCCCCCCCTCAAAGAAACACACACACACGCACACAAAATAATGTTATACCGGTGCATTGTGAAATAGAGTCTGAACCAATCAGCCGGGTGGTGTAGCCAGGAGGACAGTCTATACATGACGTCTGACCGCTTTCTGGTTGATATGTCCCAACGTCGCAGAATGAGCACACATTATTGTTGACAAAGGTACCAGCAGGGCATTCCGCTGACAAGGCATTAAACTTGAATTAAAGAGACATAGCTAGGAAAACACAGAGGATAAAAGAGACATTGCATAGAAATCTTATTCGTAAAAATAAATCGTTTGCACACATGGAAGAAGACGATCGCTCTATAACCAATCAAATTTTTTACATTGATTAACTGACCACCTTCACACACAAGGTTTGTAACCATAAACATAACCATGCATATGCTACTCAACTTACTGCAGAGCCCTTCCTTTGATGTCTGTCCATTGGAGCAGGAGACCACTGCATCTACATAGAGAGAGTCGCTTTCACTTGTGTATGTATTGCCGTCCACTGTAGTGTCAAAAATGTCAGCAGCACTCTCATTAATGTACACAGCAGTCGCCTCCAAGTTGTATATAGCCTCCCCCACTTCACGCAGGCTCGCACTCACTGTCAATACAATGTGTACGAGTATAGACCATTTTATAAATGGTATAATTCGCTTATTTAAATTGACCAGTCAGTGACTGGGGATAAAATTTCATTTGTATGTTCATTTCCCATTGTGCAGTTTATGGAATTATACACCAGTATGTATATTAGGTTTTCGAAAAGTGCTCGTGATTTACTTAGGTTTGTGCTTCACTTCGGAGAAAAATAGTCTATTAATGGTAAACCATAAAGAAATTTACCTCCGTGTCGTCCATTCTAAAAATGTAAATCATGGAACATAATTCTTTTTTTTTTGTAAAAGAAAAATGAATTAAAATATGTTAAATGTGGTCATATGACGTCATCATTAGAGCAAACTCCATGTTTATGTTTCATCAAGTTGTGTTTGTGAATCAGATAAGTAATTTATTTTAAATCGTATGATTACGGAAAACTGTGAGATTTATAAGAGAAAGGTTAGCATACATTAACAGCTAGAAGTTTTAGTTGTATCAGCTTAAAACTTATCATGATTTCATTTAATTTTAACTGCAATGACTTGGTGAAATCCTTCTCTTAGAAGGAGTGGTATAACAATGTTTTTTTTTCTATTTCTGTCACTCATTCTTAAACATACATAAACCGACTTTAACTAAACTACGCCTATCCGCTTGGACTGAGTTTCCAAAATAGAAAGTAATGACAGAATTTGCCTTTTCATTGACTTCCCTACAAGTGGGGATAAGTCAATCAATCTTTTCTCGCCTTTGTCATTTTGCAGATTTCATACAAACTAAAAATAATTTAAACATACATTTTGCACAATAGATCTTGCACTATCATATTCTAACAGATAATAACGAAAATGAAAAAGTACTGACTATGCATGAAAGTAAAAGAACATTTAATACATTAGATTTATTAAAATATCATAACAGGTGAGTTGATGTAACTAAGGTATTTTTTCAATAATTCCGGTAATTTATTATCCTTTTGGATATTTAAATAGTTAGCTGTATTTTTGTAAGAAATTGGTACAGCAGACCAGCCTGTAGTTGACGTCAGTTCCGCTGCAAATTTCAAACACTCAGTTATTAGAAGGTTAAGCTGAGGAAAGGTTGTCAGTGATAGATATCCGGCTTTTATACAGATATCGCTTGACCTTTGGAGACAATGAACCGCACCATAGATTAACCAACACAGGCTGTTTGTCGGGACAACCCCATTGTCCGACGTTGCCAGTCAAGCGTTCCCGGTTTGCTTGTGATGCCAGTCATTGTATCATAGTAAATATAGAACGGACATTTGCTGTTGTGTTTCTTTCGACACGACCCCACCCCCTTCTTGGAAAGGGAAATTACATTGACAACAAATTATATTTAATTACAAGACTATCTTTCAAAAGGTAAAAATGTCTAAAACCTCTTGACATTCAAAATACTGGATCTGCGTAAATGAAAGTGTATTAAACATATTATAATTTTATGTAATGCATTTTAAGTTAACATTTTAAAGCAACTGAATGCATGGTTATTAAGCAAGTCATAGTTGATATTGAATAATATGTTTGTTAATTGGGTTTACGTCCCGCTGTCAGTACTTCAGTCATTTGGTGACTATGTCTACATGATACATTGGGCATAATACCACAACTAGTCACATTATCCTGACACTAGGTCTACCAGTCCTGGAACTACCCTGTATATATGCTGAGCGCTTAATAAGTTCCATTTTTAACAACTTTGGTGTGTCGAGGTCGGGTAATCTTTATAGTGATGTGGTCCTAATGATACTGTGGTCGCATATGAGTAACATGTTGTAATAACATGTTTCTCTTTCGATCATGTATACATTTGTATTCATACTTTCAATTATAATTTCACAAAACCAACATACCTGTTTGGTTCTCGAGGAAACTTTCTAATTGAAGATCAGATGTTTCAGTTAGTTGTATTTCAAAGCGAATTGTAAGTGTTGATTGTGTACTTCTGCGTTTTCTTGTCGGCTCTTCATCTAACGACACATTCATTGAACACCGGCCGGAGTTAAAACATGGTGTTGCGAGGGCTTTATGATGAACAGATGATATAACTGTACTGTGAGCGCTGGAAGGAATAATTTCTTGGAAGCGTACAACCGTTTTTATTTCAACGCGTCTTGGAGGATTATACGCTGAAAAAATAATTTGACAGGCATATAATCAAAACTATAATTTGCATAATAAAGAAAAGTTTCTTGGATGTAAAAGCTACTCTCAAGCAAAGGCATAAAATTTGAAACAAAACGTTTTGTTTTATACTTTATAAGTAGCAGAGCATTTGAACATTGTGCAAAAAAGTTTAAGTAAGAAAAATCATCTCCCAGTAGACCCACCGACCTATCGCAAGCCAGCTGGAAGGCTTCCTCACATGAAAATCCGAATGACCCTAGCGGGATTCGTACCCACGCGATAAGGGCGTCTTTGTAGGCGTGTGTAACTTAACAAATAGTGATCAAGCACATACAGGTTGTCATTGAATAATTTCATTCGTTCACCCCGTCATCATAATGTTCAGAATTGTATATACCCTCCCTTAAAAGATGTTGGGGCTTTACAGGAATCACGCTCATCACGTCACCGTATCGACTGCTACTACTTGTGGTCAAACAAGGAATAATGAAACAAAATGAGCGAAAATTGAACTTATCTGCGAATTAAAAGAGGTATTTGTTCAAATCCACTGCTTCCTATAAATCAATATGTGGATTTACGTAAAGACCATTTTCGATTTTAGTTTGGGGCGTGCGAGTGTGTAAATGTAGGCGAGGAGTTGATACACACAAAAAATCAAACACATCACATGAAATGCTTTCGTGACGCCATTGAAAAAATGACCCATTGATAGGACGGTGTTGTAGTTTTCAGACACTAAACATAAATGTGGATATCATGCATACGACTGTCAGCTGTATGTAAAATTCAGCAGCTGGTCACATGCTATTCATGCATATCCGTATGAAAATCATGATTTGATTTGTGGTTCCTGCTACATTTCATAAGCTCCTCATTGTCTACGAAAGGACAAAAAGGTTCAATATGCAACATATATTAAAATGAAGTAACTCCAGAAATTAGTGCATGCACCTAAATCCAACAACACGGGAGTCAGGACATTACATGAAATAGATAAATACCAAAAGTTACCGCCTTGGAAAGGTCAGTCAGCACAAGAGCTGTCCGTAGGACATCGCGCTCGACTATTCTAATGCTTGTCAATACAGGAAAATATTGCAGTAAAAGGCAAAATAAGAATCACTGTATAATAAAAAAGTAAACATGTATTCCAAATTGAAGGCAATATCTCAAAGGGTTCAGTGAAAAAGTGAGCAAGTATAAAAAACTAAGATTCTAAATAAAAAAAGGGTCATTATTTAGTCAAAATCCAAGAAAGAGTTATGTACTCTTCCCTACATGTGGAAGGAAGAGGTCATAAACAAGCATTTAAAGTTTCAAAGCAATACTTTCAAGGGTTCAGTGGAAAAAAAAATTGATCAAGATTTAAAGTTGAATGGGGCATAAATTTGTCAAAATCCATGACAGAGAAATCACCTCTTTACCTAAGGCAGGCGTGATAGTCAATCAATGGGTTCAGTGAAAAAAATTCGCACAAAACCTTTAACAAAGATTCTACGTCGAAAGGGGGCATAATTTGGTCAAAAGACATGACAGAGTTGTCCCCTCTTGCCTACAGGTCTGGTGGTTGTCATATATGAGTATTCATAGTTTCAAAACAATACCTTAAGGGGTTCAGTGAAAACGTGAGGTGGTACGGAAAACTTAACAAAGGTTCTATGTCGAAAAGTGGCATAATTGGGTCAAAATCCTTGACAGATTTATCCCCTCTTGTCTACAGGTTGGGGTGGTAGCTTCACAACAATACCTTATGGCGTTCAGTGAAAACTCAGGTGGTACAAAAATCTTAACCAAGATTCTAAGTAAAAAAGGGTATAATTTGGTCAAGATCCATGACAGAGTTATCCCTTTTTGACTACAGGTTGGGGTGGTGGTCATATACAAATATTCCAAGTTTCAAAACAATACCTAAAGGGGTTCAGAAATTAAGAGAGGTGGTATGGAAAACTGAACGAAGATTGTAAGTCAAAAAGGGGCATAATTTGGTCAAAACCAATGACAGAGTTATCCCCTCTTGCCTACAAGTTGGGGTGGTGGTCATATACAAGTATTCAAAGTTTCAAAGCAACATCTTAAGAGCTTCAGTAATTAAGTGAGGTGGTACAAAAACTTAACCGTTACACCGACGCTCGGGTGAGTATAATGGATATCCTTATTCTTCGAATAGTCAAGCTAAAAAGGACCGTCAGGGATGCTTGAACCAGGTTTCAAAGGACCCCATCCTCGCACATCCTGAAGGTGCTTCTCTGTTACGAACAGTGTAAATAAAAACTATCCCATTAAAGTGAACTTACGAACACAGCTCGGTGTGTTACTAGTGTTGACCCAAGTGTAATTCGTTGTGGGTCCACAGCGGTAGTTGACAAATGTGTCTCCGTCAATGCCAGGCGGGAAAGCTTCCCAGTCTAAACAGCTCAAGGTGCAGATCTTAAGTCCACTCCCAGAATCGGTTGAACAGTTGATGCGAGTGTTAAGATGACGTTTTAACTCGGGACATTCTGTAAATATATAAAGAACACAGAACATTTTAATAAAACTTTAAGAAGAAAAGCGGAGCTATTGTCTAAACCCTCTCGTCGGCGATGGTTAAAGTTTACGTTCAGGTCGATTTATCCATAACCGTCGAACCGTTTTTCGACTTACTTTTTGCGTTGGTTAAGTTCTTTATTACGATCAATTTCTCAAAATCTGTCACACATATTCACTTCAATCTTGAATTACCTACTCACTATCAAATGTGGAAACCATTTTAAAAGGGCAAATAACCTTAAAATGATTTTGTAACAATTTTATTCCTTATTTCTACTTAGAATTTTCTGTGCCATTTTAGTAATGTCAGTTTCTCCAAATTGTCATAAATATTTACTCTAGCAAAATGGGAAAAAATAAAAATGACACTTAACTTTTAAATTCATGTTTGCACAGTTTTGCCCCTTTGCCACTAAAAATCCTTACTTTTCGTGTTCAAAATTCGCTTGAGACATGGAATGATTTAGGTAAATGTCGTCCATGCAATTTTTTTTTATCTCAGTAAGTGCTAAAATACAAACAGTTACAGCTAACATTTTACTACAAGAATTCAGAAAAAGTGTACGCGTTGTCTTTGAGGTTTTTATTTTACATACATATTTTTTAAATAAGGATTTCGTATAAAAAGACTCTTTATCGGCGCAGCATTAATTATTCACAACCTACCTCGACATATTTCTTGGTTGCATGATTCCTCAGAACTGTTAGCCCCAGGACACGCAGCACCAAAAGGATCAGGAGGCGGTTCAGTGCAAGATCGTGCACGCATGCGTACACCAGATCCACATGAAGTAGAGCATTGTGACCATTCAAACCATTCCGACCACTGACCTGCCACTGTTGTGAAACAGTAAATGCATAAATGGTGAATTGAATTTATAGATGCATTATTTTTCATTTATTGTACAATTGAAATTCTTTTGAAATTATTGTTATATTATATCTTCCGATACTTAAGGTATACATTTTTATCGTTATAGCAACCGCCTAAGCGAAATGTACACAGAGTCAAACACATGGCTTAAATCCCCGACAAAAGTCGAGAAAAGCAGAGTCAGAATGATGCAAATGAATGTGATACCCGCACTTCATGTCTAAAACAGAGATATCTCAATCTTCAAGTGACTGCTTCAATGGAGATGAACTTTACATCAAAGCAAAAATGTTTTCCCACATACCTGGAGGAACTTCACACAGGCTCCCCTTGTACCCTGGAAGACACATGCACGTGAATCCACCAGCTTTACTTGTGCACGTGCCGCCATTTGCACACGTGATATTTATACAATGATCCAGAGGAACGTCACAGTGTCTACCGGTCATGTCGTTAGAACAGACGCACGTATACTCGCTGTCCCGGCTGACACAAGTATGATTGCCACAGGGCCTTGATGCACACCCATCTACAGCTGGAGGAGAAATGATGCGATTACATAAATAGGTTTACGATACTTTGAACAATTGCACATTACCTACAAAAACAATGTATTATTAGCAGACTAATTGCCAATATCAAATAAGAATGGACAACTTAGTTTTTCAAATAATTATATTCATTATGTTTCCTTAATCGAGTAAAAGTATAATTTAGACACGGACACTTACGGTCGCATACGGACGGGATTATGCGTGAGATCCCAGGTTTGTTTATCCTTGAGAACGTGTTCATGTTGATAATGTCATCGCCATGACTACCAGCCTGGCAGGACGAAGCCAGCGCCTCAATCTCCTCTGCAGTAAATGGGTAGGGCTTCATCTGTACTCCCGATATAAAAAACCCACCAGCCCCACCGGTTTGTGCCGCCAAATAGGATGGTCCCTCGATAAAATGATCAGAAGTGAAGGCAACCGCTTCAGATCTTGCCAGCTGACCATTAGTATAGAGAGACAACTCTTGCTTAAAGGTGTCCATTGTAATTGCAATATGACTCCAGTGGCTGGCTGATATTTCACTGATGTCTATTATGGAAGAATTACTGAAAACAAGGAACAATATCATGCTGATACGAGGCGTTTGAAATACATATCTTTAACCTACTCCTTCCCCCCACACACAAATAGAATGGTCGCCATTTTACCCTCAAAACATACATATGTATATACAAATATAAATATATAACATGCGTACTGTATTTCTACGTGGACTGTTTCGTCAGTTGCTACAATCAGAAAATGTGTGGTGCCATCTGTCAGGTACAATCTGCCACTGGAAGATACTGGATTTGCACGCTTTACCCAAAACGTCAAGGATAAATTATCAACTCTTCTCGGGATATCAAAAATATGGATTTCATCATACGTAACTTCCAAACGAATATCAAAATCTGAAATAACACATATACATATTTACAGAAATACACGACATAAAGTGATATAGAAATATAAAACGGAAAAATGTCGTGGGTTCGATCCTCAGTCGCGATATACCAAAGACGTAAAAAAAAGTACTGTTATAGCTCCCATGCTTGGCGCTCAGCATATAAGGGTAGTTTCAGGACTAGTTGGTCCGGTGTCAGGATAATGAGACTGGGTGTGGTATCATGCCACACGTCTACGGTGTGATAGTGCAGTGTGGCAGTACTATGTTTGTCTCAAGTAGACATCATCTCCAAATGACTGAAATACTGTCGATGGGACGTTAAACCCAACAAACAAACATAAAACGCTAAACAGTTGATAAGTATGTATTTCCGTTTTAATTGCTGGATACGAGGGTCTTCCGAAAATAAATGATAGTTTGTTACTTTTGAACAACATAAAGCCACAAAACTTGGCACGTAACTAAATTAACCCTTTGCGCTTGAGCGCCCGTGTTAATAAGCATCGTGACTTTACGTCATTTTTGATGACGTCATATTAAACAACGCAATGGCGGACGATGCGTTCGCGCTGACGCGAGAAGAAATTTATGCTTATATAAAGATAGAGAGTAGGCGCGGAAAGAAAGCGACTGAAATATTTAATGCTCTCCAGGAAGTTGACCCGACATGTGCAGTTGGATTTTGCACTATTTGTAGATGGGCGAAGGATTTCAATAATGGACGGCAAGAGTCTCACAAGAAGCCCCCCTCCGGTAGGTCGGTGAAAGTTACAGACGCCGATAACACAGAAATTGTTGATCAACTTCTCAACTCTGATAGACGATTTACATGCGAGGAAATTGCGTATGAATCGGGGATACGTAAGAGTTTATGTTATTCTGACGCAGAATTAAGGCATGAGAAAGATCGCGGTGGGTGCCGCGCGCACTCTCAAAAACTGAAAAAGACAAACGTGTTCAAATTTGCACTGAATTGTTGAATAAATATTCAGAAGAATGTGAAGTGATGCTGAATAGAGTGGTTGCTATCAAAGAAACATTGATCCGGTCATTTGAGCCAGAACTGAAACGCCAAAGCTTTGATTGGCATACTCCAAACTCACCAAGACTTGTGAAATGTCGCCGCAGTATGATGTTAATGATATTCGCTTACGATATTTACCGCGTTTTGACAACACACAGAGTTCCACATGGAAGCACGGTTAATAAAGAGTACTATGAGTGGTATTTGACTAAAATGATACGCCGTAAACGACCGGAACTTTCACAGGTGACGCCATTAATTTTGCATGATAACGCCACGCCGCACAAATACGGCGTTGTTAGGGACGTGTTCGAGCGTACCACTGGGAAGTTCCTAATCAACCGCCATATTCGCCAGACTTAAGTCCCCCCCGACTACAACCTGTTTCCAAAACTTAAAGAACCACTACGAGGAGTCCACTATGACGATTTGAATGAACTATATATCGCCGTGAACGCGGTCGTTAGGGACATCAACAAAGGTTGCCTAGCAACGGGAGTTCGGGATCTGCCAAAAAGATGGGAGTCGGCCATAACATCCGCGGGAGATTTTATTGAGGGACTATGAAGAGATCTTGTGAGTAACACTTGTAGTTTTTACCTAATTAAGCAACTCTCATTCATTTCTGGATGACCCTCGTAATTATGGAGAAAGTCGGTAATATATAAATGTATATATATATGCTGATACCACGGTTGATTCTGTTGGTCGGGCCATTATATGTAGTTGACAATTACACACATAATTTTTTCTAGATTAAATTGACAACTAAAGCATATGAATAAATTTCAATTATTTATGTAATATGAATTTATTAGTGACTGCTTATAGGTGACTGAATAGCAGCGCCCGTGAATCAAATAAATGAATTAGCAAATAAGCTTTGGCTAATGATTACAACAATTCAGCCTTCCATTAACAATTGTATCCAAATGTAATTGCTATACATGACGAATTAAAAAGCGTGTATCCAATGGGTACCTTCGCAATCTTGAGAGGAAGAACTGGTCTGAGTCCTAGTGCTGGTACCTGGCGGACACTGTTCACATTCATTCTGTCCACTTTGGTTCTGGTAGGATCCACTGCCGCATGGAGAACAAGGGACAAACCCGTCAGCCGAATAGTATCCCTTGTTGCAAAGCCCTGCAAAGAAAGGTTATGTCTTAAAATATACGTATTTAGCGTAACATCTTTAACCTACTTTGTCATTTATTACTAAACCAATAACTGATTTAAAATAAGTTTCATCTCAAAGTGTATATTAATGGTTCATTGCTCTTCGACTTGTATTAGTATTATTCACGGTTCATGGTGCAAGACATCTTATTACTTTGAAATGTAACTACATGAATATAAAATTCCGTTCTAGGCTTGGTATAGATGTACAGCAACTATTTGAAGAGCTGCAATACATTCATTAAATGCATACAGTATTGAAGTGCGTCAAAGCATTTTAAAGATGACGCTTGCCTTGGTAGGCCTAATTCTATTATGACGGCAAAACATTGCTTCCATGTTATCGAAAAGCCAGTTGTATCGGTCAAACAGAAACTGCTAAAAATTCAGATGATATACGTGTAGATGTGTATTTTGTAGGTTCGTCAAATGTTCACTGAGAAGCAAATGCAACAGCATTTATAATGTGTACGGGAGCTTCTAATTATTACAAAATTAGTCTGACATGTAAATCATTGACGAAATATTGGTTCACATATTCGAGCAAACATGCATTGCCAAAAGAAACATCTGTGTATAAAATACTTCTTTCTTTTCCATGGAAGTACCTTGTGCATAGATATGAAGCCAAAGTACCTCTCTTTGACACGCACAAGCAGTGAGTGTTTAGAAGTGTAACAGATGCTCTCTTAGCGTTGGAAAACGTGAATATTTTCGACCATCTGTTTTTCTCCCTGGATCTAAGCCCGTTCGAACGTTTTATTTAAGAAAATTTATTGTTGGATAATTATAAGTTTCGGATACTAGATTGACTTATTTGGCGATATGAAATTTCCAAACTTAGCATTATCTGCAGGCATGGCTACACACCTTATATAATGCATGATAAGGATAGTTACCTTTAAGTGTTAAAGTTATTCATAACAGAAAGTAAAATAAATGTGTTAAGGAAATGTAACTGCGATACAGCTTATGACCATTACATTGCATGCAAGCCAATTACTGCAATAATAACGTTTGAACTTACTTATACATTGTGACAAGTTCTTCGCTCCCACATCTCTAGTTGAGAGCCCATAAGGACAAGGAATACATTCCACCAGTCCCTGTGTATCACTATAGGAACCCAAAGGACACCGGCGGCATGACCCTTCCCCTAGAAAATGTCCTGCTGGGCAGGGGTCTGGCATAACATGTTACACTTCAGTTATATACGTATCAAATAAGCGATAGTATCAGTAGTTGTAGTAGAGGGTGAAGATTTTATAAAAAAAAGGCCAGTGTATATACAAATACAGAGAAACAAATAAATAATATTCATTCTTTTTTAAAACAGGAAGAAAGGAAATATTAATTGAAATAAGAGAAAAATATTTATTGCGATTAATGTCGATTTTTATTGCATTTGTCCATTCTAAAGACTCATTTCTTTGTCAGAATAATGTTTCATTACTAAATATAAATTTCATGTTTAAGTTATTACTTCTGTTAAATGTTTTCAATGATGACAGTCGTACGTAGTGAATGGCGAATGACTAGCGTAGACGAGCGTATAAGAAGTTGTGCGATCCATGGGAATATTATGTGATATTATGTAATACTGCACATTATTCCTATGTCATCACACGAACTTAACAAACATACCCAAACAAACACGTGTTGGGCCAAACACTGTCTAGCGAAATCTGGTCTAAATAAGTGCACTTTCGGCGCCCTGGTGAAGGTAATCTTTTGGCTTTCAGATACAATGCCAATATTCTGTCTATTTTTGATACGTATCCAATGTTAACTAAGATAATTTGGTGTCGGTGTCACTGTTCTTCCTTTTTGCATGGCCACTACCAAGATGACGATTCCTCAATATTTGTAACCACGAAGCAGACTTCCTATATGGGAGTCCGTTCCATACAGCATAATAACTATTTTATCATCCAGTACAAAGTCATGCCAGCAAACTTTTTTAAACATAAATCTTCGTTAACAAGGGACATCGAACAAGTGTGTGTTGATTTGATCTTATAAAATGGATCCTAAAATAGCAACAAAACTATTTGTTGGATGTAATTTAAACCTTTTCATGGTGAATACTGTATTTTAATGAGCAATTGGTCAGCAGAAATAACACATGAGACCTGCGAAAGGCACTGGCCCCTAAAACTTCCTGGCCTTTTGGTATTGAAAAAAAAAATCATTTTTAGCATGTTATATAAAGAACTTATTTTCATTCCTCCATTCATATTTAACGAAGACCTTGTCACAAACAACAACAACAAAAAAACAAAAAACAACAACAACAAAAAAAAATAAATAAATAAATAAAAAAAATGCAGATCTTATACAACTTACAACAGGTAGTTCCTTGCAGCATGTATCCAGAGTTGCAGGTTAAATCACCGTGATCGGCTGTTGTGAAGGAAGATCTATCCAGTTCAAAACCAAAGTCTTCACTGATATCCAGATATCCATCATTGATTAGGTCTTGCATATAAGGTTTAAGATGAAGATGAATTTTATCGTAGTGTTCAAACTGCTCGTTCAATGTTAAATTGCTGGGCGGATTCCAACCCACAATTATTCCGAACTCGACCTGCATGACAACAGAGATGGCTTGTCTCTCGTGTCTCCGCTTCAGATCGGCTGACAGGACTGATTTTTCTGTAACGAAAGTATGCTCTCACCTGTAAGATGAAATTGTGTCAGTAGAAGGTCAGGGGTTCGGTCCTCTACATTACAAAGCTATAGATAAAGTTGATAATGGTTTGAAAGCCACCTGTTTGCTGTTTGTCACAAATATAAGGTAGTTGCAGTTACTGGTTTATTCTATGTTAAGTTAATGTGACAGGGTATTAGGATTCTATGGTGTGACAATTTATGACAGTACGCTATCTGACAAAATTGAAGTCTCCAAATGATATATATATATATATATATATATATATATATATATATATATATATATATGTGTGTGTGTGTGGGTGTGTGTGTGTGTGTGTGTGTGATGATGATGCTATCATTAACAACTGAAAGAAAGTATCATATGCGGTACATGCATTCTACCGCTCATGTTAAACTGACAACTGACCTTGTCTTCTATCTACATTTAAGACATCTCTTTTCCTCCGAGTAGTAACAGGGCCGCAGATTATGGTTGCATTTGTGACAGAACACGACTCCCCATTCGGGCAAACGTTCATGAAAAACTGGCTCACATTGGTGAGTAGATAGTTCAGGTTCTCGAGAATCTCCTGATTTGTATCGGAAGTCCCGCATGTTCCTCCGTAATAGAGCATCTTGCTTTTAAGGTTCAGATACCGGTCCGATGAAGGAACTGAATAAATATAATTAACATATTTTAAATTAAAGTCTCAGTCACATAAATATGAAATTCGAGATACAAATATACTAAATCTTATTCTACTATGTTTCAACGTAAAAAGCTAGTAATAACGTAAATATATCCTCTAAGACCATGTTTCGAATGTAACTCTCAGTATAATGTTATCTGTTCAAAAAAAAAAAAAAAAAAAAAAAAAAAAAAAGGCGAGGATATGATTTTCGCATTACTCCCAGTATCTTCTGTGTAATACTGTACAAAAATGTGCTAAAAATTTGGCTGTCAGTATCAGAGAGTTTAATTACATCTTTAAAGATATACGGATACATGCTTTTTCTTCCATCTTTATATAAAATAGTGAAAGGTAATATAGTATTATAAATTCAACTTATCATATATATCCAATGTGCATGTATACTTACACAAATGTCTGTATTGGATAAACATCCCATTGAAATATTTTAGTCCCTTGGGAACTTTGTTATAATGAAAATGTTCTAAAGCTGCCCATTATTAGATATGACACAGTACATACGTGGTATGATACCACAACTGGTAACCGTATCCTGAAACCAGACTAACCAGTCCTTGAACTATCTTTTTATGCTGAGTTTCATGCACGGGAGCTTTACCTGTACGATGTTTACGAATTTAGTATGTTACTGTTAGGGAAATGACCCACGACCTCCCCATTCTAGGATGTACACATGATGATTTTGGTAAGAGTAAAGTTAAATTTTAACCATACGTATAAAAATATGAAATTCTTTATATAGATTATACATGTGTGAGATACATATATTGAGACAAATAAAACGCTTACTTATACAGTCCGGTGCATAATCAATTGGTGTCCATGCACCCGAGTCAATGCAGAAAAGCATTCCTATAAACCCGTCTATACTTTGCGAGATATCAAAGTTCTCGTTGCACATGACGATGTATACAGGCCTCAGATTCACGGTATTGATTACGAGAGCTCCGTTTTTCGGAGGGTCAATCTCCGAACAAGATACCTCTGCATAAATAAAGATATTCGTAGTAAATTTGACATGTTGGTGCATCATTCTCAATATGCAGGATATGACATTTAAGCTAAATGAAAATGGTGATATTGAAAAATACTGTATACATGTTCTTTAACGTTTTCTGTTGTGCAAAATTCGTCCCTCAAACCAGTTGAAGAAACTTCTTCGCACTTTACTTTAAACTTCTCTGAAATAGGCAGTATTGCTTGTTTGAATATCTTTTCTTGTTAAAAGATGTAAAGCTTTCTTTAAATTATATTGATAGTCATACTCAGATTGAAAATGGTAATTTCATTGATACCTTTGCAGTAGGGTTCCCCCCCTTCACCGATGTCCCAGTAACCAACTGGATCTCCGCTGTTGGCGTAGTGACTCTCGCACGTGACGCGTGTTGAACCATTTAGGGGCAGATTTTTCACACAGGAAAGCTCACATTCTGCTCCCCAAACCAAAACCGAACTCGTGCAGTCAAACCGAAGTAATTCATCAGTAAATACGGATTGTGGATGGTCGCATGTAATTTCTGGACCAAGAAAGATTTTACCAAATGTGATGGATACATTACATCACGTTTTAATGAATGCATAAGTGTAAAACAAATAATCAGCAATAAATATTTATCATAAAAAATTTCGATTTCAGGGTAATGAAAGAACCTTGTTATAATCGTTATACCCCAAAACTATAACAATATGTCAACAGAGAAACTCCCACATCTATAAACTGCACCATATTACAATTGATGGTACTGTAATGATTTTACTATTACTGCGACAAATTACAATCAAAAAGCCATGTTCAGCTACCTGCATATGCATGAAGACCCCGGGTAGAACCACTGGCCTATCGCAAGCCATGGCTGCAATGGCTTCTTCACATGAAAAATATGCGTGACCAGATAGGTGACGAAAGCCACAGCGGAGAGGGGATAAGTGATTGTAATATAGTGACTTTAGCCAATCTTTTAGGCAAACTTTCCAGATTATTTTGATAAACTTTTATTACACTGACAATTAAACATTAATGTAAATTTATGAATTGTACAAATGCGTTGACGAAATTTTGATATGATATGAGAAATACACATAGTTTTACCTTGGACACTTAATTCAATAGCACACTCTGGAGATTCATTCCCGTCCTTGTCCACAGCTTTATACTTGACAAATGTACTACCAACATACAACACTGCCCCATGGTCAGGACCGGCTGTTTGCACAATGTCGGGGTTTGTATCTAGGGTGTCATTTGCAGTTGGAAGAGTCCAGTAAACTGATGTGGAATTCCCTCCTTTGTCAGCGTAGAACACTTCTCTGTGCGGGCAATATATCTCTGGGAATGACGAATCTGTTACGATAAAAAATATTGTTTAATATATTTTATTTATTGCAATAATTTTCATGAAAAAAATTGATAAAAGTGACCCTAGATCGCTCACCATAAACTTTAATTATACAACTGATGTCATTTGATTATAACTGGTGACCTAAATGGCCATCAAATTCAAAATTTGCCCATCTGACATAGATGATATGAATGACCAGTTCAAACCTTCCAAACATCATTTTTAAAGAAATCTATAAAGATTGTTTAACCATGGTTGAATTATGAAGGGTTTAATGATCACATAGTTCGGTTTGTGTCAAATAAAGTATTTATTGACGTTTTAACCAAAGTTTTTTTTTTTGATGATAGGACAAAGAAAAAGACATTAATTAACTCGATACGGAATTCGTAGGTCGCGTATTCCAAAAAATATATTACTATTGGTAAGTCTATAACGTAGCTTATTGAATTTCAAATACTTTAAACGCACTTTAAAATAAAATAAATGATATTATGAGCCTTGGTTGCTGCCCTTGAATAACGAAACATATGTTCCTTTACAAGGAATAAATACTATTTCATTCCTTTTCCCGTTTAACTCTGAATTAAAGCAAACTATCAAAACATATCATAGTTTATACATTTTCCTGTATCATTATCCCTTTTAAATTAATTACATGTAATGTATTTATTGATGATCAATGGAGCATCTCACGATCTTAATTTCAAAAAGTATAGATTTACCGAATGTATGCATGGTGATAAAATGCTACAAAATATATCGGTTGGAGGAAATAACTTCATTGGTACTTGATTTATTGAATATATGGAATTGTCGATTAAAAATGAAATCTGACAAAAAATAACAACAATATTTCGACAGATTGTCATAGAGTAGACAGGGCCGCAGTCCCATTGCCTTCGTGTGCATTAGTTTATTAACTTCTGTACACGTTTCGTTTCGTCTTTTAATATCAATGTGAATTTATGTAAATTATACTATATCGATATTCTTTATATTCAATCTGAAGTAATTAATAACACTTTGGAATAATTTGAAAGAAATGATAAATTGAGATGTCATGGTTAGGAAAGATGATAATAAAAGGACAAAGGCAAGCAGAAGTGGTGACGAATCTGTATTTACATAGGTAAGCATGTTCAAAGAGGGATGCCCGACTCCAGAATCTGTCTGTGTAAGTGGTATTTTGCGTGAAACAATTCGGTGTTGTTTGATTTATTTAACACGAAAGTACTGTTCCTGGAGAGAATAAAGATTCCAATACCAAACGGTACTACCTAAGAGCCATCATAATCAAATGTTGTCATCAAAAACTTGAAAACGATTGGTGCAACTAGAGAAAGAGACAGGTAATTTCGAGAGGCTAGATAGACTGAAAGAGAATAGAGAACTTATGAGACAAATATGAAGTGGTTATATGTGTACACAACAATGAAGCCGCTCATAAATACGATGCAGAACGAACGTATGGACAATACCAAGTGGTTAGATGGCTAACAGGTGAGTTTGGTCCATCAACTCGAGGATGAGAGCAGTAACTAAAGAGATTCGGTTATTTCAGGGCCAGTCAATGTGTAATAATCACGGACAACTAATCTAAGGACAAGGAGAAGCTAGCTAGAGAGTGAATTTGAAGCTTGCGAAGGAGTATGTTGAACAGTAGTGTGTTTGTTGCGGGAGGCTTCAATGCTCGAATACGAAAACATTCATATTTTTATGTGATGCAAATGTGTAGAGATTTAGATTTTATTTGTAGTTGACCAGGTCATTGAATGGACCTCTATTGATCATACTTGTAACTCATTTGTAAATAGGCTTATCAACTTGTGTAAATCAACGTCGTTGTGATAGTCCTCACTGTGCCTGACAAATAATTAAATGTACTGCCCCGCTTTTGATTCAAATATCTATAATTACGCGTCCCATTATTTGACTGCAAACGAGTATTAAAGACATACGTGTACAATGCAGTTATTTTCTATATAGAGAAAAAGGAAAATTAAAACTAGCCTTTAATTTTATAAAAAAACAACCTTGCATGAATATAGAATATTATAGAAAAAGAAGACTACACGAAAAACAAATTTATTGGAAAAAAATTTGGGGTCATCATTCTAATTTTTGGGTAATCTGCCCGTGAAAGTGAGGTTTTTGCACTTTTCAGTCAAGGGCAGATAACTCAATATTATGGTCTAGCAACACTTCATTGAATTTCAAATCGATGTTTGGTACTGTATTCTTTGTCGCTGTGTAAAAGTTTTAGAAACAGTTTTTATATCATAGTCGCATACGCGAATATATAAAAAATTTCTTGATTTTTTTCCAAGAAAAACGCAGTACGTTTATTTGCTGAAGCATAGTGAAAAATCAATTGAACAAAATTGTTTTTAACTTTGCATATTAGTTGGAAATGAAACAACAAGCAATAATATGAAATAAAACAAATAATCGATGGGCTTGGTTTTTAGTTATCTGCCATTGAACATAGCTGAAAAGAGTAAAAATACTCACTTTCAGGGGCAGATAACTCAAAAAGTAGAAAGGTGACCCCCATTTTTTCCCACATAAATTCGTTTCTAGTGTAATTTTCTATAAATTATACACAGATTTAGAAAATTATCATTGCTAGTTTTAATTTTCCTGATTTGTCTATATAAAAAATAACTGCATTGTGCACATATGCATTAAATACTCGTTTGCAGTCAAATTATGGACGCGTAATCATACATATTTGAATCAAAAGCGGGGCAGTATATTTGATTATTTGTCAGAAACAGTGAGGACTTCTATTTCAAGAAACATGTGTACGGTATAATGTAAAATTATGTGTTTCCCTTGGTCATAATTAGATTTAAAATTGCGGTAGGCTCAGTTTGCATCAATACGTTGTGATTCAAATTATGCTAATATCGTTTTTACTTGTGTATTAGATGGATTTATTTTGACCATTTTGTTTCTGTCGTGTTCAGTATATCATAAAAGCAATCGCTCCACGGCAAGAACAAAGAATCGACGACAATGTAAGCATAGTTCCTTAAAAATCTTGAGTTATTTATTCACGGCAGAGTGGACTTTGACCTTTACATTAATGCTTTACATTTAATGTCACTCTGGTTTTCAGATATAATTATTGTAGGGAACTTGCCTGAAAAATTACAAAAAAAGGTTTGGGTAGATGATACCAGTATTGCAGTACATGGAAGCTCAATGTTCGAAACAGAGCTCAAACTAATAGAAAGGAACCTTTAATTGTGCTGGCTCGTTTCTGTTGAATAACCAGTGCTTAGATAGTAATGCTCTTGAAGCATTGAATGTATTGTTCCATAATGTTAATACTGTAAGTTTGAACTTAAAGCAAATACAATAATGCATCTATTTTATACATTTATTGTATCTATTATTAATTAACTATACTTGTCCTGATTCAAAAAGTCAAAGATATTCAGGATGAGTTCAATTTAAATATTGAAATACAATTATATATTGTAAAACAGTTTTGGGTGACAGCACAATGTAAATAATTCTGCCTTTTATGGCGAACTTGATTGTCACCCACTATATGTTTAAAGATATGTACACATTTTCAAATACTTGTTAAAGTTGAATTAAGAAAATGAATATTATACTAAAACATGTTTACCATTTTGCGAATGAAAGTTGTGAAAATTGATGTAACAAGCGCCATGTTGACATGGCCATCCCCAGCCCAATGCTTGCTCTTTAGAAGAGGTGTTGGAGAGTAGAATATTTCATTTTTAACAGAACATTTTTGGTAATGAAGACTGATGCTTGAAGTGATTATAGATATGAAACCTATGTGAAGACCTACTAATTCCACTATTTTGAGGTCTACATGTAAAATGTCAAGGTCCCTGTGACAAAAATTAAAACTGAAAAATAACAAAGGGAAATAACTAAAAAATATGAAAGATAGGGGTATTATTCTTGTGCACTTCACTCTTTTTCAATGAGATCTATCAGCCTATGATGTTTCAAGCTGACATCTCAAATACTTTTTGACTTATGCTCCGGATACTATTTAAGTCTGAAAAATAAAAAAGGGCACTGACTCAAAAATTCTGAAAGGTAGAATTAATCATTGTTGTCGCTGCACTCCTCCTCAAAAAGATCTATCCACCTATAAAGTTTGGTTGATTTTTCCGGAAATTAACCAAAAAAAAGGGGGTTACTCAAAAATATGAAAGGTAGAATGCACTGAACTCCTCCTTTATAAGATATTTCCACCTATGAATTATCATGTTAATATCTTAAATACTTTTCGAGTTATGCTCCGGACAAAAATAAAGTATGAAAAAAGGGCAATAACCTATAAATTATGAAAGGTAAAGTCATCATTTTATAGACTGCAATTCTCCTCAATGATATATATTCACCTATGAAGTATCAAGTTGATACCTCAAATACTTTTCGAATTATGCTCCGGACAAAAATAAAGTATGAAAAATAACAAAGGGCAATAACTCATACCTTATGAAAGGTAGAATTATCATTTTTATAGACTGCAATTCTCCTCAATGAGATATATTCACCTATGAAGTATCAAGTTGATACCTCAAATTCTTTTCGAGTTATGCTCCGGACAAAAATAAAGTCTGAAAAATAACAAAGGGCAATAACTAAAAAATATGAAAGGTAGAGTTATCATTCTTGTGCACTGCACTCCTCCTCAATGAGATCTATCACCTATGAAGTATCATGCTAATACCTTAAACACCTTTTATCAAGTTGATACCTCAAATTCTTTTCGAGTTATGCTCCGGACAAAAATAAAGTATGAAAAATAACAAAGGGCAATAACTCATAAATTATGAACGGTAGGGTTATTATTTTTATGCTCACCGAAGGTGACGCATATAGTCGCCGCTTCGTCCGTCCATCCGTCCGTCCGTTCGTCCGTCACACTTTCCTTTCCTTTCAATTACTCTACTGAGTTTTGTATCCAACTTATGTAATATGTAATACAGTTAACAGATAAATCTTAAAAGTAGATTCTAAATCAGATGGAATGAATATAATATGTCAAATACAATCAATACATAAAGCTAAAATATAAGAA
>CM037791.1:8902839-8952839 GCA_021229015.1 Solen grandis | reverse complement strand
TCAGCAGCCATAATAGTGTAAGTTTTAGTAATACTAGAAGTAGTTAATGGTAGTTTTAGTAGTAATACTAGAATTAGTAACAGTAGAAATAGCAGCATCAGTAGTAGTGAAGTATTATTAGAACAAGCAGCAGCAGCAGCAGCAGCAGCAGCAGCAGCAGAAGTTGCTGTAATAGTAATAGTAGTAGGAGAAATAGTATGCTTTTTAGATAGCGAGTAGTAGTAAGCAGCGAAGTCAAGTGTAGATGTAACAGCACATCAGATGTACCCCCGCTGCTTCTCCTAATGATGACGATGTTTGTGCTAATATCTTATATGGATGATTCATTTTGAGGAATCTGGGGATCGAGGGTTCGATCCCCGGCCGCATCACACCAAAGTCGGTAAAATGATACTGATGTAGCCCTCTTACTATATGCGATTAGCATAAAAGGGTAATACCCTGGACTGGTTGGCCCGGTGCCAGGATAATGTGACTGGTGGGACGTTAAATCCATACAAACAGTATGACAGTAAAACTAATGACCAGAAATTATTCATACGGCAAGGTGGAACATTATTTCTAAGAAATGCACACTTGAATAAACAAGAGGGTCATGATGGGCCTGAATCGCTCACCTGATTATAAATGAGCAACATAAGTTGGGTTTTTCATATGGAGCTACTTTTTGACCCCACATGACCCAACTTCGAACTTGTCCAAGATATTATGGAAACAGACATTATGACCATGTTTCTTGAAGATATGGCCAAAAGTGTGGCCTCTAGAGTGTTAACAAGGTTTTTCTAAGATTTTACCTCATGACCTACTTTTTGACCCCACATGACCCAAATTTTAACTTGTCCAAGATTTTATAAAACAAACATTCTGACCAAGTTTCACGAAGATTGGGCCAAAACTGTGGCATCTAGAGTGTTAACAAGGTTTTTCTAAGATTTTACCTCATGACCTACTTTTTGACCCCACATGACCCAATTAACTTGTCCAAGATTTTATGGAAACAAACATTCTGACCAAGTTTCATGAAGATTGAGCCAAAACCATGTGGCCTCTAGAGTGTTAACAAGGTTTTTCTAAGATTTGACCTCTTGACTACTTTTTGAACCAACATGTCCCAAAGTCGAACTTGTCCAAGATTTTATGGAGAAAAACATTTCTGACCAAGTTTCATGAAGATTGGGCCTAAAATGTGGCCTCTAGAGTGTTAACAAGGTTTTACTAAGATATGATTTCGTGACCTACTTTATGACCCCACATGACCCAAAATCAAACTTATCCAAGATTTTATCAAAACAAACATTCTGAACAAGTTTCATGAAGATTGGGCCATAAATATGACCTCTAGAGTGTTAACAATGTTTTTATAAGATTTGACCTCGTGACCTACTTTTTGACTCCACATGATCCAATTTCGAACTTGTCCAAGATTTTATAGAGACAAACATTCTGACCAAGTTTCATGAAGATTGGCCTAAAGATATGGCCTCTAGAGTACGCCGGACGGACGCCGGACGAAGGGCGATCACAAAAAGCTCACCTTGAGCACGTTGTGCTCAGGTGAGCTAAAAAGACTTCTTGACTTTAAAAAACGAGATACATAAATTATGTTTCGTTGACTGTAAATGCAGTCTTACGTCTATCATATTTCTTTAACTGTCCAATGAGGAAGTCGTGTTCCCTCTGTGTCTGAACGGACACAAGATGCGACCCAAAGGCAGCACAGTATGCCTGCAAATAATGATACAAAAATGAATGACTGGCCCTGGTGACCGAGTGGTTAGAGCGTCCACCCCTGTGTCGGGAGGTCGTAGGTTCTATATCCAAGCGCACATAATGGAAGTTCCAAACTGGGTTGACCTAATGATTAGATAATGTGACTGTATTAGGCATCATCCCTTCTTTTATCGCATTGATGTAACACTATATCTGTCACATGTAAAAACTCTATATTTTGAACATGTCATACACGATACCAAATGTAATTTGATACCTTTATTAATAAGAGGCTAATTCTACAATATAACACGCCAGAACTATCACTGAAAGTATTTACCCCGGATACAGCAATGAAAATATTAAAAAGTAAATAAAACAAGAGGGCCAAGATGGCCTGAATCGCTTACCTGAGATACATTGCCCTCATTGCATATTATAGTATTATGAGTCATACTGAATAATAATCCATGCAGAATTACAGCAAGATCATCTTAATTCCACACAAAAACTAAACCTGCCATCAAAATTTTGAAGGTCACAGCTTCAGTAAGTCAATTTTGACACCAGGACCATGGTTTGAACATACTTGGTTGAGGTCCACTAGTAAAAATTCTTAACTCCAGGCCTTGTTGTTTCTGGGATGATCTTTTGAAGGTTTTCCTATACAAGTCTATGTAAAATCAAGTGACCACTAGGGTGGGGCCAATTTTGAACCAAGGGCCATGATTTGAACAAACTTGATAGAAGTCTACTAGGCCGTGTAACACACCAAATATCATTGCTCCTGTGACCCAGATATGCAATGGACCGGAACCATTTGAACAACTTTGGTAGAGCTTCACCCAAGGAACATTCCTGTAAAGTTTTATTAAAGTTGGCCCAGTGGTTAAAGAGATGTCGCACGGACGGACGACGGACAAAAGGAGATCGCAATAGCTCACCATGAGCACGTTGTGCTCAGGTGATCTAAAAATGGATCTCGTACAGCTGTTATGATTCTTTTGCACTGAACTTCTCCTAGTTGTAAACTATTTCTGTTTTAAGTTTCAGCGCAGTCCCATTTAACGTTTCCAAGTTACACTCCGGACAAAATTTAAAATAAACGAAGGGAGGTAAAAATGGGATCAGACAGAGTTATAGAGTTATGGTTCTTGAGCACTGAAAATCTTAATATTTGATTTGAGTTGATATGGGGGAATCTATCACAATCAGTGAGGTATAACTGAGTACGTTATTCCTTAATATCGATTACATCTACATGGTCCTTCTAAAAATTAAACGTCGTTTACGTTGGAATTAACATGTCGATTGCATGTCGACTATTTACGAAGTGTGTGTACATTACCAGAGCCTTGTGCCATGACTCTCTCTGAAGAATGGTAAACAAATAACAGGAGTCTTCAAACCTTGTCCACCCGTCATGACACATGCAGTCGCCTGACCAAAATAAATAGAAAAAATAATGTTTGTAAATTGGTATCTAAGACGGTATTATTTTTTAAACAGAATACGGTTAAACACTTTTAAACCATAATGATTTAGCGCTTAATAAATTTTACTACTGGTCGTGAGGTCGTAACCCGAGGGTATCCTTTTCATGTCAGGATTGAATTTTCAACTTGATCCAAGGTCTGAGAACAATCTATTTAAATCATAAAAGACTTTCTAACTGAAAAAGAGAGACTATTACCCTTTCTTTTAAACAGTAAATAGTAAAATATTGCGAGAATAGTGCTAGCGGTGTTAAGGTAGTTCATGGGATATAGGATTGTCAAACACCGCATTTTTTTTAGAAGAGTGGGCATTTCTGTCCAGTTATTGATAAATGAACATCTGTCATCCGTAAGAAGATATTCGTAAAGCGATATGCTGGAGCCCACTAACTTACAGCAATCAAAGAACTGATAGTCCTAAACTGGAACAGAAAAGGAGAAAATGTGGCTTGTAATTTGGAACCGTTCTATTGATTTCCCTATTCAAATGGATCTTGTAGCAGTGAAGGTCCAACGACATGATTTTATTTGCCATTTTCGTATTAGAGTAACCAAGGACACATCATACATGCCAGAGGTGCGTGAACTGCACTCCACTGGCTTACGTCACATATTTTTATTTAGAGTATTTTCATTGATAATGTTTCCCGCCTACGCAAACAGGTGCTCGTATATCTTGAATATGGATATCCGGTATTGTCATTTTCGCAATCGGTTACAATATGTTGCGTTGTAAAAACACCTCTTTAATATATATATTTTTACAACAACAACAACAGCCATGGGTCGTCATTATAAAACGGATGTACACGATATAACCATATAATCACATAATGTATACAGATAAGTATGGTGTCAGAGTCATTTTTGATCAGGGTAGCTTGCAACTCTTTTCTATGGTAGCACACATTTCTACATCGAACAACATTTCGGGCTATATTTAGACATCTATAGTTCGATTTCCCTCATTTTCACTACTACAGTTTTCTGTCTTACCAATAATTGGCAATAATTTTCAGGTGTATTTCAGTGCGATTGCATTATAAGATGAAACTGAATAAAATGAGTTGATAATCAATGATTGATATAACGTGTTTAATAAAATGTGATGGAAAACAATGTAAGCGAAAAAATCGCACCTCATTCGGAGATATTTTGAACCATCACTGGCTGGAATTTCCAGCGCCAGGCAAAACATACATCCGACAAAAAATTCACCTGAACGAAGCTGTTAGCCCATTTGTCCAGTGGGTAAAATAGTTAGGCTGTTCGCCATTCATGTAAGAAAGGGGTGTGGGTACGGTTCCCAGCCAGAGAATATATATATATATATATATATTTTCCAATATTTTTGAAATATAAGATACATATATTTTTATTATATTGAATATCATCATTTTATCAATATAAAGTACATGTGTATATAAAATGAAAATTAAATAATGAAAGTTTGGTGTTTTACATTTGGTTCATTTCCTAAAGAGGCAAGAGGAATAAGCAGAGTTAGAATTGTTAGCGGTCCATTGAGCCAATAAATGCGTTCATCTTTTCTTGTAACGACCGTGTTCAAGCAAGGTCAAAGCGGGTTTATAACATTGGATATATTGGCATTGAAAATTTAATCCTTGTTTTTTAAATATACTTTGATAAACAAATACAATGCGACATCGTTACATTAACCCCGTTCTCTCAGCGCATTGATAACAAAAAAAGTTCCCAAAACCTTGCTGCTATTTCAGTTTTCTGATCTAAGTCTAAGATTAAGGTGATAAGAAGGAGTTGACATTAATGTTGATAAATATCGAATTTAATATATTACATCTCCTGATTCCTGGAAAAAAAAATGCTCACTGTGTTATATTGTATTTAAACCACTTTATGCTGTTTACGCAATTGGATTAAGAATGACGTGGCAACACAATGATTAAATGTGTGTTGCAAGTAAAGGTCATTACTCAATTGCTAAATAAAGCTTATCTGATCATCGTCAGACTATGCATGCTCTATAATGCATGCGGCTTTAATATCATCATCGAAAGCTGAAAATGTCAATAGCATATACAGACACTTAATGTTATAGTAAGACCTACTTGGTTTAGATAATTTACAATATCTACCTAGAGTCCATAGCCCAACCAATGTTAATATGCTAAACAGTCCGGCCATTTTGAAAATATGGAAAATGTAATTGACCTCCTCCCTTCTACCACTTTGGTCACGAAGTTTGAAGATAACAGATGATATGGCTATAGGATGAAATGAAGCGACAGGTAAATTTGTTGTAACACATGGCGGCCGAGGGGTTGGAGCGTCTCGTGCTCGGGAGAGGTAGAGGTCTAAGTTTGTATGTTGTATGTTACCGGTTACTTTGTAGGAATGCACTATGGTGTCAACTGAAACCAAAGTACATTGTCGATGTACACATAAATGGTGAATCGGATCGCACTTTGGCATTTCTGTATACTCTCTCATTTTTACAGATTCAGACAATATCAAGTACTCATCATCATCATCAGATAATCATCATCATCATCATCATCATCATCATCATCATCATCATCACAACCACCACCACCATCATCATCATCATCATCATCATCATCACAACCACCACCACCATCATCATCATCAGATCAATAATCAAGCAATCAAAATCATAGCGCAATCTTCACCATAAGAATCTATTTCATCACCATAATGATGCTGATACACCGGATGAAGGGGATGGCTATAAGACTATACTTTCTTGTGACTTTCTAAATTGCACACACAGTCAGCACGTCATGTTGAACACCTGTTTTGGATCTTTATCTTTAAATATTCTGGCTCATTTACGTGCATAACACGAGACTCAAATGCAAAATGACAGATTAAAAATTCCGTATGATGAATGACATTAATATTTTAATGTAGTTAGCATAGGCCGTGCTTACGGAAAACAAAGAACCTCAAGAAATAAGTATTTGTATACTAAAACAGTTATTTGCGAAGTTATTATGAAACTAAGAAAGCAGAATGGGGAAAAATATGCGCCAGGCAGTGTTATGAGAATCAAGAGAGCAGTAGAGATATACATGTATATTTATGAGAAGGATTTGACGGGTGAGGAATTCAAACCAATTCAATCGTACATGCTGCAAAAGGGAAACAGCTGAAGAGAGAAGGAAAGGGGAGAAAATCGAATCTTAAAGACCAGAAGAAGAGGTAGTTAAAAGTGTTGTCTCTATATTTTTTATTTTCTACTCCAGATCTAGTTGTACCAATATCTAACCATAGTGATGTAATCATTTCTTACCCCCTTTTACCCCTACTTAATCAAACATGCCATCGCAACCAAAAATCATAAATTAATATCATAGTGTATTTAAAAAGTTCAAGGTAAAATAGTTTGGACTCCCATACTGTAAGCTACATGTTATCAGTGCATTTATTTATCATGAAGGATTGAGCAATTCGGACCGGGTTGGTAATCGAACTAAAGGGACTTTACCTGTGTTATGTATAAAATGGGATTAACCACAGTTATTTCCCTCTAATTATTGCTGTGTTTAATTAATGTTCCTCGTTATTATGATTTTAAAGTAGAAAGCTTTGCAATGACGGTCCAGATGGCCTCGCGGTAAGTTTATCGGCCTTGTAGTCATTCGGTGGCAGGTTCGAATCCTCGATGCACAATTTATTTTAATTCATCATTCGTTTCACTGACCAATTTTATATTTTAATATAAAATGCAGTGTGAGTGAATGGGTGGATGATTTGTTGAATTCTTGGTGTATTTTTTTTCTACGTTCTTCTTTTAAACCTTTATGCATTCGTGTATTAAAGAAACCTTCTAAGAAAGCCTATTCAACAAATAATTCGATTAAACCGTGCTACATATGTGTGATTTGCATGTACAGTAGAACCTCGTTAAATCGAAGTCCTTGGGACCAAGCTGAAAACTTCGAAATAACGATTATTCGGATTAAAAATCCGATGGAAATTTCAGTTTGTGAGCGTGCATGTCTGCGTTTTCATTACCGATGCATATTGTGGAAATCGTTATGGCATGAAAACCACCTATTAGGTGTACGTATATACTGTTTGCAAGAAAACTGTTATGAAAAGTAATGAAAATATATCATGATTTACCTAGATGCTTCTGATGAACATAATCATTCTACCATGTCAAACAATGATACATATTTTTACCGTCGATACGCTGCTTCAGGTAGCGTCGTATGCCGGTGACGAACGCTATGATATGGAATATACTAAAGATCTGACACCTGGGTTTATCTTCTGGCACGTGCATATTATGCAACCTGTCAGACATCGATTAGCAATAATCAACATTTCCGGTGGGACACACGTTGCCCAACCCAATCTCGAAAAAAGGTGTGAAAAACTTGCCTGAGCCATCACTCCAAATGCCTCCGCAAAATAAACTGGGTTACTGACCCGGATACGAATGATAATAAGAACGATAATTAGTTCACGAAAATTTATGAAATTTGACTTCGAAATAAAAATTGAAAAATGTACATTAATTGCGACCTCGGGACCGGAATTTTACTAAAAAAAAAAAAAAAAAAATTAAAATAATATTAAAAACGAGGAATTCGGTTTAACGATGTTCGGTTTGGCGAGGTTCTACTGTACATGTAATACATTATTAAACATAATTGTCAAAATGCCTGAACATATTAAAATATTAATGGTCTGAATTGGACTCGAACCTACAACCTTCAGCTTCAAACTCTAGCACATAAATCTTGAGACTGTCAGGGCGTGTGATACGCAAATGCTTCTAAGTAATACATATAAACGTTGTACCATACTATATAAAGTGTGGAAACCGACGATTGCCGGAAAAAGGTCTCTGAATACTTAAATGTCACAGGTTAATATTGCCACATAATAAACAATTGACACACGAGGTTATTGTTTCACTATAAGAAAATAATTATCTTGAAATTTTTGACACGTGAAACTGAACGTGGTAATATGGAAAATTAACCTCACAGTGGACGAAGGCCTAAGATGACCGCATGCTCTTGTTCGCGGAACAATGTTTTAAACACATGTTAAACAAGGAACGAAAATAAGAGGATAATTAAATGTATAGGTTGATCTTTTTTCCAGAGAAACGTACATTTAAAAGCATCGTGCACAATGTAGTTATTTTCTATAAAGACAAAGAAGGAAAAATAAAACTAATTATGGTAAATTTCAAAAACATTTCATGATTACAGAAATTTACACTAGAAACAAATTGGGTGGGGGGATGGGGGTCACTGATATATTTTTTGAGTTATCTGCTCCTGAAAGTGAGTTTTTTTGCTTTTTTCATTCATTTCAAGGGCAGATAACTCAATATTATGGGCTAGCAACGCTACATTTATCGTCACGTTACGATTGTAATATGACGTCAATTTAAACTTGTCTGTCAGTTGGAAAGTGAGCGTTCTGCATGAAGGTCGGGTTGAACCAAACTACTCTGATAATCAGTCAAAAATAATAATAATAAAAAATAACGACCCCACTATATATAAACACCAGGAATGTAATGCCTTCCATACCCCATCCACCTCTCCGATACAGGAATATTTGTTGGGACCGCTTTACAGGGGATTTTTCTGTTTTCAAACACATTCACAATAATGTGGAAACTTCAGCTGTCTAAGGTAATGTATTATTCTAAACTTTTGTGGGTATAAGTATCATTTATTTTTTTATGACTTTTTAATTCAATTTTTAATCCATACAACAAAATTGCGATTGTTTACATTTACGTACGTATTCAGGTTCGCCCATTTCCCACAATCTGTCAAATATGTATGTTACATGTGATCTAATAATGCATATGTCAACAAACAAACCTTAATAAAAGCCCATTTCCCATTTCTTATAAATATTTTTTAAGCTTTTAATGTCAGATTCAACAAGGAAGCTACAGACGCTACTCGCCCACTGCCATGAGTGCTGCCTATCAGAGGCTCAGAGAAGAGAAGACTTCTATCAGGGGAACGGCTAGAGAATTTGGGGTCACCGGGGCCACCCTTAGAAATAGGCTAACTGGACATATTGATCCAGGAACGACCAAGTCTGGGCCAGACCAGTGTTTACTATGGAAAAAGAGGCCAAACTTGTAAACCATTTGAAGTTCATGAAGTACATTTTTAATCAACATACATCAATTACAATGTGGCTGTCTATATTTTATTATCCTATTCATTTAATCATAATTAAAACAATGGCAATACATTCTTATTAATTATTATATATTTCTTCTATTAACATATATTTATGGATATTTTTTTTAAAATATACTTAGTGTTTGAAATTATATTTTGCCCAATGAGATCATTCCATTTTTCAAATTTTTGTCTCCATTTAATCCATTTAATCGGCATAAACTTGTCACTAAACACTATTCCGTTTAATCAGCTGATCAGTTTAAACCAGCTTCAAGCACCTTCAGTGCGCATGTGCGGCAAGGTGTGTCGGGAGGCGGAGCTTTATGTGTTTACCAATATCACGCGTGTGTAATGTGTTACAGGGTTTTCTGATGGGGACGCATGAAAATCGATAAAAAAGAAAAGCACAAAATCAATAGTGAACCAGCAATCTGATTTATCCAAAATAACAAAAGAACTCTACCCTTCCACTTAGTTTAGTTTGGACATATTTTATTGCCGTAGATAATAATGATACAACATTGAAGATTTTAGAAAATAAGCAAAAGGGTCTGACCAAAAGTTCTAACAACATTAGTATCGGCCTGCCATCTCCTTGAAAGTATTTGTATAATTTCAATGTCTATATATGCTTACATAGAATAGGCAAAATAAAACTAATCACTAGACAAAGCAATTAAGTAAATACTGATTAAATTAAATTATCTGATTAAATTTTTGAAAATAACAGCACTATTGTTGTAAATGAAAAAAAAACTGATACATTTTACGAGATGAGATGTGTAATAATACCGAATGAAGAGATTAAAAAAAAAAAATAACTGAAAAATATAAATAAATAATGAGAAGAGATGAAAAGAAGGCTAACAAACAAAGGTTACTAAAACGGAAAAAAATAATAATGTCCAATTGCAAAACACAAAATAACATATATATAGTTGTAAATAAATGAACCTTTCTAAACAGTATAATAATATATATAAGTCGGGGTCCGGTTTCAGCCTCCCAGAGCGTAGCTCTACACAGCTAGAGCAACGCTTGACCTTTGACATATCATGTTACATGTCACGCCGGGAACAGGTGGATAAAGCGGAGTCTCAAAAATCATTACACAGCTAGAGCGACGCATTGACCTTTGACATAACATGTTACATGTCACGTGATGTAATTCACGCTGGGAACACGTGGATAGGGCGGAGTCACAAAAATCAATACTATATTTGGAATGTGAGACTGCGTTAAAGGAATACGCTCGGCTGATAACAACTAGGTTTGAATTGAAAGATATTGATGTAAATAAACCAATTTAATTACTCATTTCATTGAATCAATCGTAATAAGAAAGAAATTGCAAGTTAAAGACGTCTATTTACACCAATTTGCTCCGAGACATGGGCGCAGACATTGTTTACGTCTCGTAGTCTCGCGAGACTTTTTATCAACAATCGTGACGTCACAGACACACTTCCGGTTGCGTACATACATTGAAATATAGAAGGGAATTACGTGTGTTGTGGAGAAATTGTTTGAAAAATGTTTATTATTTGAATATGATGAAAATATATTATTAAAAGATTAAACTATGATCATTTTATTGTTTTCTTACTCGTGAGTGAGAGAGTCTGGAGCCCTCGTCCTATGACCTTTGTATGCCAGAATGGTAATGAATGCAACTTCTAAAACAGAATCATTCAGAACTAAGGTGTGAAAGTCCGTATGGTTCGTAATGCACGTAAGTTCATCTAAATTTCCAACAACCAAGTCACTCGATTTGCAACATACATTTTCCATATTGGATGGCATCATAACACAGTTATCACACAGACAAAAGTCCTCAGCACATAAATATTCCTCCTCACGTACATCATTGTCTTGAAGCAGTTGCAGCTCTTCCTCAGTATATTCGGGCTCAAAGTCGTAAGGAACTATACACTCCATTTTAAGAAATATCTCAAAAACTTTATTAAACTTCCTGCTATAGTGATCGAACCGTAACTAAAGTCAATACCCCTTGTCACGCAATCATGCACATTCTCACAAACATCGCTATTTTAATTGCGCAAATCATTACAATTGTTAAACAGTTTTTTAATCAAACATATAAATATATAAAAGGGGCGGTATCATGTAAGTAGAAATCTAATTGCAATGACGGTAACTGTGAAATACTATAGAGACGAATCAAAGGGACACCGTGTTGTAATTATGATTAACACACCCAATTGCTCGCAATTTAGCAAAATAATGTAAATTATGCTAACTACTTTCTGTACAATAACGTGAGCTCATTGCGATACGATATTTTTACTTATATACATTTATTTAAACAGACTTTTTCCGTAAAATAGCATAATATAGATTATTATAATATAAAACGTGGATTCAACACTTTTCTTTCATATTTATATAATGCATTTAGTATGTTTGTGGTGATGATTATACTCTACATGTCCGTTTCAGTAAAACGTGCACATCAATTGTCTGTTGACATGGTAACTCGGTCGCACGCTTCGTTTTATGGCCGTGTTTTATGGCCCTGAGGTGCGATTTTATATGACGCTTATTCTGTTACAAAGGCTTGCCAGTGATTTCTTATCCAATCAGTTTAACACCACACAACTTTTCAATAACCGCAGTTGCAAGCATTTCACGGTAAAAATGACAAAGATGTATTATAGAAATAAAAAATATCGCGGAGCAAATTGGTTTAAATAGACGTCTTTAACTTACAATTTCTTTCTTATTACGATTGATTCAATGAAATGAGAAATTTAATTGGTTTATTTACATCAATATCTTTCAATTGAAACCTAGTTGTAATCAGCCGAGCGTATTCCTTTAATGCTTTTATCCACAGCCCCTATTAATCGCACTCATCGATCGGGATATGGTTCAATGGGTATTTGTGACGTCACAGAAAGGTAAACATGAACAAAGATGGCGGCGGCCATAGCCGATCGAAATCACAAACTTTAAACAGCTATATCTTCACAAATATAGCGTGTATAAAAATGAAAGTCATGTCAAAGTGATCCACACTAAAAGGTTTATTGATGGTTAAATTTTCATTTCAGCCGAGCGTATTCCTTTAAGTTGCAAAACATAATTTCAAACACTAAGTAGGTTAGTGTTATTTAGTAAGCATTAATTCCATTAAATCGGTCGCGCGGCTGCGCCGCGCCAGACCGATTTAATTTCATTAATGCTTACTAAAAACACTAACCTATACATAATGTATCATAGAAAAGGTAGAAATTCGGTAGTGGCCCTGGGTAATAATTCTGTAACTGGATACAGGCAATTTCTTCTCAGCCAGCGGTTTTCACGCATTCGTTTCTACCTTACAAGAAAATGTCCTATTGCCACGTGTCCCGGAAACAGCGGAGGCCTTGGTGACTGGTCGGGTGGCAAGCTTTATTTCAGCCGTATATGGGGCAAACAATGGTGAGTTCCACAAATAGCCCAAAATGTAACAAATGACGTTTCACTGATTGTGTTAGTCGTAGCACAGCGTAAATGATATCCCTTGACAAAATTGTAAACTCTCCCAATGAATTTTAATCATATTTTCAACAAATGGACGTAAGTGGGAAGTCCATATCGTATTGGAATCCGAAAGTTAAATATTACCAATGAATACCACATTTTATGCAATGGCTAAGTCGGTATGGGTACCCAGCAGCACCAGCTATTTTCTATACGACTGAAATCGCCTTGATTGGGCTATTTGCTTTGCCCCACCCCACCAGCAACCTTTGTCATACATTTGTTCTATGCTATAAAATCCCTCGACTACAAAAATGCTTGTGCTGTCTAGAGCAAATCCCCATCGTGGGCCTCATACTGAACCACATGAATAATTTCCTTCCAAGCCAGACTCCTATTGTCTTATGCCACCCCCCCCCCCCCTAAGATTAACCATGTAAATTACCCTTAATCAGATATGGGTTGTTTCTATGTGTCATCAGTTTTATTATCGCTACATAACTTTTTTGAGAATAATTTTTATGAAACTCATTACTTTATTTTCCTGAAAAGAATAAATACAAACAGTAGGCATATACATCACCATATTCACTGTTTTAATATTTACGAATGTAATAATCTATGTCTATTTTAAATTTAAAAAAAATGAATAAGAAATGAAAGAACATAAAAAATTTATTTTGCAATATTTTGGAACAATATATGTATAGATTATGAATACTTATTCAAAAGAAATCCATTTAAAGACGATTTCTACAGTTTCTATATAGACAAAGAAGGAAAACTGAAACATACATGCATACATACAATGTATTTTAGGACTGGTTGGTCCTGTGTCGGGATATAGTACTACGTATCTACTACGTGATGTTGCAGTTTATGACTAAAATACTGTCGGTGGGACGTTAAACCCAACATCGCTTTCTGTCCTTTGGTTGATATCATTATTAATATTCCACGCAATTACGTATAGCCTTAAGCAGGCACTATCACTGAGCTATTGCGCTTTAATGGAGAATATGAAAATTAATTACAATATTAAACAAGTTATTTTCTTTTCTTACATGCATTCAATTAATAATCGGTCGTATCCAATAATTTTCTTCCTGGATTTGACCTGTTTGTGGTGTACATTCTGCAAAAAGAATGCTAGAATAATCTCTCTTCATTAAGCCGAATTCGCACTAGTAATTGTTCAATCTGGTTTCCAGCTTCTATGATATTTTGTGCGTAATGCTTACTGCTTAGTTGCAAATGCTTACTGGCAAGTGTTTTATTGTATGTGCAACTCGGCGTCTACGTGTCAAATTAAGAATCGCTATCAGTTGCAACACACAGTTTAAGAAACATAGTCTGGAATGTATTATTTGACAGTAAGAACATAGCATTTAGCACTATACGCTTTTTATTAAAAATGTGGTACAGGCAGTCTGAATATACATACATTAAGTTTGCACTTCTCATCTGTAATAAATCACTTGGTATTTAGCACCTGGGCCTTAATATACTATTACATGTATATTAATAGCCAGTATGCACGAAACATTTAGCACTTCACACTTGTCAATTAGAAGTGAGAAACAGAAATGCAATTAGGCAGCATGAACATGTAATTTTTCATTAAGCATTTGGAAGTTAGCATGTTGTAATTTTTACATAAATAATCTTCCATAATCTATGAAGCTAATTGTCAGAATTCAATATCATTTAGCACAAAGGTCACCTAATAAATATCTACCGTAATTGCTAAAATAAAGTTGATCCCATGAAAAATGAGGCCCCCCAGGGGGTCAGCTAGTTTCCTTATATAGTTTATATAGAACATTTCAAATATTTCTTCTGTGAAACTGATGGTCTCGAAATATTTCAAATAAGCTGATGTACTCTGGTGAACGATCTAGGGCCATATGACCCTTTTATTCAAAACACAGCGTTCCGTTAAATGAAAATATGACTAAGGGTTGTTCTCGAGAAGTATCTTGTATTTGAAATTTCTGTGAATTCACACACTGTTTCTGATATATTTGATGCGAAATGTACCCTTCTTTCGGTCCTTTTTATGAGTGGTAGCACCACTTTTTGAAACTTCAGAATTCTGTTACAATCTGAAATCTGTAACATTCTGAATAATTCTAGACCTGCTTGGAATTGATATATGTAGAACGGTTTCGGTATCATTGCATCAGTTCACCTTCGGCGTTGATCAGTAAAGGTCACAGAAATGGCTTGGGGATATGTAGATATGTTTTATCATACTAACGATGCATGTTCAAATGCATTCACGCAGGAAGATGTGTTAGATAATTTGCTGGCCATATCGAGCAACATGCAGTAACAGAGCAATGGAGAACAAGACATCAGTGTCTGATATGGGAGGAGACATTACTCAAAAGTAAAGACAAGAAAGCACATCTCATCCACATTGTACAACGCCATTGAATATGTATTTTATATGTAGAAATAGGCATTTGATCAAAGTTGCAAGTTTCAAGTTTCAAAGCGCAACAACGAGGAGGATGGAAAGAGACAACAGCAAAGAAAGATGTAAAGGGAGGAGTAAAACGGAAATTGGCTAAAGATGAAGACGTTGAAATCACAACAAAGAGGAGATTGGAAGGAGACAACGGCAATGAAAGATGCACAGAAAGGAGTTAACAAAACGGAAATCGTCTACAGAGGAAACCGTGGCCAAAAAGAGGATCGACCGAAGTAAACCTAAAATACGACGGAATAAAACTGATGAGTGCCTCACTGAAGTCAGGCTCTCTTCAGACAAGTCGGGGAGCATCAAAGAGCAAATCAGCAAAGCAAATCAGATCTTGACAGAAGTTACCCAAGAATAGAGTTACAGTTTATGCTGTGCCATTTGTGAATGACAACCGACACACAACAGATTTGTGATAAAATGAGTCAGTGGTCTTATTTTAGCAACTTTTGAGAAGGTTAACCCAAGGATCATCCCTGCCAAGTTTAATCAAATTCTGTCAAACAGTTTCAGAGGATTTGTGGTTTAAAGCAAATTGTTGACGATGGACGTCGTACGACGACGGGTGATCCTAATAGCTAACCATGTGCACTTCGTGCTCAGATGTGCTAAAAATGATCTTAGTTATAAGTCCTAAACAGTGACTACTTCTTTCAACTGTTTGCCAACCCCATCCACCACAAAAATAAAATAGGGAACAGGACGTCGTGGGTTCAATCCCCGGCCCACTAGTTAAAACTGACAAAGGAAATAGATATATGATGGTGGTTGATTTATTTACTAAATGGACATAATGTTACAGTTTATCTTACATAGAAGCTACTACAGAGGCTAACATTTTAGTAGATCAGTATTTAAGCAGATGGGGATGCTCTCTCACTTGTAACACTGGCCAAGGTAAAACTTTAAAGTCAAGAGTGTTTTTAGAAATGTGTAAATTAATTAAACACAAAGACACGATTTTCCAGTATTCATCCACAAGGCAATGTTTTTTATCGAGAAACACAACTCCACCAAAAATGAGTTTTGTTAGTCTTGAAAAAAAAGAAAAGAAAATGAAAATTCTACCGGAAAGAACAAATTCAGCTGGCTTTAAATGCATACGGAAATACTAAATTGCTGGTTTCTAGTCATGGTTATCTATTTTATTTTTATTGGTACAGTATGTTAAAGTATTACATTTGTAACAGTATAAAGATTAAGTCTAATTAAAATGATCTTAGTAATATAATGTTCCTACCTGTGTATTTTTAAGAACTGGGGACACTTCTTTTGGGAATGATAGGCTGTCTCACATCCCGGTCGATGTCGGCATTGGTGGTTTTATGCTAGTTGGGACTTGAACAAGCGGAAACTATCAAGGGATTAAAATTGCTTATGCAATTATATGAAACATTGAGGTTATCATTAGTGCAAAACAAGAATAAACTCTGAATATTAGTTCATGAAGAGAATATTTTGATTTTTTTTAATATAGAGTTAAGGAAATTAACTGCCCCCTATCATTTTTCTTTATTTTAGCAGTTATAGTAGATAGCCATAAGGCCATTTGTGTAAAAGAAAAATTATAAACATTTTTTTATAGGCTGGGTATTGCAGGCAAAATGATATTGCAATATATTGTGATATTTGAACGTATTAGTGCAATATATGTTACATAAAATCAAAACATATGAAAATGTGGACGCTTCTTTAAAGGTATTTCTTTAGCTTTTTGTGTACACTTTGCATTAACTTGTCAAGTGATATTCCGTTCATACTTATAGTAAGCATTACAACCAGGACCTTGTGGTCAGTTCTGTCGATAACCGACTACTCTATCAACCCTAACATAACCTATGCAACCTGTTCATATCCTGATCAGCTAGCAAGCAAATGACATAAAACTAATTTCTGGGTGTCTACCTGTCCCCACAACCTTCCAATATTTCTGTTAACAACTTAGCAAGAGAGACAATATTAAAAGAATAACTACAATAGAGCTCCATTATATTTGGGGTCTAAATACAGATACTGAAAATTATAACTTTCTGAAAATACCCCTCAACCTAATGTGATTTGACAGATTGGCAAACAGAATCAATCATAATAGCTTGTTTATATTGCATAACCATCGTGCAATCGTTCTCCTAAGTTGTGAATTTACTTAAGAATAAAAATATAGAGATACTTGAAAATTATTCAGCTTCTAAATCAATTGCTTTATTTAAAAACATATAGCGATGATATAGCGATGATATGCTATTGTGTATATATATATATATATATAAAAAAGGGGTTTTAAAAATCCACTTTTAATTTTCATGGAAGTAAACCAAGTTTCATCAATTTCTACCCAGCGGTTTCAGAGGAGATAGCTTTATTGCTTTCAAAGAATTTTTTGACGCAAAAAAGCAAAAAAGGGGAGGGGGGGACGAAGGGTGATCCAAATATGTCACCCAGAGCAAAGAAAAGTTTTGACGACACACGCAGGGTGACCCTAATAGCTCACCATAAGCACGATGTGCTCAGGTGAGATATGCTCAGGTGAGTTAAGAATCAACGATGGCCGATACAAGCAAGCGTCCGTTCGGGCGTCGATGGATGGTGTATTTACGGGTCTTTAGGAGCCAAAGTACAGGTAACTGGAAACGGTCTGGTTCAGTTTGCGATACCGATAAGGCGCCGGAGAATAAACGATATCGGTAGTTGGGATTTAAAATAATGATATTACCGCGAGATATGCGTAACAACTATGCAAGTTTAATTTGAATGTTTGCTTAGTTTATCCCAAATACTGGATTTATACAACAGATTTAGAATTCAACGGATTTCTCACAATAGCAAGTATTACGTTAGAAAAATCCGTAAAACGTAAACGTTTGCTCAACAATTTATCTTTATGGCAAAAGCCAGTGAAAATTTGACGAAATCTCCGGGTTGTTCATACAGGATTTTCTAACCTAAATTTAAGGACATACAAGATTTTCTTACCTCAAGTTAAGGACTTTTCGAGGATTTTTCAATGCTAAAACTGTTGTTCAAGGCGACATTTGTTTATCTTTCATCGACACTTTTTGAACTGTTTGTTAAATGTCTCAAAATGTGGTAAACAAATAAGATGTATCATTTACATAATGTCTGACAAAGTTTTATGCAACATTTCATCGCAAATTCTGTTTGTTCCATGAGCATTTCATTCACAAGTATGCAGCAGTTTCTGTTTGAAATGAAGATCTTGTTTTTTTACTTCGTTCCATAATACAGTTCCATTCCATAATACATTATTTTTTTTAAAAAATGCAATGCGAATGCAGTTCTAAATATTTATTCAAGGCAAAACTTAACTGAAGTATTTCTCAAGGTTGAAGTCATTTTCAAGGTCTGAAAGAACCATGTACCAAGGCTCCTGTACTTGTAAGCACTGGTCATGATGAAGGAGTTAACACATCTGATACCCAGGCAGTGCCATCCAGCAGCTCTCTGTCACTTCCATCAGATCGTGATACTGTAGAATCAGTCAAACCCTAAAGTGATTGTCAAATAATTTTCTTCAAGTAAATATTTTTCAAGTAAATATTTCAAATACGAAATGAAATGCCCATGGCATACTTTAAACTAAGCCAAAAGAGGTCTTATGTGTAAGTTCCATCAACATCTAAGGAACAAGCCTTGCGGTGTCACTTTGTCTATCTTCAGTTAAGTAAAAATAAAGATGTGGTTTCAGATTACAAAAAAATTGGCCCTAGAACGCTCAACTCGAGTACAATCAGCTTCATTAAACAAAAAGGTCACTTGCTTTTACAACTTTCAGCAGAGGTATCAACACGACTTGAGCAATAACAGAATAGTACAGTGGCCTTCTCATAGGTGCAAAATAAATTAAATGTGCTTTGGTTTAAGAAGAGAAATATTTGTAGTAATTTCTTGAAAAAAATATTTCATGAACATGGCAATGTAATATAATTAATGTCATATTTCATGTGGACCTTTATGCTGTTTCTCATTCCTAATTATCTGAATCTTGTTTTTATTTTATTTTAAGACCAACTGCCAATATTGCACATTTAGCGCAGCCTTAATTCAGAATTTAAGATGGACAATTTCGAAGATTTCATCTACACATCAGTCAATAGATTACATTTTTTAACCTTTCGGACCGGTTAAAAGTTAACAAGTGGTCCTGAATCGCTCACCAGAGAAATATTGCCTTCCTTGCCTAGGATAGTCGTACTGAATACATGATCCATGCAGAAGAACAAGAAGATAATTGTAAATTCACAAAAATTCCTATACTCCAAATTTTGATGGTCCTTACTGTAAAATTAAATACCCTCTGAGGTGGGACCACTTTTGACCCCAGAACCATGAATTGAAAACCTGGTGTAGGTCCACTAGGCCATGTGCCATACCAAAAATCTTAACTCCAGAAAATGCGGTTTCAGACAAGATCTCCTAAGGTTTACCTTATATAAATTTATTTCTATTGGTACATTGGTCACCTCATGACTGTCTACCATAATTGCTTAATTAAAGGTGATTCCTTCAAAAATACAGGGGGTGGGTTATTTTCCTTATATACTCTATATAGACAATTTAAAAATTCTTCCCTTCAGGAATTAATGTTTGTTTATCAAAAGACATTTTACTCACATTTGTGTTGATTCAGTTTTTGTTATACGAATTATATCGTGTTTTGCAACCATTTCAAAGGGACAATGCAATATATTCCTTCAATACCAAACGTGTTTGATAATTTGGACCCATCGATTTGGAATAGAATATTGGTTTATAGTCATTTTCAGCCATTTGGATAATATGTCTGCTTGAGACATATGATGCTACCACACTGTACACATGGATAATGATTTTATTTTTTTATAAAAGACGTCATTATTTTATATTTCGGTTTGTTTTGGGTATAGATTAGTTTAAGTTGCCTTTAACTACACGATAAAGTCACGAGGGCAGAGTGATGGTAGACGGTAATGAGTTAATCAATTGTGCTAAATGAATGAAAATTCTAATCATTGGTTTCAAAGAAGTGTTTCATAGAAGTTAAAAAACATCGGGGCAGCAAAACATCATGATATTTTGATAGAAGTTTAAATGCACTTTTCAATAAAGGGCGCTTACAGCAATATTAGTACATACAAATCTCCTATATATCTTCTTTCAGTATCTCAGGTTTCTGTACTGCATTCATTTCAATAGCAGTATGATATCAATCAGTACTTCATTTCCCGACCTAGCGGCAAAGACAGAAATAAGCCTATAAGCCTATTTTACTCTTTTTGGGTCGATACCACCTTCATGCTCTTCAATACCGCTTAATACCCTTCTTATATTTGTTCAATCAATAAAAGGCATGTTTCCTAAAACTTACTGTCATTCGGTCAGTTAGGGAGAAGCGACGAGTTACTGACGTTGAATCGGGGAAGCGCATTCGTATTGTGATACCCGATGTCGATTCTGGTTGGATTTGGCTGCGGCGGGCTGACCGTAAGTTATCGAGTTCATGAACCCGTCTCTCTTCACGTTGGCGACGTCTTTCCTCACGTCTCTCATGTGACTGTTGCCTTCGGGTCTGCATGTAGTTATTACAGAGTGGATAACTTAATATGTCGGAAAAATAATTAATGCATGTAATTCACAAATTACATTCATACATTTAACGGATTTAAATCAAGTATCCAGAGACAGAGAATGCTTTAAATAAAAAATAAATTACTATCATTTAATATTTTATATTTCTGATCGGCCTTAGTCGCAAAGTCATATGCATGAGTCAATAAAATAGATGCTTGCCATACACCCTATAACATGGAGTCATTTCGTTTGTGTTGTATATATTTATCGTCTTGAAAAAAAAAATATATGAACTATTTCTCCTACCACATTGCCTAGACATTACTTCATAGACTTTACTTTAGTCATTTTACTGTTATTTAACATATGCGTTAAGGAGCTTTATAATTCATCTATATGAAAATATCTCTCTGTATAGTACTTAATACTATTTTTATTACTCATGCAGTATTTTTAAATCAATTTCTTATGGAAGCATGATAAAATATCTATTTATTGACACATCAAATTTAGAGAATATCCACGATATACAATATTCCCTAACGTTAAATACCGTCGAATTTGTGTCTATCACGGAATGGTTGACAGAGAAATGCGTGGTCTTCATGTTCAGGTAATCATGTTCCTTAAAAATCATGCTGATCAAGCTTCAAATTAATGTAGGTATTATATATACTACAGCAAAGAAGTAAACGTTGTAACATGATATATAGAACGTACGGTTGGGGTTCCCATGGGCGCATGGTTAATTGCCTCAGTTGGTCGGATGTAGAATGTAGGTGGATTGCGCAATCGTCTCCGCTCCCCAATAAATAACGTTCTCAATCCACTCGCAGACCAGTGTATCTCTGGTATTACACTGAGGCGGCCGCCTCTCTCCGAACTACAGAGCTGGTATGGCGTCACCCTGAGCGCCGGGAACAACATCTGCAAATATCCATCAACCCTCTCTCTGTCCCAGTCGAGGTTCATGGAACAAAGCTCTCTTGCATTAAGATACTGTGCGTCAGGACAGCCTGAAAACGTTTCATCTTTCAAAAATATAGGATTGATTAGGTATACGCTACTAGCAACATTATTATATTGCTCAAGACTTACGTCCATGTCCTACAAGTTTCAAAATATATTAAACCACTTTGTGAGGTCGCACCCTTATTGGCACTCAGAAGGATTGAATAATAAACAACATTATTGTATTGTATGCTTAAAATGACGCTTAATGCAAAATTTCAACAAAGTTAATCGTCCGATTTTACGCTTGCGACTTTTTTCTCATCTTAATCTCGGACAATAAAAAGTTTCTTTAAAAATACGTGTTAAATATTTGTTTCTGCAAATATGTAAACAATTACCATTCTCAACCCATTTTAAACACTGATCATTCTATATTTCTGCTTTGTTAGCCTAAATAAAATATTGCTTAAACCTACATATCAGGGAGACATATTGCATGGTTTACCCATTTTTCAAGAAGTATTTTGGTTAATATTGCCAAATTTAAAAAGTCGTTTACCGATTGGTTAATGTTTAATATATTATCATGTAAGGTACCACTTTAGCAGGATTTATTCAAAAAATACCAATAAAGAACATAAGGATAAAAAAATATTCTAAATTTGATATATTTGATACAGAGATAATGGTTCAAGAGACAAAAAGAAAGAAAAAAGGACCTACTGGATTTCGAACTTACAACCTCAGTTTCATATGGATGCTTTTCAACTGGAGGTAATGCATTTGGGTGCGACTACCTTTAAACACTTTCCCGTAAGATACCTATAAGATGTAGTTTTATCATACTAGAAACATTTCCCCTGGGAACATACACCTGGGATTCTCCTAGTTCTTGCCCCCCCCCCCCCCCCCCCCCCCACAGATGTACCTGTTAGTATTTGATGTTCCTAAATTGAATTTATAATTTATATGACGTTAGATAGGGGGATTTGAGACTTTGAAAACTCTTCAAATTCACGAGGGATAACATGTAGATACCTTGGTAGAACAGGATGGTGGTGGTCTTAATATGTATTCAATATGCAAAACCCGGGAACCCGGAAATATACAACTTTTTCAATTTTCCAAGGTAGAGAATTTGAAATATAAAAAAAAGTGTTAATTATGCCCCACCCAGGAATATAAAACGTTTTCAAATGCCTGAGGGAAATTTGAAATACGTTTTCCTGGTCTGGGGAGGTCACTTGAAATCGTTACACCGGGCTTAATCGTGAGAGGTTTTTCACATATTAACTGTCGTCACGACATAATTTAAGGCAACACGCTGATAAAATTTGGTCATCATAACGACGTCCAATGCTAGTATCACGTATTTTATGTCTTTAAAGAAGGAACAGGCCCCGTGTTCTCGAAAATACTTAAGTACGATCTCAGTCTCAAATTTGAGTATCATACTCAAATCCCTATTGAAACTAATGGGCATGGTTTGAGTATGAAAATCTTACTTAAGTACTATTCTGTTTTCGAGAACACGGGACCAGATGTTGTCTAGACGTTATTTTTTCCACAATGCCATGATATATGACGAAATGTGGCGATGAAATATGTCGACTTGCCCATCACTTTCACGTCAACTCGGGGGGTCAATTAACGATTCCATAGGTAAGCAAAAGGTGTTATGATGCTCACATCTGCTATAACGTTTCCGAAATCAATTCCAACGAATATCACACTGCAGAAAACGCACACATGTATATGTATACGAAAACACACCGTTGAGTCTCCGTTTAATTGAAAGAATGATATTTTACAGTGCCACCGAAGAGTTCTTTGGTATACTCTGAAATGACATCGTTTCTGTTACGTGGTTTTTGGTGCTTAAATATGCTTACCTAAACCAAACCTTGATAGTTCCCTGTAGTCTAGTCTGCAGATTGTTCGTTGTGCGGGTGATCGCAGGCAAATGACTCTCAGATGTAAGGTGTCTGTCGGCCGATTTGATCCTCTGACAGTGCGCCGTTGTGCAGGTCGAAATGCTGAAGCAATACGAGCTGCAAGTGCTGACGTCAGCTCGGGACTTCGGACAATCTCGTTCGTGCGCTGAGCAAAACGATTAGCAATTCGGTTTAGGCGAGCAATCTGTTCGTCTGAAAAACAATATTAAAACTATTTCTAATGGTAATTTTGATACTAATAATTATCAGTATTTTTAGTATTAATAAAACGAATTGTATTTATTACCAAAATTATATTTTATGCGAGGCAGAGAATTAGCTAAAGTGTTAGAAATAAAATTTGTATGTCAAAGTAAATATTAACGGCACAAAATAATTGCCTATGGCATAAAAGCACATAAGATTTGATTTCTCTATGCTGTTACGTAAGTATAACTTAATGTGTCCCTTTACCATATGGGCGAAAAGAGTTAATTTTGATGCTCGTAACCATGTTACACGGATTTGTATAGGACTTCTAAGCTTTTCAATGGTTATTGTAATACCTGTATATTTAACATCAACAAATAAATACAAGCCCCATTGGCATGTAACTCTGACCTTTGCAGTAAAGCATAATTATGTAGGTATTTGATACAAGGCGCTTGGTGGGTTAGTTAAGATATTTGATTCAAAGCGCTGAAGGCACTAGAGTTGTGTGTGTCTCAAGTGAAAGTTGGTTTCACGGACTGCAGTTTTATAAAACCCTTAGACACTTTACTAGTTTAATACTTTAATTAATGAATGAAACCCCAGTATGATAACCAAGTACGGTCGAACGAACTTACCGTAAAGTTTGAATACAGATTTCAAGAAGTGCAAGTGTTGATTAATACTGTGTGTATATATAAAAAGATTGCATCAAAATTTTTGATACATTTTTTTTTCGAAGAGTTATATGTTGATTGCTACTTCTGCTAAATTACAAACCATACTGTGAAGGCCAATATAATAATTGGGCTAATAATTATAATAGGTTTCCAGGTATGAATAAGCAGAGTATCAGAACACAGAGGCTCGAGGGTTCCTGACTGGTTGTTCCTTCCCACAATTCATTAAAATTTGGGAAACCTGCGTATGACGTGGATATTAAGCAACAATTACATCAGGTTTGGTGACTATGTTATTATGCAAAATTGCTAGGTGTTATCCTTATGTGCTGGTTGATATCCAGGAGTGTTTGGTAATGTAACTGAATACTGCAGTGCGGCAGCGCTATATCTGTCTCAAGTAGACATAGTATCTAAAGGACTGAAATTCTGTCGGCGGGATGTCAAACCCTATAAATAAACACACTTTATTATTGAAGTATGAAGATATAAACCGGTATATAAAATATATAATTCGTGCTGAAGAAACTGCCTATATAGTAGTCCCATCAATGTGCCGCTCGGCGCGACATGCTTTTTAGCTCACCTGAGCACGTGTGCTCAGGATGAGCTTTTAGGATCGATGAATGTCCGTCGTCCGTCCGTCGTCCACAATTTGTTCGTTTGCACACTAGCATCTTCATTTTATGAGCAATTATCTTCAAACTTTAAAACAATGTTTATGACCATAAAATCTCGGCCAAGTTCGATTATGGCTGATATCGGAACATTAGGTCAGGAGTTATGCCCCTTTTAAAATTAAAAAAAGCCAGATTTCACATTGTTTGCACTCTAGCATCTTCATTTCATGAGCAATTATCTTCAAACTTTAAATCAATGTTTATAACCATAAAATCACGGCCAAGTTCGATTATGGCTGATATCGTACCATTAGGTCAGGAGTTATGCCCCTTTTAATATTCAAAAAATGCCATATTTCACTTTGTTTACACTCTAGCATCTTCATCTTTTGAGCAATCCTCTTCAAACTTTATGGCAATGCTTATGACCATAATGTCTCGATTGAGTTCGATTATGGCTGAGATCATTAGGTCAGGAGTTATGCCCCTTTTAATATTCAAAAAATGCCATATTTCACTTTATTTACACTCTAGCATCTTCATCTTTTGAGCAATCATCTTCAAACTTTATGGCAATGCTTATGACCATAATGTCTCGATTGAGTTTGATTATGGCTGAGATCAGTCAATTAGGTCAGAAGTTATGCCCCTTTTAATATTAAAAAAATGCCATATTTCACGTTGTTTACACTCTAGCATCTTCATCTTTTGAGCAATCATCTTCAAACTTTATGGCAATGCTTATGACCATAAGTCTCGATTGAGTTTATTATGGCTGAGATCAGTCAATTAGTCAGAAGTTATGCCCCTTTTAATATTAAAAAATGCAATCACTTGTTTACACTCTAGCATCTTCATCTTTTGAGCAATCATCTTCAAACTTTATGACAATGCTTATGACCATATGGTCTCGATTGAGATTGATTATGGTTGAGATCCGTCAATTAGGTCAGGAGTTAAATTTCACGTTGTTCCTTTTTTAATTGTGGCTGAGATGGGTCATTTAGGTCAGGAGTTATGCCCCTTTTAATACAAAAAATGCAAGATTTCTCTTTGTTTATTCTCTACCAACTTTATTTTTTTAACAATCATTTTTAAACTTTAAGACAATGTTTATGCCCATAATCTCACAATCGGGTTCAATTATAACTGATATTGACTTGTAAATTTAGGAGTTATGCCCATTTCACCATAAAAAAAGCCAGATTTCACTTTTACACTCAAGCATCTTTATTTCTTAAGCAATCATCTTTCTCAGGTGAGCGACCAAGGGCCATCTTGGCCCTCTTGTTTTGATACTGGTTGTCACGCCTCCTCGTAAGGGATATCGCCAAACCGAAAGTAGAACGATGTACACAAATGTGGACTATCTATATAGATCAATTAATATGCTTTCTATTATAACTTTCATTACGTAGCCTCTGTAAGGGAATGCCTCGGATTCGAATCAATTTTAATATTAGATATTAATTTCAATTTACCTATATCAAAGAAATGAAATGACATAAAATATATCAGACATAGATAAAAAAGTGAGAGTGTGTTGTTTCATATTTGCTTCCTTTTGATTAAATACAAAAAATATGTAGATTTTGTAAACTGTATAAAATACAGAGACAGAGAGAGAGAGAGAGAGAGAGAGAGAATGGGGGATCGTAAGCAGTCCATTAAAGCGTGTTAATAAGTTTGGGTTATTTGGCCTGGCATGAAAATTTGATATTCGTTCATTTAATTTTACTATAATATACAAGTTAAATATCATTAACAAAAAAAACAAAAAAAAAACAGCCCCGGAATCGGGTTGTCGTGGGTTGGATCCTCGGCCGCGACATACCAAAGTCGTAGAAAAATAGTACTGGTACTACTTGCTTCGAGCTCAGCATATAAGGGTAGTTCCGGAACTAGTGTATAAATACCAATCTATTCGATAACAATGTTTTAACAACCTATCCAACATTTAACTAACGCTAACCCGCACGCACTATGTCATAAAGGCTATCACCAAGCACCAAGCATAATGCAACGACGCATGGTGTAAATCACATTGTTTTAAGGTATACCAGGAAATTATATGATATACAAAAAAAAAAAGGGGGGGGGGGGCATTTTTAATACTTCACCAGTCCTAATGATATACTTATTTTTTCTAACAAGCTAACAACAGTGTAGTAGTCACTCTTTTCATTTTATAAGTTGCTTGTAGGTTGTGTAAAATCTAGTTAACAAAAGCTGCTATTTGTGAAAAGTGCTTTAACATGTATAGATGGATAGTTTTTCATGTAGCTTGTTGCTTATGAAGATGTTTCAACACGCAAACTAAGACTGTAGACATTGTGTAATCTTTGTTGTATTAAAATCCTCATATAATCTTATTTTTCTGATTACAACAATTATGCAAGCCATTTCCTTTTGTAAATTTTATTAAAACTTTCATTTTACTAGTATTCACTTCATCAGATGTTAGTATTGTTTTAAATAATCCTACAACCTTTAACATCCCTTGTGACAAACAGAGTCGGATACAGGAGTTCGGGTTAGGGGGCGTATTTTTTTTTTTTTTTAAATGTAGCCAGTAACAATGCAATCGGCTTGCCGCCTTGCCAGGTCCGGCCATTTCCAGTTGGACTAGGCATCTTGGGGAATTCATGTGCCATTTTTTTTTTCAAATTTAAAGCTGTAAAATAGTGAATTCTTGTGATTTTTTTTAATTTTTTTTTTTTTTTTTGGGGGGGGGGGGGGGGGGATTGTATGCCTACATTTATGTATGGTCAAGGAATTTTAGAGGGGGCGCGCGCCGGGTGCACCCCCCTTGAATCTGCCACTGACATACACCACAGTGCTCGGTATTTAACAAGGCAATTATAGGACTGGTTGGCCCGGTGTTAGTATGATGTGACTGGATGTGTTTCATACCACATGTTTACATTAAGATCCTGCAGTGTGACAGCACTATATCAGTCTCATGTAGATGTAGTTTCCGAAAGACTGAAAACTGTCATTGACGTTTAACCCAACAAACAAACAACAACTGTAGGTTAGTTTGATATATCCCTTTTTAATCAAAATTTTCAGTCAGATACTTTCATTTTGATTTCTAATTTATTGTTTTAAAAAAAACAATTCAAAAATTCTAGCTTTCATTTTCGATTTCCATCATGAAAAAATGGCTTCCATTCCTGATATTCTGATTGGTTGATTATCACGCGCGAACGGGATAACTATTACGTGCGCACGCCATAGGTACTACGTGCGCATGTAAAACTACTAAGTGCGCACGTAATAGGTACTACGTGCGCACGTTAAAGCTACTACGTGCGAAGGTAATAGCTACTACGTGCGCACGTAAACCTACTACGTGCGCACGTAATAGCTACTATGTACGCACATAATATAAAAGATATCTTCCATGTCACATTTATGCCTCCGTGTTATGCCGATTATATGGAGACAAAACTTTGAAAAATGATCTCATTAGACAAAATATAATTTCAAACACTAAGTAGGTTAGTGTTAATTAGTAAGCATTAATTCCATTAAATCGGTCGCGCGGCTGCGCCGCGCCAGACCGATTTAATTTCATTAATGCTTACTAAAAAACACTAACCTATACATAGTACTGATTTTTGTGACTCCGCCCTATCCCTGCGTGACTTACATCACGTGACATATTATGTTAACCTTATTTGTCAGTCAAATATGCTGTGGTAGGCGGGAAAATAAGTTGCCAGACATCGAAATGGACGATTACATTCTGTGCAGACAATTAGGGGGGTTTCTTTCTCCATCAACATCTGTGTGTTCAATTTTAATCGATAGTAAAGAAATAGACCAAACCAATGAGCTGCTAGTGAGGGTGGATTGCAGCAAATTTGAATTAATTTTAATGGCGATTTGATCAAGATATTTCAACGTAAACAAATTTTACGAGGAATTTACTCGCAGATAGCGCGTCTGGTGTCAATTCCTACTTTGTTTTGGTCTTTTTCTTAATTAGTCACGGGGACATTGACGAAACAAGAAGGAAAAAGCGTCGTATAGTAGTAAAACGCCGGATCACTGATCTAGGGGTTGTGCCATGTAGTGAATCCCGTTGGAGGCAAGATTAGTGTCTTTCGTAGGGTCTGATAATGGGAAAACAAAAACAACAACAAAAAAAAAAAAAAAAAAAAAAAACAACAACAAAAAAACAAAACAAAAACGGATGCATATTGGGACAAAAGAATAATGGAAAATATTTGAGTAACTTTAAGAAGATAAAGGAGAGAGAAGTGTGAAAGGCAAGAAAAAAAGAGAGTAACATGATAAGCCTGGATTTTACTGTCTTTGTAGGAACACAATACGTGTTACTTACTCTGACGACGTGGTGTTCCAGCTTGCCTGATTGATGGAAGGCCGGGATCAGGGAGGTCATCAGAGTCACTGTCGCTCATCTTGAGAATCTGACACAAAAATCGGGACTTGTAACTCCAAGAATGGTGTTTAAGGTTTTATTAAAGGCATATAATGAATGACACAAATACTATTTCCAAAATACACGAATAATTAATCAAAATGAAAATAAGAATGTGGTAAATTTTAGGTAGAATCGGTTTTTTTTTTGGGGGGGGGGGGGGGGGGGCTTTTATTTATTATTTCCCTCCATGATCTATTCGTTTTAGGGTTAATTCGACAAATTGTTTTCAAATGTTATCTAAAGTGAAATGATCTTTTTGGAAACCCTCATAAATTTCATATCAAAATATGAGTGTATAAGTCTATTATTGGCTAAATAGAAGTTAAACAGAAAATTTCGGTACTCACCTATCGTTGTCCAAAAGGAAAGCTGACATGTGGCAAACACGCGGATATGACGTGACACGATTAGTACATGCCTAGAAGCCGGTTATTTAAAAATACCGGTACCATACCCCGATTTAATAAGCTTGTTTACACAGCTAATTCATTTTGGGGGAAAGTAGTTGTTTGATACGATATTGAAATAAAACAAACATTTTTTTTTTAATAATTTGCGATAACTTCAAAAAGCGTATATTTTATATCTTGAGCTTGTATTTATCCTGTGTGACTTCGAGTCATATAATCATTGATGGCTTTATTATTTCTTAATGTATGGAATTATATTTTGACCAATGGGATTACAGTATTTTTCAAAATTTTCTATCGGTTTAACTTGTTAAACCATAACCTATCATACGTTTTGAATGATAGTGATCAACCTTTGTGCGCATGCGTTTAAAGGTGGGATTAGAGGCTTGGCTATAAAATCAATATTCCGTGTTTGATTAAGGTACGATACCTGTAATGGTTCCACTACATTTCGTACCTCATGGCCTTTTACGTAGATAACCAAGGTTTCCTAATGTTTCATTAGGGTACCTTGGTTATCTTGGTAGAGGTTAAGTGGTCCGAAATGTAACGGACCCATTACAGGTACTTTACCTTAAATGCAGTAAAATGAAGCAACGAGAACTGATACGAATATAGAAAAGATTATTTATTGGGTCATTTGAAGAAGATGTCTACTTGAGACAGATTTAGAGTTTGCCCGCAATTTCTATCCATTCAGTGAGCCCGAAATTTCAAATTCCTGGTCGATTTAATTTGTTAAGAGTTCGGGATTTTACGAGACTTTTCTACTTAATTTGAGATTTATCTGTTAAGAGTTTACGGCGAACTGCGCATGTCATTATTTCAAATTATGCTCCGCCCTGTTCACGTGATAGCCATATTTTCGATAACGACCACGCTTTCACATTGTTTGGTGTAAGGTCAACATGTAATAGTAAGTGTTAAGCCTCGCTGTCCCCTGAATTTCTTAATCATGAAGTGACTAGACACTGACATATACTTAAAGGTAAAGTTGTGAAAACTCATAAGAATTATGAATGAATTAATATTATTTACCGAAAAGAAAAACGAACCTAGGATTGGGGCTACACATCTGATTTATGGGTGATGGATGTCATTCAAAGGCTGTTATAGATCTACATTTCTGCTAAATATTCTTTTTTTCCTCATATATTTTTTCATAGAAAAACACCATGCAAATAAATCAAACAGTTTGCCTATGGTTTTCATTTCGAATGGAGAAATTAGAGAAAGGTATGGTTAAGGGAGTTATTGCTTAATATACTAGTATATAATTTAAAGCCACAATAAACACATTTACCTGTTAGGATCGATGAATGTCCGTCGTCTGTCCGTCCGTCGTCCACAATTTATTCGTTTGCACTCTAGCATCTTCATTTTATGAGCAATTACCTTCAAACTTTAAAACAATGTTTATAACCATAAAATCTCGGCCAAGTTCGATTATGACTGATATCAAAGGTCATATGATAATAAAATGAGGTTTTTGGCATTTTATATGTGGTTGGTAATATAAGAGTTATAGAGGGGTAATAGAGTAATGGAGTAATAATCTTTAGGAGTAAAGGTGAGTAAGCTTTGTTACTAAAAATAGATTCATTTGTTCTGTTTCGCCCCATATAATTTCCGTTGCACTGAACTTGTTTGGTAGATTCTGCTGCTATATAAAAGACTGAATAATACAGGAGGAAAATAGAACGAGTACGGGCATTTTAGTATAAAGGTATGTACACTGTACATATAAGGCCGTTTGATGCACTTGAAAACGATGGGTGTTTCGGGCAAATTTTGGCTATAAAAATGCCGACGCTTTCAGATTATCGAGTCTGTACAGACGAACACATACTTGTATTTTCCATAATTTAAATTGGTATATTCTTAAAGCAGTGATCAATAGCAACCTATCGATAGATCTCTACACCTTGGGACCCATTTTAAATTCAAATACTATCATTAAAATATGAGGGAGGTGACATTTTACACTGGTATAATTATGACGTATTATGTTATACCCCCGGTGTCCGTCCGTCCGTCAGTCTGTAAACAGTTTTTTTTTTGTGTCCACTCTATTACTCTAAAACCTCAGGTAGTATTTTGATGAAACTTGCCTGAAATGTTCATTGGTTGGAGACAACTTGTAGAACGCATGTTTGGTTGGGCTTGCTTCAAGGTCAAGGGCACAATAGAGGGTCAAAGGTTATTTGACCTGATTTAGGGTTAGATCTGTAACTCTTTAACCTCCGGTACGATTTCAATGAATCTTGCCTGAAATGTTCACTAGGTGTAAATGACGTGCAGAATGCATGTTTGGTTGGGCTAGCTTTAAGGTCAAGTTCACAATAAGGGTTCAAAGATCATTTGACCTGATTTCGTGTCCGCTCTGTAACTATTGAACCCTTGGTAAGATTTCTATGAGAAAGTATAGTAATTATTACATGTAATGAATCCCTATAACTTCCTGTTCAGTTCTATTCTACAGTATATACATATATGTTATTATTATTTTATTATTATTTTTGTAAACACTTAGGATGCTTATCTATTAAAGGAGTTCTTGTCAAGTTTCGGTTAATTTACACCTTTCTGTATACTTCAAAGACATATAATTTAGAAACAGAAAAATTGTGGTTATTATTATTATCATTATTATGTATGTGTGCTAATGTATCTGTAAAAGTGTAAATTTTTTTCTTCCTAAAAAACTCAAATGAACCATTATCGGAACCATATGATTATTCTTTGCTGTTTATTCAAATGTTTCTTCATGCGGGCGGGCAGTACATTATATACCGAAAATCTTTTTTTTAGATGGTAGGTTATCGGAAATGTAAAATTTATGTTCAGCTTGTTTCACATTATATGATTATATATATTTGCAAAAGTATATGTACATGCTCACGCTAACAGTTTTAGAGCGAAGAAATGTTTTGAATAAAAAAAAAATCGATTAATTTCGTCAAAATAAAGCTAACAACATAAAAAAATAGCATAGTACTTGCTAGATTAAATGCATATTATTTACATTATTTCTATACCATTTTTTTTAAATGTTTAAAAAATTGCCACTTTCCGTTTCAAAAGTATTCAAGATAATTATGCAGGTCTCTGGGACTGCACATAGGCAGAAAAATATCACGGGCGTATCAGCTAGACATTACATATCTTTTATTGAAGAATACAATTGTCATGTGACGCATATTTTGTTCAACTCTATTCTCACGTAGCCTATGTTGATACCTTTCAAAATGTTTTCAGTTTTCTTATATGTTTCTACTGGCCAGTATTTATAAGTATGTGATAACGGGTCAACTGTTATTTGGTATCCAAGTAGGGAGGGGTAAGAGAGCGTGTAACATCTTCCATACTTTGAACGAAAGCTGCAAAGATAAATTTATATCCATGTCAAGCACACCAACACCAAGGACGACACAAAAAAGAGTAAATAACTCTTAGTTCCATTGTGGTCCTTTGTGTTGGTGGCTTGACATAGAGAGGCAATGTATTAATTAAATGCTATAGTAAAAGAAAAATACATAAACTATACACAACGACAGATGACCAATTAACAAACTCATAAGGTGGACTGACTAATATAGGAATGCAATTGGCAAAGTGACAACAGTGTAACAGTAAAATATTACTTATAATTTTACATTGAAATTAAATGGCCTATTATACTTTGATAAAAATATTGAATGCAAAATATAAGGACTATTAACACACACTTTGACAAATCACACTTTAGCGATATAAATTATATTAATAAACAAGTAAAGAATGTATGTTTTTATATAATCATTATCCTACTTGATATAAATTGAGGCATTATTTGTCTATAAAGCATTTTTTTCAATGTGGTAATAATTATGCATCCTTCTTTTAAGCTCATCTGATCACCCTCTGTCCGTCGGGTTATAAGGGTGAGACAAATTCTTTCTGTTAAAATTTTCATTTAGATACATAATAATATGAGAAAAATATTCTTTTGAATGTTGTATTAAGGTTTATAATCAACATTAGTTGAACAAAAATTATAAATATTAAACTATGAATTTAGATTAAGTTACAATAAACTAAATAAAATATCATCCGCATTTTGTCTTTTCCATTTCAGAATCATAAAAAATGAGTTTAACATGCTCAGAGAAAATGAGCGTTTTGTGGCCAAAGAGATTGCGAAGATATTGAAAGAGATGAAAGTGGTGAAAGAGCAGCAGGCCGAGGACAAACGAGAAATCAGCCTCCTGAAGACAGAAAATGAACAGCTTAAGGAAGCGGTAAGAAAGCTGGAGATGGAGCAGGGGAAAACCTTGACTTTAATAGAAAATGCATTCAGGGCGGGCCTCCACTCGGTCATGGGACACACAGGAGGGCTGGACGTAAGTTAAGTATTTGATGTCATGACAGGTCCTCCAGTGATGGCTAGCACCCCAGTCCAGAAACGTGCACCTAACAGACTCTCACTGAAAAGACAGACTGCCACACAGTCGTAAGTAGGGCCTATTTTCCTTTCAGCTAATGATTAATGATCGTCGTCGTCACAAGTCATTAGTCATAATAGGTTCCATAGGTAACAGGTCAATCTACCTTCAAAAAATAAAATAATAGCATTATTTTAGTCATAATCGCCAAAATACGTCCATTATGCTTTTAATACATGTTTTTAGAGAAGTTAAAATAAAATAAAAGAAATAAATAAAAAGAAAGAAAAGAAAAAAAGTCTTCCCAATTTGGTTTCGAACCCGCACCTGCCAGCTAAGCTTAATGCATATTTACTATGCTAATTACGGGACTTGAATACTCTTCAACTAGAGGTAATTAAATTTGGGAAATGTATTTTATGTATTATATTTTCTTTAATCTTAAATGTTTTTACTCTTCAATGTTTTATTGCTTCTGTAGAAAAAGTGAGTACCTGTACGTAATAAAGTAAAAAGTAAATTGATATAAAATTTCCTTCTAAAAGGAAGGCTTGCCCAGATATGAATGTCAGTACATGATGTCAGTAAAAATGCAAAACAAAGCGAAATATAGTTAAAAAAATTAATCAGACTTTGAGAAACATAAATTGAGCTTTAAATGTTGCTGCTGGGTGAAAATAAAGAGACCAGGAACATGTGGATACGAATTGACATGTCTTACTTAGAACTATCATCAATATCCTTCGTAAAACGGAAATCCGCGAGAAGTGCCGAAAATAACCAAAATTGCCCGATCTAGTACGGTGTCGTTAGGGGTACAACGCTTGTTTCTTTTATCTGAAGTGTCTTTTCTTGCATACGACGCGTTTATACTGATTCTGGCCACTCACATTTATTCTTAAAATGTAGAAGCATATTAACGGTAATGAAAAATCTACTTACCATTTTGTGTCTTGTGATTCATCCCGTAACTAGTCATTGCCCCGTCCCTTGACTTCTTTTAAAACAGTTTTCAATTTAAACCTCACAATTATTTAAGAAATAATCTGGAAAATTATGGTTTGCCCTTCTTTTGGTTTACAGATATGCTTTGAGTTAATAGCATCTTCATGCAAAACTGGATTTTAAGATGGACCTCCCATATTGGTTTATTTCTTCCTAATCACCGATTATACGAACCAGCAATTTGATTTATCTGTTCATCTATTCTTGCATTGTTTCTGGAAAAGCTCCTTCTGATCGAGAAAGAAAGTTTTCGATCTATCGACCATCATAACTGAAAAATACTTTGATAGCAAGTATTTAAAAACTCACCAGGCTATGGAGGATTCCCATACATCAGGGGTAAAAGTCAACAACTTAACATAAAAAAGATATGCAAGAAATTTAGGCTGTTTAATGCTAATAAAGGGCTGCTTAATGCTAATAAAGCCCAAAATTATACACGTTCCATCATAAAATGTATTAACATACCTTTTGACATACACATTTCTTAGTCACTGACCGGAAAGGTTCTAATTTTGTTTGGAACACTATATTGGCAACATAGCCGCTGAGATTTTTCCATTTGTTGAGGGATAAATTTTATACACATAAGGACATGCACAGTTTCTGAAATCTCGTTCTCGTCAAGGTCAGTCATAAAGTATGGGGGTGCATACTCAAAGCTTTTAGTTCAGCCTCTCCTATCGAATAAGAAGTCTCAACTTCAGTGATAAGCCAACAAATTGGTAATCATTATTTTGACTGCTAGAAAGAACAGTGACAGGTCATATATTGTGGTTTTGTATGCTTCATCCAGCAGCACCATACAACCTTATCTACAAAGTAGCTCCTTCTCCTGTTCTGACTGATACACAAACAGAAATTAAGAGTAAAAATTAAATAATATAATACAAATCTGGCTACAAAATGTTTTAGAGAATATAACAAACACACACAGTCATAATAACATCTGAATAAGTTAGAAAACGGAGGTAGAACTATACCTCACCGGCATGCATGCCTTATTGAAAACACGTTGTTACAAATTTAGTTGTTGCTGTTAACATAGACCAAACTTCTTCACAATGATCTGTTCTAGTTTGCCATAATTTGACCTTATGTTTGTTTGTTGGGTTTAACGTCCCAACAACAGTATTTCAGTTATTTGAAGACGATTATTTTGACCTTAATATCTGCCTACTTCAACAGCCTTATGTGAATTATTTTCCTCTATGTCTGATGTCAGTCTGCAGAAGATGAAGTCTTCTGTTGATTCCTTTACTTCACTAACATGCAATAGCAATGCAATGGCATAATATGCTGCAAGGTTCCTGTCAAAGCCAGACAATACGGCTCTACGGTCCTCCTTCGTGATTTATCGAACACATTGACGGGTATTTTTGGCCCCCTTAACATGTCCGATACACCCGAATTTGGCTTCGAGCAAGGCAGAGAAATCAGTTTAGGAGTAGCCTTTTTTTAGTTTTGAATAGACAATGAATATTGGGGTTGCACTCGTCACACCCATACCCATTGCCTATACAAATACTCTCAAATAATCTTTGTCAAACTTCACCTTCCACAAGCTCACACTTCCCATAGGCCCACTTTTAAATCTGATGTTTCTTCCCTCTCCCATGCCTCTTTAGACACACACTCTCATAAAAATTAAAATTACATACTGCACAAAAATACATCTAATCGTTTTAGCTAACACATACTTTACTGTACCCGGTATAGTTACAAAAAAATAAAGTTGATTTCCTCGATTTCCCCCTTCTCTCACCTGTATCTCCCTCATTCTCACCCGTATCCCCCTCTCCCCCCCCCCCCCCCCCCCCCCCCCCCCCCCCCCCCTCTCTCTCCCCCCCCCCCTCTCTCTCTCCCCCACTCTCTTCCAAGATGGTAACTGACTTGCTCTCCTGATACTTATGTTTCTTACTTGTCAGTTGCTTTACATATCTTGGCAAATTTTGATTATGGCTGATATCGGCCCATTAGGTCAGGAGTTGGGCCCCCTTTGATAGAAAAAAGCCTGATTTCACCTTGTTTGCGCTCTAGCATCTTCATTTCTTAAGCAATCATCTTCAATCTTTATGACAATGTTTATTACCATAATATCTTGGCAAAGTTTGATTATGACTGATATCAGCCTCTAAGGTCAGAAGTTATGCCCCTTTTGATATGTTATGCCCCTTGTGATATAAAAAAAAGTCATATTTCACTTTATTTGCACTCAAGCATCTTCATTTCTAAGGTAATCATTTTCAAATTTTATGACCATGTTCATAGCCATATTCTTTCAGCCATGTTCGATTTTGGCTGATATTGGCCAATTAGGCCAGTAGTTATACCCCTTTTAATGTTTAAATTTATTTGTTTAAAGCCATACTTTCTCAGTCAAGTTTGACTTCAGATTTTGGCCAGTTTAGTTCGTGGATTTTTAAATGATCTCATGGATTATATATTCAGTATAACTATGCTATAATTTAGTAACTTGTACAGGCATTTAAGGCAGTTTTTCTCAGGTGAGCGTCTTAGGGCTATCTTGGCCCTCTTGTTCCTTATCTGCTACAGTTTTAGGTGTAGTTGGTAATATTCATGGCAAAGTAACCACATTACAATGACTACACATATTTCTGTTTATTTTTATTCTTGAATTCATTCCGTCGCTCATATTTTATTTGACTGTCTAAAAACATCCTGAGGGTAGCCTGCTCCCTCTCTTCTCTTATTCGTTTTAAGTCTTCTACAGAAGTTTTTGGTTTATATCTGCGTGACATTTTTCTATTACCGTATTTCTTTCCGGAACAGTTCCCACATGAGGTGAATTCATCGTCATCCTCAGGGTTTGTCTTGGTGATCACAGCCGTAGCAGTTGTGCTCGGACCCCCTGTACAATTTGCGACGCACATCACATCTGTGGAATCTGTTGTCTTGTAAGAGATAAATCATACACTACTACTCACGCACATCTCCGGCACTATGCCGGCGCCTCCGCCCCCTATTCCCCTTCCTGCCATACATATCTGGTAGAACATGTCTAGTATTTGGAAGATTAGGTATACATCTGACAAAGCAAGCACTTAAAAATATCACCTTTGGAGGAGAGGTGTCCTTAAAGTCCGTGTCGTCATCAGTGGTGGGGATGACAGTCAGGCCACTGGTCTCGGGAAACTGCCCGTCGTCCACTGCTTCGATGTGGTCAGCCTTCTCGATCACAGGGGACAGCGGGAACGAGAGACTGGCATCCACCACAAGTGGTTCAGGTGACCCAGTTGGTGCCTCAGGTGTGACAGGTACCTCAGGTGCAGGTGGTGATGCCTCCTCAGGGGCCTCAGATGGTGCCTCAGCCTCAGGGGGTCCACCTGAAAAAAAAAACATCTTCTGGGCCAGAGGAAATATCAATAGGAGAGGCTAAAGATTAGTTATGCCAAGTTTCGCCAATTTCTACCAAGCGGTTTCAGAGGAGAAAATCGTTGACAAAGGGTGATCATAATAGCTCACTTTGAGCACCCTGTGCACTGGTGTGCTAAAACAGTAATTGCGGAACGATTGAACCATCAATGGCCTGAATTTCACTGGGCAACCAAATTAGTAAAAACATTAGTCGCCCTGCATCAACTGTCGTAATAGAGTCGTTGCAATAGAGTCGTGGGCCGAGGAAGTATTTTTTTTATCATCTTTAGAATTTTCACAATATTGAATATATATGTAAATATGTATATTTTTGACTTGACTAATGATTTTATCCTCGCTTCCACAGTATTTCAGTCACATAGCGACGTCTAGCTAACTACAGGTGGAGGAAGACCCCAAATGCACGGAGGCATCCGTGTAGAATCACCGACGAACCGCAAGCCAGCTTCCGCTGATCACCTCTACTGTGAGGTGTAATATTCAAGAGCGCAGACTGAACATGTCCCAACTTGTGCCTGATGATGGTCAAAGTTCAAATCCAGTTTTGTCTCTTTGTCATCTTCTGACCACATGCAATCAACCGTTTGAATCTTGACTCACTCGACTACAAATTATTTTCCAGGTAAAACATCATGATAACCAGATGGTCTCATTTTTTCTCAGCGTTGACATGATATTTTTGCTAATTTGCATGTCTTTCTTTGATATGTTTCTAAACGGTACTTTTGTTGCTGAAGCTCTTCTGGTAAGTATCGGAACTACTCTTACAATGTAGGAGCCAAGCAAGGGACTTATATTAGTACCATTTTAACGATTTTTGTATGTTGCGGCTGTACCTCCCACTCTCGATGCGAACGCTCTAACCACTCGACGACCGGGAACGGTCGAAGACCTTTGATTACAGGGGCTCGTTTATTGGGAAATTCATTGATTTATAGATAGTAACTACTGCACGATTATCGTTTGAAGTATACACATTCTACAAACACCTGTGTCATCGTCTAAACGAATACACACAGTGCACCCAGCTGTATACGCAAGACTGCGTTCTTCTTTAGTATTCCGCGCGTTATTATCAAACCAAACGGTCGTTGGTACGATTCCCGATCATATCACATAAAAGGCAAATGTCACCGTTATACTCCCCTTGGCATATGAGTAGTTTTATGTTATGATAATGTGAATGGTGAGATAGTACATGTATCGTGCTTCGTCTCCGACGTGATATCGCAGCGAGGCCTCGTATAGATTGGCGCCACCACGTGAATGAAATGCCGTTATTTTAACGTATTATCCAAATAAACATAATTTCATAGTGGTGGAAGGTGTATCAATGGACACATCTTAGTCTTGAAAGTAAGCATGGACGTATATATGGACAGTGGAGTTAGGCATCCATAGTCTTCCCATCTTTCAGGATAGAATGAATATTTTTTACACATGAGTATCTAGTTTATGCAACGGTTACTTTCTTCATTTGACTCATTCGGTGGATGATACCGAATAATCTCCCTACCAGGTTCATTTATGGCACCATTAGGTGGGGAACAACAAAGATTCTATAGTAATGGACGTCAGGTAAGCATAAACGGGAATGCGAAACGGGATGTTATGACACGCCTGTACCCATGGTTTCTAATTAAATAAAACATGTTTGAGAGCTCTGATGAAACGTATCACGAATGTCATTGTTCGAATATAAATTTCCTGGCCTGATTGTTCGCTTGCACAAATAGCACGATAAGAAACTGCGCATTAACTTAGTATAAATAGCTATTCACCTGAATTAAGACCTGGACTACCTTGTTTGGAAAATGATGTTGAACTTCAAGGTTGGTGTTTACTTTTTACTATCAAATATACGAACTCGTTTAAGTAATATTTGTATTTTCTTAAATTATTTTTTTACCCATAATATACTATTATGTATTGTTTTAGAAAGCAGATACAGTTTGGGATAAGGTTATGACATTATAATTGTTCTCTTTAAACCGTCCATCTTAAACTGATTGAAATATACTTACACCCCTTTCTGAGATAACAATAGCTCATCCGTTTGGATTTTTTTACATAAAAAATACTTAGGATTGTTTCACTGCGATGTCACGCTTAAGACAGGTGTCATTATACCACGCTAAGTCACGAAATTCAAACCACATTGGTATGTTATGACCGGGGATCAAACCCTCGATCTCACTATAACAGGGCAGACGCCTTAACTACACGTCCAACGGAACCATAATTAACCTATGTTTTGGTGAAGTGGACCTGAAATATATCAAATCCACATAATACTGAGTCCTTATAAAGTAGATAAAGTAGTATCTACAAATAATTCGATTATATTAAATTATGGTATATTTTCAGGTGCTGCTTTTTTTCACCATATTCAATACCGCCGGTATGTAACACTTAAATTATTTTAAAACACTCCTACTGTCGAAAATGTCAAAGTCGAAAGAAATGTAATGCATAAAAATGCATAAGTTTACCTCGGGACAGCAAGACTTAATAGATGAATTAAAATTTGATAATAATATAATTGAAATTTTAATAACCCGAACTTATTCACTGGAAGGTCCTAAATTAGTGTTAACAAGAAAATACATGTTTGTTTTCATGTGAATCTACACATTCATCGAAATATGTTTAATTTAAGGTATTAAAACAGGAAAGGAACACAAACAATTATTTTCCCTTACAGTCCAAATGATAAGGCATATTTTACTTCTTTGAATCGCAATGCATTGGGAACTTACATCATTTTAAATTATGTTTAAATATCTTTATGAATAAATAACATGTTGATTTTAAGATTTTGGCCATTCTATAGTCAAATGCTGAATTATTGTATGGACATGCATTGACCAATCATGTTAATCTTAACCTTATTATTTGCATTCATAAAAAACATATATCTAGGTCGAGAGTTCATCGTCATTGTTAAGATCAAGAGGCCTGTATTTTTTTCGAAAATGTCGGAAAAGCGTAATGGCTAAGGTATTGTTCATCGTATGAAGAATATATGCATAACGTTGCAATTAAAGGTATTTTTATTTTCTTAGTAAATGGCTCGGAAGAGTATGGAATGAGATAATCCGCCAGTTCACTCATTATGCTATTAAAAATGCTATCGTTTGTTTTAATTTTGCAATACATGTATTTGATTTCTTCCTATATGTTTGTTGACAAATACATTATTTGAATTATTTATTTTCATTTTTCATCAAATGGCATTGAATAAAATACTATTCGGCATACAGCTCGTTCGTTCTTGTGTTTAGAATTTTATTGAATATATAATCGTTTGAATATGAAATAAACAATGAGTTCGTTTTTTAGCTCACCTGGCACGAAGTGCGAAGGTGAGCTTTTGGGACCAGCCTTTGTCCGGCGTCGTCAACAATTTACTTAAAAATCTTCTCTAAAACTACTAATGGGAAAATGATCAAAATTTGCAAGGATTTTCCTAAGGTGACCCCCTATAATTGTTCAAGTGGTTCCGGTCTGTTGCATAATTAGCTCCTGTGAGCTAAAAATAGATTTTAAAAGTGAAATCTTAAAAAATCTTTTCTGAAAACACAAGGCCTAGAGTTAAGATATTTGGTGTGCAGCACTGGCTCGTATATCACTATCAAGTTTGTTCAAATCATGGTCCTGGGTGCAAATTTGGCCCCGCCCCAGGGGTCACTTGATTTAACATAGGATAATAAAGGAAAAACTTGAAAAATCTTCTTCTCAGAAACCACACGGCCTGGAATTTAAATAGTTGGTGTGCAGCATTGTCTAGTGGATTGCTACCAAGGCTGTTCAAATCATGACCCTGGGGTCAAAAGTGGCCCCGCCCCAGGGTACACTTGATTTAACATAGGCTAATATAGGAAAAAACTTGAAAATCTTCTCAGAAACCACAAGGCCTGGGGTTTAAATATTTGGTGTATAGCATTATCTAGTGGATCTCTACCAAGTCCGTTCAAATCATGACCCTGGGGTCAAAATTTGCCCCGCCCCAGGGGTCACTTGATTTAACAAAGGCTAATATAGGAAAAAAGTTGAAAAATCTTCTTCTCAGAAACCATAAGGCCTGAAATTGATATATTTGGTATGTAACATGGGCTACAAGACCTCTACCAAGTTTGTTCAAATCATGGCCCTGGGGTCATAATTGACCCTGCCCAAGGGGTCGCTTGATTTTACATAGCCTAATGATATCAGGTAAGCGGCGTCTTCATTATTTTAATGGCTACTCTATGACATCGTCCTCATTAAACGTTTAACATAACCAAAACATAAATTTTAGGGAACCAATACGTCTTTTATGGAACCAGTTCGCACATTTAGTCAGAGATAGCTGCGAAATACTGCTTCGGTATATATACCCTTTTCGCCTCTGCTAAATCATCCAATATGGTAACTGAGTTGACCGTCGCTTCGACAGTATTTCAGTCATATGGCGACGTCCAGCTAATAACAGGTGGAGGAAGACCCCGATTGCACGGAGGCATCCGGGTAGAACACCCGACCTACCGCAAGCCAGCTTGAAGGCTTCCTCACACTGAATATTATGCCTTCACACATTGCCAATGTAGTCGTCCTAAGGATAACACAATACATTACACAAAACAGTTGTACGCTCATAGGGTACTTCATTTTTTTTTTTTGCATCGTCCATCCCGTAACCGAAAGGTTTGAAAACCGACCGCGACACTGGGTGTGGTATCACGCTGTTTGTCTACGGCATGATATCGCAGGAAGGCAAAACCTTGTCCTCGAGTTGGGCCCTTTTTTATTTTTTAGGATGAATGGCTGTCCGTTCGTCATCTCCTCTGAAACCACTGGGCCAAATATGATGAAACTTGCCTGTGATGTTCCTTGCATGAAGCTCTACCAAAGTTGTTTAAGTTGTTTCGGTACATTTCATATCTTGGTCACACCCCCGGGGATCACTTGATATTACAAAGACTTAAGCAGGACAACTAGAAAAATCTTCTTGCCAGAAACTAAAAGGCCCGGAGTTTAAATATTAAGTATGTAATATGGCCTACTGGACATTTACCAACTTTGTCAACACCATGTTTCGAAGGTCAAAATTGGCCCCACCCCAATAGTCACTTGATTTTCCATAGGCTGATATATAGGGAAAACTAGAAAGAAAACCTTGTCAGAAACCACAAAGCCTGGAAATTAGATATTTTGTATGTAACATGGCCCAGTGGACATCTACAAAGTTTGTTCACATCGTGGCTCTTTGGTCAAAATGGACCCTGCTGCAGGGGTCACTTGATTTTTATGTAGACTTACTCGTTACGTATATAGGAGAGTCTTTTAAAAAATTCTCAGGTGAGCGATTCAGGGCCATTTTGGCCCTCATTTTTTCTTCTTGCTGAAGAGACTGTGGTTGGATATATGTGTGTCCGGGTGCAAAATCGAGCTCATTTGCAAGTAGAACCATTGATTCTTTTACGTTCCCGAAGTATAGCACCGATATTACAAGTTCCTTGGCTGAACCAGTGCTGAGTCACCGGAGGAAAGTGCCCTGGCTAGGATTCGAACCCGAACGCAAATGCAGACACTTTACCACTGAGCTGTAACGCCGGTCAAAATTTATCTTATACAGACTTAATCCCAAAATGACTGAAATACTGTCGGTATTTGTTTGGTTAAACTGTTCCACTCAGTTTTGGGACTTTCTTATTACACCTTAGACAAGTTACTGAGATACCAGACCAACTCATGTTATAGGTGTCGCGTACGGCTGTCCAACCTACTTTGCGGACGCTCTAACTGAAAATGTTTTCTATAAACTCACTTGTACAAAATAAATAAAATTTATCTAGATTCATAGTAATGTGCAGCATAATAAGTAATATATGAAATCGCTTCTATAATCGTACATACTGTTTGAATCCATTGTGTAAATCATATTCCTTTATTCTACACCATGTGAAATTACTTAAAAAGTATGGAAAAATTATTGCCATCCACCGAAGGCGGGGGGGATATGGTAATAGTCTCCGTGCGCCCGTCCCACATTTTTGTCCGGTGCATAACTCCAAAAGTATTTGAGATGTCAACTTGATACTTCATAGGTGGATAGATTTCATTGAGGAGGAGTGCAGAGCACAAAGGATGGTAACTCTACCTTTCATAATGTTTAAGTTATAGCCCTTAGTTATTTTTCAGGCTTAATTATTTGTCCGGAGCATTCGTCAAAAAGTATTTGAGATATGGATTTGAAACTTTATATTTGGAATTTGGATAGATCTTATTTTGGAGAAGTGCAGTGCACAAAAATGATAGCTATACCTTTCAAACTTTTTTTATTGCTCTTTATTATTAAGTGAAAAAGTTAAAAAGGAAAAAAAGCGAAGGAAAAAACTATGAGGTCACATAGGTCACAGTGACCTTAACATTTTACCCGTAGGCCTCAAAAAAGGGGGAATTAGTAGGTCTTAAAATGTGTTTCATATCTATAATCACTTCAAACATCAGTCTGTATTGCAATCGTATTTTTTTTCAAAAATAAAATATTCTTCTCATCATTAGGCGGGGGATGGCCATGTCAGCATGGCTGATGTTTTATATGGTGCTGGGATTTTAAGGGAAAACTGCGATACAAAAACAGCGTTTCCCAAGATTGTGAGATAGCTTTATATATGTAATATCTTGTTGCTGTCGTCCATGGCTAGCACATAGTCAATGTCTGGAAACATATTCACCGTTACCACACGCCAGTAATTTGCTTCAAATGCTTGGTAATAAAGGTTAACAAATTGGATTATTGCGCAGATGCCAAAAGGGTATTCACACCGGAGCAGTATTTCGTAGTCATTTCTGACTCAATATGCGAACTGGTTCCCTGACATTTGTCCTGGTTCCCTCAAATTCATAATATGGTAATGTTTAACTTATGATGAGGACGACATCATTGAGTTGCAATTACTAAAATCAAGACGGCTCATTTTTATTTTGAAGTGACGTTGATATTGCGTTAAGTCATTCATATTTGATTTAGTGTTATAAAATTCATAGTCATGAACGAATACCCTCTGTAATAATCTTAAGGTATAAAAAAGAAGTCATGATTAACTGTTAATTCAACAAATTAAATATTAAACAGTAAACATTCTGAAGACAAGAACGAACAAATTGAATGCTGAAAAGTATTATATTCAATATTATATGATGAGACCTAAAGACAAAAGTAATATATTTATAATCACACATTTAAAAAAGAAATCAAATACATGTATTGCAATATTAAAACAAACGATGGCATACTAAATAGCATAATGAGTGAACTGGCGCATATTCCGTTCCACAGAAGAGAGTTATCCTCGATTCATTTTAACTTTAAAATGATTAATTTACGTTTCATTTTTTAGGCTCCGAAAACGCAATAAGTATTCGAAATGAAAGAAAATGTACCAATGTAGATGGGTGTCCATGTTGTTTGAATGCCATCTGTGACATTAATAGGGTTTGTTCAGACGGATGTATTATTGGTTACCATGGTCAAAGATGTTTCAACCAGTGTCCAGTGAACTGTCCTTCCTGTACAGACCATCCACTTGCTTTCATAAATCTCGATGTGTATGGGGCCCGTGCCTACTGTACAAACTGTACAGATGGATTTTACTCTTCAGTTGACTTATACCAGTGTCAAACACCATGTCCAGATGGTTGCAAGTCTTGCCTCTCATTTAGTTCAACACAAAAAAACTGTAATGAATGTAAAGAAGGTTATTATATGGTGCCTGCACTGGCATCTACTGGGGTGTGTGTTAAATGCCCAGATACATGTCTAAACTGCAATTATATTTTGTGTGAAACTTGTAGATCGGGACACTTTGGAAACGCTTGTGAAAACAACTGCAGTCTTGGATGTGATGATGTCATTTGTGAAAAATACACCGGTCACTGTAACTGTAAAAATAATTTCCTTGGTGATAAATGCGATCGGTGTGTACCTAGAAAGTATGGAACAGACTGCTCTATAGATTGTATAAAGAACTGTGAAGAATGCGATAGGTATTCTGGTAAGTGTACGCTGTGTGCCGAACATTTCAACGGTTCATTGTGTGAAAATTGTTTACAAGGAAGATATGGCGAAAGCTGTAATCAGATTTGCGCTAAAACCTGTACAAATTTTGCTTGCGAACAGCAAACTGGATACTGTACATTTGGTTGCACTGAAAACTTTGCAGGGCTGCTATGTACAGAATGTGTAGCTGGTACATACGGAGAATACTGTGAAAAATCATGTCCTGAAAATTGTTTGAATGATACTTGTGACATAAATACGGGGCATTGTGTCCATTGTATTGGACATTTCAACGGTTTAAAATGCAAATTATGTATAGAAGATTTATATGGAGAAAACTGCGAGATCAACTGTACATCAGAAAATGAACAAAATCTAGAAATTTGTCGAAGTATTGATGAGCCTGCTAGAGAAAACGAGAGGAATCAAGGTGGTGTAATAGGAGGGACAACGGTCGGTGTAGTGGCAGTGGTCGTCATAACAGGTGGAGTAATCTTCTTCGTGCGGAAATGGTAATGGTCATTGCTAAATATATATTGCATTGCATATTCATTATTACGTACATTCTGAGTTTGACTTGTTCATACATATATTTGATTTGTTTTGTGAATATTTACTAAATATAGATATGTTTATTAAAACATATATAATACTATCATGTGATATCGATTACGTATAACTGACCTTATCAAGAATGCCCTATAAACATTAGACACCCAATTTTCAACAGATTTTCAGTATCGAACGTTTTCAATGCAAATTTGGCCTCTGCCTTTTATGTGGTGGTATATTTCATGCTTAGTGATGAGAATGTAATCAGTGAGGAAAATCCATATCACCCAAAATGTGAGTGAAATAGGTCATGGTGAGCTATTAGAGTGGTGATGTGCCGTCGTCTGGCATAGGTTTGTGAATCATCTTGAAGCTACAAGTCTGATCTAAATATAACAAAACTTTGTCAGGATATTTGTCGGGATAAAAGTTTGGATGAGTTCGAAACTGGGTCATTTGGGACAAAAAAGAAGTTGATTAGGTGAAACCACAGGTTAACACCACATTTTAGCATAATCTTTTAGAAACTTCATCAGAATACTTGTCTGCATAAAATTTATGAAAAGTCTGAAACTTTGTCATGTAGGGTCAAAACGTAGGTCACTGGGTCAAACCATTAAACCCTCAAAGCCACATGTTTGGTCCAATCTTCACAGAACTTTGACAGAATGTTTGTCTTCATGAGATCATGAACGAGTTGGTAAATAGTTAATGTGGGGTCCAAAAGTCGGTCACCGGGTCAAATCCTTGACAACCTTGGGAACACTCTGAAGGCCATATGTCTGGCACAATATCCATATATATGTAACTCGATCGGAATGCTTATCTTAGTAAAATATTTGAAGAGTTAGAAACTTGATTAAATTGGATCAAAAATTAGGTCACTGGGTCAAATCCTTAAAAAAACCCCATGAACATGCTAGAGGCCACATTTTCGGCTTAATCCTCACAAAACTTTATCATATATTGTGTGTGTGACTGGTCCCGATGGCTGAGTGTTTAAAGCGTTACCCAGGAATCGGGAGGTCTGGGTTCGATCCCTGGCCGCGACATACCAAAGTCGTAAAATGTTATACTTCCCTTTCTTGGCGCTCAGCATATAAGGATAGTTCCAGGACTGGTTGGCCCAGTATCAGGAGAATGTGACTGGATGTAGTATTATGCCACATGTCATTTCACAATCATACTGTTCCCATTCATAGTCATTTTTATACGCCGCCGGAGGCGGTCGTATATTGCCGTCATCTTCTCCGTCTGTACGTACGTCCATATCTTGTGAACGCAACTCTTCCTACGTTTCTGAATGAATCTTTTCAAAACTTGGTCAATGTCATTACTATAATGGGGAGATGTGCATGAAGTGGCGATTTTCCGGTTCATTGATTTTTACAAGATTTGTGTCCCTTGAAACTTAGTCTCTGTAGCTGATTGATATTGCAGCCTTGTGAACGAAAATCCTCCTACATTTCTGAATGAATCTTTTCAAAACTTGGTCAATGTCATTACTATAATGGGGAGATGTGCATGAAGTGGCGATTTTCCGGTTCATTGATTTTTACAGATTCGTGCCCCTTGAAACTATGTCTCTGTAGCTGATTGATATTGCAGCCTTGTGAACGCAACTCCTCCTACATTTCTGAATAAATCTTTTCAAAACTTGGGCAATGCCATTACTATATTGGGTAGATATGCACATGGCAGGGATTTTGATGTTCAACAATATTTGCAATAGTTATGTCTTTCTAAACATGGTCTCTTGAAAACACAACTCAAGTTTCTAAACAGGTAAAAGTGCATAAAGCACGGATTTTCTGGTACAGTGACTTTTGCAAGAGTTATGCGGAGAAAGAAAAAAGGATTCATATTGATACTGCTATTTGACCTACTTTCATATTGGAAGCCTTTTTAGGGTTCTATCTCTGTTCAGCTAAATTGGTCTCACAGACTTCATTATGAGTTTATGCTTACAGAAATGTTAAAAGCAATAATTAAAAGGACCCTCTTGGTCTTTATATTTTGTGGCGGCGTATATTGTGGCAGCACTGGCACTCTTGTTAGGTGATGAACTGATTATTACTGGTATGAAACAATTTCACCAAACTTTCAATTATATCAAAATTCCTTGTAATATATAATTCATACTTCCTGGCCTTCCATACATTAAATCATTGTGTACTTTTTTTATACCCAATAGTCTTTCAAAACTCGAAAAGACCCCGTGTTGAAAAAAAGATAGCAAGATGATTAAATTTATATACAATTTCCAGTGCAATCTTGTGATAATAAAAAGCAATATTTGTTGATAAACGATCCCATTTAAATATAAGTATTGTACTTTTGTTAACAGTAGTCTGATAGCAAGTCTTGACTATTTTGTAACGCAAC
>CM037791.1:8852739-8902739 GCA_021229015.1 Solen grandis | reverse complement strand
TGTATATGTAGAAGTGGGGAAAACTGAAAACTGAAAGAAATTGTCTAAGTGATAGCACTGAAAGTATGTTTTCCCTTTACGGTGATCTGGAAACATTTTACACATTTTACAATTGTAGAACTCCCTCTTGATGGATTCTATGTTGGACCAGTACTATGCACCTTGGTAGATCCTGAAATTGAGGTTTGGACCAACAACCATTTGATCTGCTGTTATGTATGTCATCACTGAACCCAGAATAGGATTGGAATCTTTCCTGAAATGTTTAACTTTTATTTAATTTTAAAGTTGTAGTATTTTTCATATTTCCCTGGTTGACATTGCAAACAAATTACAAAAAAAATGCTGACATATCTATATTTTCTTAACTGTTACTCAGATTAGATTTAAGGGTTCTTACTCGAAAGATGGCAAGGTCATACAGAGAAGAGGACACTAAGCGTTTGAGGTGCCTCTGGTTCCTTCCATCATAGTCGGCCACTTCCACGGATTGTCTGACCTGATCGACCCAATATATCTTTGACGTCAGCGGGTCAGCTTCAATACTGACTGGAAATATGTTGGTTGAAGACAAAATGGGGGTTCGATCAGAACCATCCAGTCTTGACCGCTCAATTTTCTTCACAACCCCACCAATATCACTCCAGAAAAGATAGCTGCAGAAGAAAAACAACTCATTAGTGATTTTTTTAGTGGGGTAAGAGTGGGTGTCTAATACGTGTAACTTTCTTACTGACAGTTTATCGTTTTTATGGTGGCATGAACGGGACATGGAAGATAACTAACACAATTTCACGAGAGTAGCTAACTTAACTTGCCGCGTTAGAAAATATTAAATACAGAGTGTGAATGCGTAGCTATCACGTGCGTAAGTAATAACTATCACGTGCGCACGTGCTCGCTTTACTCCACCGTACGTGTCTAATGACGCATGGGCAACATTTATGGTACCGGTACATCGATTGTTTCTGCCATCGTTAAATTCCGGTATTCCAGCAATATCGCACACCGATTAATACGTTCTACCATCGGTATTATATTCTTAAGGAAGATAAGAAGATATACCCGTTTTTTGCATCCACAGCTATCCCGATTGGTTCTATGAGATCATCGTTGAATAGTATTTTATAATACGACTGCTTCCCGCCATTTTGATTAATTCCAGTCTGGACAACAATCCATCGATAGTTAGGGTCAACCCAGTACACATTATGCGAGACCCAGTCAACGGCAAGCTTCACGTGGGGCGACGAAACACCTCGATGAAATACTTTTTTCGTCGATTGTGTGAAGTTTGTTTTCCAGTCGAATTGGTCAATGGCGTATATTGTTGAAGTATACTGATCATAAGCATACAAAATATTTTTAGCATAATCCGTATCGCAGCTGGTGAAAATGGCACTAGATAGCGTGAAACTGACAGCGTAAGATGGAATCTCTGCCGGCTGTTTTGTAAAAATGTCGTACGGCGTTCCCTCCAGTATGTAGAAATGGTCCTGATTTAAAGCTCCATAGCTGTTTCCTGGCCACGTGCTCAGAACTATTCCTTCCTGGAAATTTTCTGAAATAGGACAATTATTTAATGTTGACTTGAATAAGTAGACCTATGCCAGATTCTTGATATAGAAAATAATAACTTCTAATACGCAGAAGCGCAAAAGAAGTTATATATGCAGCGGTTTCCGCTAACCCGATTGACCTTTTTTTTTTTTTTACATATCGACCCTGAACTTTTATTTCGGCTTATCATAGTTGCAAAACGTTGTTTTTCATCATATCCTCTAGAAAAATAAGGGCAACTAGCAAAAAAAAGTTATATCTAATATTAACAAGATATATCTTTTAAAAAAGATAGATCTATGCGGCGTTGGTGCGGATTAGAGTAATCGAGAATGTAGGACGGTCACTTATTATCTGTAGAAAATTTCACCCTAGATAGTCAAAATAAGCATATAGATAAATCTCGGTATTACAACGTCCCTCCACCGCAATCTTCGGAGTTAACACATCATTAGACTTTCAGCCATTCGGAGACGGTGAAAAAGACTTTAAAATACAACAAATATTTATAACGTTCAGCTTAAACAAGTCGCAATATGCACCAAAAGAAGTGTTTTGATAAAGTTACTTTACTTTTTTTTTTCAAAGAAACTGCAATTCAGTTGGAATACTTCATTAACATTTCGTGAATATGTACTATCTCAACAAGCAATGGTACGTAACCCTTTTCCGTGATAATATCTTCCAATGAAAATCATTGAAAATACCAAAATATCTAAGTTAGAAAAGGGCCATAATTTGTTTTAATTTCAGTTCAAGAGTTATTCTCCTTGGTTTTCTGATGCCCCTGAAAACTCCATCCAAAATAAAACTTCTTCAGTAAACAATTACAAACAATAACCAGATTTAAAATCAATAAACTATTTTCCAATGTAAATACCAATGAAATAGTTATCGATGATTTAGTTTTGAAACTACCTCGCAATGCAAAACTTTAAAGCAAAACATGCATATACTGCGGACACTGACACAAAGTAGCGCAAGTTATATATTTTCGAATAGTTATAAAAATAATTCAAATTGAAAATAAAGTATTAATTGTTTTATTTTCTATCTACCCACAATCGACGAAATATATTAAAATGATAACAATTAACAGTATATACTGCGACACTATACACAATAAGCGGCAGTATGAGTATTATCTCGCAACTTGCTATAAAAATGTATTAATCTCTGAATAGAAACCTGTGTATTATCTCGAACTATAACCTGTGTATTATCTCGAACTATAAACCTGTGTATTATCTCGAACTAAAAACCTGTGTATTATCTCGAACTATAAACCTGTGTATTATCTCGAACTATAACCTATGTATTATCTCGAACTATAACCTGTGTATTATCTCGAACTAAAACCTATGTATTATCTCGAACTATAAACTGTGTACTATCTCGAACTATAACCTGTGTATTATCTCGAACTATAAACCTGTGTATTATCTCGAACTATAAACCTGTGTATTATCTCGAACTATAAACCTGTGTATTATCTCGAACTATAACCTGTGTATTATCTCGAACTATAACCTGTGTATTATTATTATCTCGAACTATAACCTGTGTATTATCTCGAACTATAACCTGTGTATTATCTCGAACTATAAACCTGTGTATTATCTCGAACTATAACCTGTGTATTATCTCGAACTATAAACCTGTGTATTATCTCGAACTATAAACCTGTGTATTATCTCGAACTATAAACCTGTGTATTATCTCGAACTAAAACCTATGTATTATCTCGAACTATAAACCTGTGTATTATCTCGAACTATAACCTGTGTATTATCTCGAACTATAACCTGTGTATTATTATTATCTCGAACTATAACCTGTGTATTATCCCGAACACATATACAGCGCTGTAATACCTGGTCATTGCTAAACAATAATATAATTGTTCACAAGAACTTTTGTTTTAAATCTGACTATTTGCGCCAAGAGTTATGGGCACTGCCCCCCCCCCCCCCCCCCCCCGTAAAACTGCCACTGGCTGAAATGTCTATAACATACAAACATCCTTTTAAAGGTATCTGACTACTTGACTACGATATCCTCTAGGAGCATTAACAAGCGTGGTTAGTAATACATACATCATGAATCAAACAAGCCATATATTGTCATACGCAAACCGAAACATAAAGACACCGCCGTTTCTTTTGTATTGAATGGTTCATGAATTAGAACAGTCGTGACCGACTTGTTAAGGCACACCACTGAAATGTATATAGGAGTGACATATTTTCTTGTTGAAATATTCATGATAGTCACATTTAGATAATACAAACTTACAGCAGGTGGTTGAGTGTTTAGGGCGTCCGACTCGGGAACAGGAGGTCGTGGGTTCTATCCCCAGCCGCGACATACCAAAGTAGTAAATGGTACTTGTAGCTCCCTGCATATATACAGAGCAGTTCCAGGAATCAGGATAATGTGACTGGGTATGGTACTTGAACTGTAGCAGTACTATATCTGTCTCAAGAAGACATAGTCTCCAAATGACTGAACTATTGTCGGTGGGACGTTACACTCAACAAACAAACCCAGGGCCAAAATTCACGTAGCATCTTCAGGTTGTTTTAACTTTGCTTAAATTCTATAAATCCTACATTTACTGATATATTTAGCTCTTAAATTAAACGCTAATTGGACTTATATCTACCATTATATATAGACATTTTATAAAGTTTAAGGATAATAAATCAGAAAAAAACTTAAAAACAACAACAACACCCCCCCCCAAAAAACAACAACAACAACAAACTTGCTTTGTTGATACGGCCGCTGAACTTGTGTTTATTCGGGAAACAAGTAATACTAATCTTTCTTGACAGTCCCTGCGTTTGCTAGTACTTTGTGTCAGGGAAGGTCATGGAAATTCTTTGCCCCCAATGGGGTTCGAACCCAAATCCTTCGGATCTGCCATCAGGTACGTTACCACTGGACCTAAGCGCCTTCTACTTGTGTGAGGGGCCTCCGTGGCCGAGAGGGTAAAGTCAATGACATTAATTCTCACTCAGGCCCTCACCGCGTAGGTTCGAATCCCGGCAGGGTCATTCGGATTTTCATTTGAGGAAGCCTTCCAGCTGGCTTGCGGTAGGTCGGTGGTTCTACCCGGATGTCTCCGTGCATTCGGGGTCTTCCTCCACCTAAAATTAGCTGGACGTCGCTATATGACTGAAATACTGTCGAAGCGACGGTAAACTCAAATACATGTAGTTTTTTTTTTCCGACATAAAGATGTCGCGACCAGGATTGAGTCTATTGCTCCCTGATTTAGAAACAAACGGTACCAGATCATATTATGTTTGACCAATATATAAAGGAAATGAAGATCACCTTTTCAACCGCTATAGAAAACATTGATCCAATAAAAAAGTACGATTTCTCACTGAAATATTTCAATGATTTCTCGTTGTATATTAAATTATTTTTCCGGATGAAATACTTTTGACTAGATCAAGTCTAGAAAATAGACGTACGCATAATTTAGTTGCTTATTTGCTTCACAAAGTCAGGATGACTGTGAGTAAGTTATTAAGACTAGTTTATTTAATCCTTACTTGCATATAATATAATGCATGAATGGCTTTTCTCCCTATCAAGGTAACATTGTACCAAACAACAAGCGGTTTATAATAATGTACATATGTATGATTTATATGTTTATATTGGAACCATCCAACTTTATTCTAATAGTACAACCAAGAGATACGACCTCAGATCTTAATTTACAGAGAGGAATAAAGAACTATCATCGAATATATTTTTGAGCATTGGTATTTAAAGGTTTAAGTCATGCACAAATGAATATTTACATGTGGTGATTTGTGAATCAAGGAAGTTACATCGTGTGTATATTTTAAGTTAATCTTTTGAATCAGTTTATTTCAAAATGGTTTGGTTGAGGTAGATTTATCTGTAGATTGCTATCAGAAAATATCTGGAACTTCTCTCGAGGCCTATATTGGTTATAAACACTCATGAACATTGGTACTATAAGTTTTATAACAATGATTATCATCTGTAGATATGACCGTCCCCGGTGGCCGAGTGGTTAGAGCGTCCGCCCCCCGGAGCGGAAGGTCGTAGATTCGATCCCCGGCCGCGACATACCAAAGTACTGTTATAGCTCCCTTGCTTGGCACTCAGCATATAAGGATAGTTCCAGGACTGGGGCCTAGTGTCAGGATAATGTGACTGGGTGTGATATGCCACGTGTCTAAGGTGTGATACTGCAGTGTGGCAACACTATATCTGTCTCAAGTAGACATCGTCTCCTAATGACTGAAATACTGTTGGTGGGACGTTAAACCCAACACACAAACAAACAAACAAACATCAGTAGATGTATTGCACTGTTTTCAATCACAGGTATTTGTTAGCATCTTTTTTCATGGAAATTCACTGATATTCTTGGTAAATTAATTCAGGAATAACCACATCCTATTTGTTTACAATAATGATTAATCTTGAGGTAAAATTTTACCCTCAAACTTAAGTACTTCCTCTTTTACTTCCTCCTCGCGCGCGTCATAAGGATAGCTTTATAAAAAGCTAAAAGCCTGTTCGATTTGTATCTTATTGTATTGTATGCATGCGGTTGGTGTGCTGTTTGATTTTATTCCATTCAAAATGATGATTCTGTAAAACAATTATCATAATGCTATGCTACATAGCATAAATCGTCTTTACAATGAATAAATTAAATGCAATAGCCTTTTTGTTTTGGAATTTATCGTCGCTACGACAATATTTCAGTTAAATAGCGACGCCAAGATAATTTCAGGTGGAGGAAACTCGAATGCAATAAGACTCCCAGGTAGAGGCTACGATATCTACGCTTATCAAAAGGATGATTGATATATATATATGAATAAACAACAAAAGCACAAAAATATATTTTGATAAGTAAAATAGAAAATGTTCTGAGCAAGATTCGAACTTACGGCCTTACTTTTAACGCCTGTGGAAAATCAACCTTTGGAGATCGACTGCGTTGTGAATAACAATTACGAACTACCATAAAATAGGCCATGGCATTCGAGGATTTTTTTTCTGACACTATTTCTCATAAAATATATTAACTGTTAGTGTTATGCAATGTAAACGACCACCCCCTTATTAGCTTCAAGGGAAAAAATAATTGGCTTCGCCCGGGGATCGAGCCCTAGGCCTCGGGACAGCTGACGCTCTAACCACCAAATATCAATTCCATTGGAAGTGTATTTTTATTTCATAAACCGATCATTACACATGCACAGTGAGGAATAGTGAGGATGTAGACCGATCATTACACATGCACAGTGAGGAATAGTGAGGATGAGAAACAGTGCGCGTGAAAGTATGTCGTGTAAACAGCGCCAAAATTGTCGTGATGTTAAAAAAGGACGGACTACATTTTCTCGCTGAAGAGCTTTTTCTGCCTAGGACGCTTCCAAAACAGCGATCTTTATTGGTTTTTCCGAGTTGGATTATCTAATCATATAAGTTGATATAATTCATGGGATGAATGTGTAGCTTCCGGCTTGGTAAAGGGATAGGGATTCTTTGCTTTCTTCCTAGTTTCTTATAGAAAAATCCTACCGTATATATCCGGCCGCCCGAGGGCGAGCCAGAATAAGTAATTTCGCCCAAAATACGCGCTGGTTTTTATGCAGAAATGTGAACATGTTGTTTTTTATCCAAACATCCTTTATTTCAGTTATAAAATTTTCAGTCTCCTATAGTGCTTTACGTCTATCTGGATCCTGCGAATTCTTATGAAGTCTTAACGATACAGTCTTGATACTCTCTATATGGGTAAAGATGATTACAGGGAAATAATGGATATATTTTATTTTCGAATTGACAAAAATACCTTTGGTATGGAAAAACTATCAGTAAAGATGTATACAGAATAATGCCTATATTTTTTCTAATATCCAAAACGTGTTTGTATCTTGACCTTCAAATGATCTTGTACCAAGGGCAAATATTTGTGTAAAAACAAAACAAAACAAAATGAGCAAGAAAATCTGGTTATTGCAATTATTCTTTTTAGTCTTAATTTGTACTTTGCATGTGGATAGCTTGTTAGCTTGTTACTAAAGCTTTTTCACGTTCAGCCAAAGGCTATGAAATGTACAGAGTGCCCCCCCCCCTCTCTGGATCATTTTCCATGAATATTCATATACAAATGTATAACTTGATCAATACCTTATATGGTACATTTATATGTAACATTTTCTTTGTAATGAAGAATATGCAGAATCTGAGATACGATATAGTATGAGGAAACCCAGATAGCTCCTTCTACGGGCCATCTCTGCCAATGCGTCAAGATGAGTCTATTTGAAGTAAAGGGTTAATACACAATCTCCTTCTCTGGATCTGCGCATACAGATGATACCAGGGATATCTAGCAAATAACGAATTTGAATTTTACGCCAAACGGCAATACCGCCATCAGGGTTAGATGTGAGGATTTGGGGGTTCCCATAGGAAACTCTGAGGCAAAATACACCCTCTCAAGATATGTTTGAGCATTAATGTGGTATATTGTATGTCACTTTCATATTGCAAAAACGATTATTCTTCCAATTTTCCTGGTGAATTGTAGTGAACACTTCTTTATTTTACGACGGAAACAAGTTCTCACATTTTATTCTAATCCCTTTTGGCGGTTCCTGGGTTGGACCAGCACTATGCACCTGGCAAGGTCCTAAAAAATCCTTGCTCCCGACGGGGTATGAACATACAACCTTCGGATCTGCAGTCAAGTATGTTACCACTGCACCACGGTGAATTGTACGCAATGGATTACGGCCTTGATACTCTGACGTATATGAAACTGTTATATATTTTATATTCGTAAGGCAATAACACCTACCGTTCCCTGTATATATGATCAAAATACTATCGGTGAAATGTAAAGCCCAGTTACTGAACAAACTATACACTAGTATTGACCTGGATACTCTCGCCCCATATTATTATTATTAGTCGTTTATTTGTGTTTCATTCACACTGAACGTTGTATGTTTAAACGATTTAAAACTGGGTTAGACTCTCTACTGTCACAGAGTGTTATATAGCACAGGTCGTTCAATATATCATAAAGAAATGGTTTACTAACTTGATATTGTGAATTAGCATGCTCTTTCTTAAAAAAACATTTCTTACGTAATTTGATTTGTTTTACAAAAGATTTAACGTTGTTTTCCGCTTTTTTTTTCCCAAAACCTTTCTTTAAAAATTGTTTTCTTATCAATTTGTAATATTTTCATAGAATACGTCATAGTCCTAGTCTCACATACATGCATTGTCATGCATACATTTGTCATGCATACATTTGTCATGCATACATTGTCATGCATACATTGATTGCCGTGATTAGACGATGTTCAAGTCATCTTAATAAACCTCTAATCTGTTCTAACAATATTTTTACGGTACAATGAGCAGAAAGTAGCAACAGTTTAATCGTATGTTTACACATATTCTTTATATATATATAAGTAAATGTTCCGCATTGGTTCATATAGTCATCGATGTCTGTATTTTATATGTGTGTTTTGAAAAGCTTAAAAACACTTTCATTTTTTCTTTCATTATTTTGTATGTGTATTTTGAAAGTGTGATCACTTTTCTTGTCTGTTTTTTTTTTCAATTTAAAAAAAACAAAACAACACCAAAACATTATCCATTAGCTACCCCCAACAGTATATCATATGAACTCAAGTGTTAAATAAAAAATTACGTGGTTCAGTAGTCAGTATTAGTCAGTATCTAAATCTACCATCTACATCGTGACGTACACAGCTATTTTTAAATGTATGTGCTTTCTTTGGTAAAGTGCAAGTTTTGTAATAATTACACATCCGTATCATGTGCAAGTTTTGTAATAATTACGCATCGATCCGTATCATGTGCAAGTTTTTGCATCTTATGTATAAACTAGTGTGATATTCTCATATATTTCATAGCAAGTTTGATGATACTTTCATAGGTATATCTAAACACGCTATTAAATATAATACACATCGCTATGTAGTATTTTGTGATACACACTTTATGATTTATTACGTCAGCAAAAATGAAATACGTGACCCATATGCTCGACGCCCCAACATACTACCCTCACTATTGGCGTATGTATTTGCGTGCGCGCGTGTACGCGCGTGTGAGGACGGTGGGCGAGAGTTGGGAGTGAATACTGGCGTCGATCACTCGTGTCTGCAAACCGGTCTGAGATACAAGAATCTTCTGAATTTGAGTGTTTCCTCAGCTCAAAAGACACACTTTTTAGCATAACAAGTTTAAAGAAATTTTAAAGATATCGAAGACTGCATTTTATCTCTGCAAGAATATATTAATATAATATATTCGAAGCAACATACATGCATGTCAACATTATTTTCTATTAAATAGAAAAAGAGATAAGGAAGTTCCAGATCTTCAATTTTGAGTTGAGGAAAATATCAATTTGAGTCTGAGATGTTTCATGACACACGTGCCAGTTCATACGACCTGATCAGCCTGTGATCGAGCTGCTTTCAATCTGATCGGGGTTTGTATTGGTTATAAGTATTTGGTGCCTCTGGGATTAAATACTGTAATAACAGGCTCGAGTTAAGTGCGAAGTTACGCTTTAAAATCTTGGATATGGTAGCAACAAATTCCGCTTAGTGTTACCTTTTTACGAATATTTTAAGTAAAGATTTAATTGACTGTGAAGTTACAGTACTGATTTAACTGATTTTTTTGTAAAGAATAGATTAATGTGTTCAGAATAAACAAAACTGCTGTCATTCTGATGACGATTTGTCGTAAGGTTTAGTTTTACGAGAAGAGGGTGATAATGATAAAGATAAATGTTGTTGTACGTTAAAGTCATGGCTAACGAATCAACATCAAAATATACCTGGCATAACATGAAACAACAACAACAACAACAACAACAGTGTGACAAATAAAAAAAAATACTGCGCGCAACAACAGCGTTCTTATTTACCCCCCCCCCCCCCACACCCCCCTTGTGTTATACAAAAACGTAATAATAGTAACTTCGTCATAATCTGGATTATGATATAAATGTCAACATACCTTGACCAAAAATTGGTCTTGCCAAAACTAGGCCAACCACAAACAAAATCCACACTGGTAATCCAGATTTTACCATCCTGGACTTTTTCAGACACCGAAGTCGGGACACATCAACGTTTTCAGCACACCAGCTGATTATAAGCTGATTGAATAAACAAGCGGGTAGGAATATCGAGTAAGGGGCGATAGACCGTGATCAAAAAAACACTTACATAAATATTCAACACGTGACCTAATGAACACCCGGGGTTTTCATATATCATATGATATTTATAGAAATTTGATTGAAAAAGATCACGACAAGGTTAAACGTTTATTGCGTCTCACCAACAATTCAAGCAACCGTAACTTGGTATAAGCCAATGACAGTGCTTCTTCCGCCTAGCTAAAGTATATAAAAACAGGTTAACATTAGTCAGTCGAAATAAGCGTTTTATCAATTCATTTTGTAGCACTTTGCACCGACTTCTGACTTCTACCTCTGCTTCTTATACTAATTCGTTCTATTATTGAACATTAGTAAAACAGCTGTAACTTCTACTACTACTTCGACTACTACTGCTACTTTTACCAGCATGTATGTATGTATGTATGTTTGTGTAAGGTACGTATTGTTTATAGTTTATATTTAAAATTTTATCCTCTGGAATTTATCGCAAGCGACGCAAAGCGGAGCGCTGCGATAAATCCACGAAATTTAATATTTTAAAGCAACAAGCTCCGCCCAATAAGACCTAAGATCACGTAGGCAGCATACCCTCAATATTTTCTCCATATCAAGACCTTACGGACAATTTTTTTTGCAATATATTTTCACATTATGAACAAAATGCAAGCATTTCATTAGACGATTAAGTCGGACAAACTGTTAAAGAAATAATGATACAATATCATTGTGAAGCACACTTCATACACGTAATAGACATTTGTATTAAGAATTTAGGTTAGATCTGTTTTCTTTAACCCTTTCCCTCATAGAGGACACCATGAAAAGACCTATGCGAACATCATAAAACCAGATCAGCCTGCGAGTAACTCGCAGGCTGATCAGGTTTTATGCTGTTCGCTGCTCCTCAGTGGTCTGGTAATGAGGATTTTACAATTAAATTTGGTAAGGATTGAGTTTGGCTTTCTGCAGATCATGCTTTATGTGGTACCTATTGAGTGCGTCAAAATGAGTCTATATGAGGGAAAGGGTTAAGAATTTAGGTTAGATCTGTTTTCTTTAAGTATGATACTATCAATAGCTAGGTTGGGTGATAAATGAATTATTTCTACTTCCGCTGGGAAAATGTCATCATTTTCAATCAATATATGGCTGTAACTTATTCATGATAATATTTTCATCACAAATGCGAATTGCTGCAGTAAATATGGCTTCTGGCATAATATTTGTCGAGCATGATTTGAACAGGTAAGTTCGTTAATTGATCTCTCCCACTGCACAAAGATTGCAATATGTACATCAAACATGCACGCATCGATGATTATTATGCATCATATCCCATCAGAAGCAAACTTGAAGGCCAAAGTAAGTCAAATACATGTGTTGTTATAAATCTTCTAGAGCCATATAACCCACTGGTTCTTTTTTTTTCCAAGTTGATTAGTTGTTTGGTCTGGTTCAATCGTTTAAGGACTGTGCCTACGGAAGACATGTATGTATTATATGTTCTGTATACTTTTCCCTCTTTTAATTTTTTACAGAGGGAATCCGGCGGGTTTTCAAGGGAGGGGAAGGGGTGGGGGGTCGAAGGTTATTTCTTCTTTACTCTTAGCATAATAGCCAAATCCCAGGTGAGGTGATTTAGACGTCCTACCCCCACCCCTCTGGATCCGCGCGTGAACATATAACTGTAATCCTTTGTCAGATAATAAAAATTCAAAAGGGCATATTATATATCCATTGCATATTACTTTATCACAACATACGGACAACAGGCCAACCTGTCATAGAATTATCATTATATGATAGATGGGCGCCTAGCAAGGGAGCTATGTCAATACCATTTTTAACGACTTTAACGACTAAGTATATCGTGGCTGTGAAACAAACATGCAACATATCTACATGGTATAAGAAACTTGTAATAGGAAGTGTTATGATTTAATTAATTTCATACTTGTTATCAAGACGAAAGGTACCTAAACAAATTATATCTATCGACCACTTTTCAGTGTCTGGTCAAATGTATAAAGTCTTATTTCGACTAAATTAAACAATGGCATATTCCGTTGACGATACGGAGTACACTCTGCGAAGTCAACCGGAATGTTCCACTTATTGTAGAGGCGTGTCATGGACAGATATGTATGAAACTTGTTGGCCGCGACAATTTCATTCGACAGCTCATTGTCAACAGCCTGTGAATATATCACCGGTTCACCGTTTGGAACGTGCTCCGCGAGTTTGCAAAATAGTGCCTTTGCAATTACGCGGTCATCCGCGAAAAGTGGATACATTCGGTGGCCAATATCAGCCGGTCTAAGCACTCCGTACCCACATACTCTGCCACTTCTCAAAGCAACGTAAGTCTTGGCCCCTTCCCATAATGCCCAGTTGCTGATGTAAACAGCGCGTGGTAGCGTGTGGACCTCCGTATCGTATGCAATTAAATCAGAAATCCTAACATCTTGGGCAGGGACAATTTCAAAGTCTCCCTGAGGGACATCTTGGACATATTCCGGATTTACCGGACCGGCGTTGTAATGGATGGTGTAAGATTTGATAGTCCAACCAAACTGAGCATAGAATGTAACCCTGTTGCTAAGCGACGTGCCACCAACGTTTCTGTCTTTCATAACTTCCATTACTTGACGGAACAGCTGTTTCCCGATTCCAAACTTCCGGTATTCTTCTTTCACAATGTTCATTCCGGAAGAGGCCACTGTATCATTATGCGCAAGGATTCCATTGTGACCTGTTTTGAGAAAGGGCAAACATTTTACCAGATACAAATTAACTGCAATAACAAGTAATATGGCCATACCACGTGCTATATGTTATCAATTTTAGCTGTCACAAAATCGAATCGGAGCAGAAAACTGCTACAAGTATTTTTTCTTCGTCAGTTTTAATGGGATTTAGCGCACGTGAAGCGTCAAATTGTGCCTTAAACATATGCCCTAGTGATTCTTTTGTTAGATTACAGTATTTTTGTAACACTCAGGGATACCTTCAAAGTCAGTTATCACGAAAAGAGCAATAATGTTTTCCCAAAATGATTGGAAATACTGCACATCTAACAAAGGAATTATTAGAGTCTATGTGTAGAGCACACTTTTCCGCTTCACATGCCATTAAAATTATTGAAGCAACAATTTTCTCGGGACAGAAAATGACATCACATACCACGTAGTATGGTCACACTGCATATATTAAAAACAAATACAGTAAAATCATTAATTTTCAATGACATTATATTTCGCTGATTATGTACTTAAGGAAATTTCAGACATTGTTCATGTATCATCATGAATAGTACGATATCGGACCAACAATTTTCCGTGTACCGTCTAGACCTTGTCCCGGGCAATATGTTAGGTAGTCTGGTTGCCTGCGTAATTATAATTTCACTTTACATAGTAATAAGGGGAAGGAACTCCAGACTAGCGATTTAGGGTGGTACATTTAACAGGAAGAAATTCCCTCGGTGTTCCGAACATCGCAAATAATCGAGCATTAAATTTTTCAACATCATATCGTGGACTATCGCAGTTTTATTGTATTGAACAGTTGTTGTCGTTTTTTCACTGTATTTTCGACATAAAATAGACCGTTTCACAAGAGGATCAACAATATCCAGTTTAAAATGACCATTCAGTGACTGGGGAAAATTTGAAGTGTATGTTTATTTTCCATTGATGTAGATTAGGTGTTCAGGAAGCACTTGTTGATTTACATAGATTTATGTCTCGTTTCGAAGTGAAATAGTCTGTTTTTTTTTATATCAATTTATGCAAGGAAATACGAATATTTTGTGCTTTTTAGATATAAAGAGGCCCTTAAAGATGCAAAGGATTATCATCAAGGAGGCTTGTGTGTTTTTTTCCACGAAACGGGGATGCTGTCAAATGCAATTTCATAAATTAATTGATTTTAAACATCCCTTTCAATTAATTATGAAATTGACACCATTCAGAAAGTGATGATCGTACCGCATGAAACTGCATGGATACACATTACGAATATTCACTTGAACACTCGTAATACCTACATGCATGGGCACCCCCCCCCTAACGTCCGTGTTTATAGGGTAGGGTATAGGCAAAACGTTAATAGTTATACAGTTTCTTGAAACATGACAATTTATTCTCGGCTGAAGAAAATCGTTACATTATAATTGAATTATATCTGTATTTGTATAAGTGTCTTTCATGTGTGTGTGTGTATGTGTGTGTGTGTGTTTACATAAGGTATGGACATGAATCCAATTTCCCTATACTTTCGTTTCGTTAGGGTCACTAGTAGGATTTAGATATGCGTATGTGCATTTTCTTTAAAATTACACATATGTTTCCCTTATTTTCGCTTTCGTTAGGGCAACAAACAAGAATGTAAATATACGTGTCATTTAAAATTACATGCGTATTTTCTGTGTATTTTGATATGCATGTATTTCACTTGTATTGACAAGCACTGAATATGTTGATATTATACTTATAAGCATTTTGTATTGTATAACATTCATAAAAACCTTTTATGTTGCATATACGGATGTGAGGATGCAAGGGAGGATGTGTAGATGGATTTATATTTGTAAAATCTATGCATGCTGTATTTATATAAACTGACATCATGTTGTAAAAATGTCACTTGGGTCTACGACCTTCTGGAATTTGTAAAGAAAGACTTGAAACTTGGTGAAGTTAATACAGTAAATTTGTCTGTGTAGTGCTGCTGTTTTGATACAGTTGATTACCTATAAATAGCCTTATTTGCACCTTAAAAATCGACCACTCCATTGATTTTTTACCCATGCATTCTCCATCTTAGATGTAATGTTTTCGCTTTGGATGCAAAGTTTAAATTTCAGTTCATCCACAAGATGCATAAAATATATGGAAAATGCTATTTAGATTGAAGAAGATGCTAACTATCTGAATTGGGAGTCATAATTTTTAAACATTGTGAGACCCGGCCGGGACTCGTGCAGAGAAAATTATAAAATAATAACTGCCTCTCTATATATAAACAATATAAAGAGAGGTCATTTTTTAATACGAAGGTCCTGTGCAGGTTATTAGGTCAAAACAGTAGAAAAGAGAAAAAGAGGGGGACGGTATGCTTATTATAAGCCGTCCATTAAAACATTTTGTTTTAATCTTTTCTTGTTAAAGCATCCCCTACCTATGACTTGACCATCCTCTGTTACCACCACTACGAGGCCGCTTGGGTCAGTGTTAAAGACACATTCGAGGTAGGCCTTTTCCATATTCCACTGATTTTCGGCAGTCAGTTCGTAGAGTCCTTGAATATCACATCGACGCATGGGTCGGATTTCGTACTTGGGTATCTCCAGGTCCGAGTATCCTCGGTGTGGCTGACAGCACAAAGGTTGAACAACTCTGGGGGAATGAAAATTAAAAAAAAATGAAGCAAATATATATGTACAAAGTAACACTAACAAAATAGGTCTGGCAGCAGGTTTGATAAATGTCGGAAGTCGGGGTTGCCATGTGAAATAAAAACATGAATGCGGAAACGTTTGCAGAAAGAATGTATGCATTTATACATCATCTAAAGCATCAAGAAACATTTTTACCAGAAATATTTTTGTTAACTATCTCTCGTAAACATATATCATTAAATTTCTCTTTCAGTTTTATTTTCATTTAATCAGAAGATAAAAATTATAATTAAATAAATACATATAAATAAAAAAAAGTTACCTCGCTGATTCTAGCACTGCGTTCCATTTCCCATAGTATTTTGGCTGCAGTTTATTTAACAATTTAATTCTCATAAAACAGTTACTTATTGCCATATTCCTTATACAGTTTATGCAAATTGCACCACAGTAACAAACTATTAGTCTGTGTCTATTTTTCTTTTATTTCACAAAAAGAGTTGCAGTCTATAGTGACACTATATCAAAATAAATTTAGCTTTGGTCATATAAACTTAGGCCTTCTACTGTGTATCTAACTTGGAGTATTGTCACGTGTAGACGAAATATAACTAGAATTTAAAATCCGATTATATTGAAGACTTCATTGGTTCATTAAAATTCGGAACGTGTCGGTTATTTTGGTAGCAGATGCTCGAACATTTACGGAAATGGATTTGGTATGACCACATCAATCGTGTTTCTCCGCCAATCTCCGGAATCAGCCTTATTATAACATAAGAAAATGTAATTCGATACGCTCGGAGAAAAACGGACAAGGACGAGGTGTTCCAAAGTTTTTGGTGTATACGCAGTGAATGGTCATCTTCACCTCTAGTGTGAAATGTCAGATGGTTGGAGATAACATTTGCTCTTATCAATTTCAAGATTTGACCTTTCTTTTGAAGTAGCCATGATAACAGACCTGCCTGTCAGCACGCGACAACCTTCTCCACAGATGTCTGCGATTCGAGATATTAGCAGTATAAAATGGATTTTTACCTATTTCTAGAACCAATATAATCTTAGTTAACAACCGAAGAGTTCGGAAGAACACTCGTTTCAATAAATTAAAATAAATTTAAATAAATCATTTTAGGATATTCCATCATAAAATAGGGGGGTGGGGGGGGGGGGGGGGGGGGTTCAGTGTGAATACCTTTCTCCATGATTTTTAATTGGCAAGTAACAATTTAATCTATCTATTAAAACATAAAAAAACCACATCCAGTTGAAAAATTCAAACATAAAAACGACCTAGTTGAATAAACAGTTGTGAGTCTTTCTAAAACGTAGTTAACCTTGGTAGTGGACTCTTCCCTGTAAGTCGCTAAACCCACAGTGTACTAGGTAGCTAACATAATCAAAGCGCTGATAGCGCTGAGAGAACGTGTTTTTTAAAATGATGATGTCGCATTTCTTATGTTTATCAAAGTAAATTTAATATTCCAAGCAATGCCAATGAACCAAATGTTATAAACCCACTATTACCTTCCTTGAATACGGTCGTTAAAAACGATAAATCCATCATTTGTCTCCACTTCCTCTCCCCATTTCTCCTACAGTTTAAATAAGATAATATAAGTATGTAATCTAAAACAACAAACTTTCTATTTGAGATTTGAATTATATGTAACTTCATGTACAATATCAATTAAATCAATGATTTTCATTTTGACAAAAATGTGTATGTCTTATATTGCAGAATAAATTTATAAAAGAAAAAGAGTTAAAAGAAAAAAGTTTCTCCCCTGGGAACTTTAGCGTGGTAATCAGACGCTGTACCACTGCACTGGTTTGCTATTGTGACGTGATCATGATTTTTTTTATGTATATATAGTTGGCTATTGCTGGAAACTCCAGCCAGTCAAAGTTCGAAATATTTCCGCATGAGATTGCGAATTGCTTCCTGCGTATTATCTTCTTTCATAACAGTTTATTAAACACGGTATCTCCAGCATCGATTTTCAAAAAATTGTTATTCGATTCGACCTCCAAAACGCAATCGTACCGAAATAAAAATGAAAATTGTCACCATTTAGTGTTAAGAGAGGAAACAAATTTCGGACTTTTTTCTCAGTGTAGTAAATAAGAGGGGAAATCTATAATCTATAGCCTCGAATTGTTGTCCGATCCAAAATGTGTGCTTCCTTAGAACAGCGTTGCAAGCATCCCTGTCCCAAAACTATGTAATGCATTAACATCTGTTGCGCGTTTGGTTATATATATTTTATTGTAACACTTTTACTTTCTTTTAACTTTCGTATCTTTTTTTTTCTTACACCGAATATCTTTTTTTTAAAGATATTTCTTGTTTCATTTTATTTGTTGTATATCTACATTGTGATATATAAGAGCTTTGTCACTAAACATATACCGGTAAACTACTATATACATAATATATTACATAATTTTATATAGTTTCTGATCGTCATAAAACAGACAACAAATCAAAGGTAAAGAACAGTCGACATGTACAAGTTTATATTTTGAGGCGAAAGAAAATTTAAAAATGAAATCGGAACAAAAATACGACTTTACTGACTGCTTTCTTCTAGATATAAACATTGTTTTAAGATTTCTTAGCTTCTTGCTGAAATGAGCTAAATTATTGCGTATATTCGGGTAAATTTGGAAAATCACTGCGCAGCACGAACGGTAACCCTTCTATAGGATATGTAGTGCATATAGTTTTCACATTAGTGAATATCTCTACTTTTGGTGGCCATTTTGAGAAGTAAAGTCAAGTGATTTTATATGAAATAAATAGAGGCAGAATTTTCATTTCCTTATAATTGCGTTATTTCTGCTCCAAAAATCTAAATGTGTACACCATTATAAATCTCTCGAAATTCATGTTTTTGGAATAAAATATTACTAATATAGATATACGCATAAAAATGCATAGTAAAGAAAAAAGTATGGGTTCATCCTTAACCAAAATAAACAGCGTAATATTTTTGGTTTTAAAGTTTTAACTTTTATTTTTTTTCAAAATGTTATTTCATATTTAAAATGAAAATGCTTTATATCTGACATCACATGGAAACAATGTATAGATACCATTTTTTCCCCTTTAACTTCTTTCAGTTCTGTTTGAGTCAAGAGTATGATTAGCAAAACATTTTCTCTAACATGAGCTGGAAAATGAGCAATGAAGGGCATATAAATGATTTTTTTAGCGCGAAACACTCACACGTAGCAACTCGGCTATCCGTCGATGCTTGGATACAATATTTCGAAGATATGGTCAAACTGTTACATATGTTTTTTTCACGTTCACGCGCACACATATATGGAAGCGTATAATGACAATCTACTTGTCTAGATAGAAGTGGTAATGTCGACTTTTATTTTCGCGACTTGACGTGTTATCAGCGCGTTTCTTCACATATTTTTGACGACTTGATGCCTTGAATGCGGTATGCAATTAAGAATTTTGTCGACAAGTGTGTTACTGTAAGTCGCAGAAATAACTTTCGATTTTCTCGACATTCTGTAATTGGCACTTTGAGATATTTTCTGAACACAAGCTAGTTACATGAAGTCACGAAACGATAAAAACTATAATGTCGACATTCTGTAACTGGTACTATGAAATATTTTCTAAACTGAAGCTATTTACCAGAAGTCTGGAAATGAGAAGTAATTTGAATATGAACTATGGAAGCGTTATTTGACCCCCTGAGTTGACGTGAACGTGATGGGCAAGTCGACATATTTCATCGCACATTTCGTCTTATATCATGGCATCGGTGAAAAAAAGACGACGTCTTGCCAACATATGTACCCTATATTACGACATATTTTTTTGAAACTAGCCCTGGACGTCGTTATGTTGACAAAATTTTATTAGCTTGTTGCTATGGAAGCGTTAATTGACCCCCTGAGTTGACGTGAACGTGATGGGTAAGTCGACATATTTCATCGCCACATTTCGTCTTATATCATGGCATCGGTGAAAAAAAGACGACGTCTTGCCAACATATGTATCTTACATTATGACATAAAATTCTTGGTACTAGCCCTGAACGTCGATATGTTGACATAACTTTTTTAGCTTGTTGCCCTAAATTATGTCGTCACGACAGTTAAAATGTGAAAAAAAATTCTCATGATCTCATGAAAAGTGATAGCTTTTTTTTAAAGTGGTCGCACCTGAATGTATTACCTCTAGTTGAACAGCATCCATAACCATCAGCTACTTTAATAAGGGGTCATGGGTTCGAATTTCTAATAGGGTATTTTTCCCTTTTTCTTTTAGACCATTATATCTGTATCAAATAGATCAGATTTAGAAGTTTATGTTACTGATCTGTATAGGTATTTTTGGTTTTAAGTTTAATAACAAATATTGTTACTTTTTAAATTTGGCAAACTCAACCAAAATTCTTTTTAAAAAATTGTGTAAACTATGAAATGTCTCTCAGTTATATTTTTTGAATTAGCATTCCTAAGCAGAAAAAAAATGGCAAAACAAGCTTTTAAAATGGGTTGAGTATGGTAATAACTTATACATATTTCAAATATTTTGAGTTGAAGCAATCATTTAACATGTAAGGTTTGTTTCCCTAATGCTATCATTTGTTTACAAACAATAAATTATCAATACCAAAATATTTTTTCCTAAACAGGATATGACATAATATATAGTTTTCTTATTTCTGGAAAGAGAATTTTTTGTTATTTTTTCAATTCTCCCGAGTGCCCAAAATGGTGCAACTACCACAAAGTAAGATAATATATTTTTAAAATTGAAGGCTTTAAGTCTTGAGCGATATAACAATGTTGCTTTACAATATCGTATTCCTGAGACAATCCATGTTATTGAATAACTGCTGTATAATTAATTGTCTTTGAACCATTCCCGCCATTACAGATGTATTTACCTTTAAATAGAGGATATTTTTTTTGAGGGAATATATCAATCACAATGTGAAATGATACAATTCAATATTTACACGAGCGCGTAGCGCGAGTTAAAATATGATAATTTTATCTCTTTTAGATGAGATATAGTCCATATTCACTCATGCCAGCTGCTACAAAATATCAATATACAAACCCTTTTTAAGTAAAAAAACAAACAAAAAAATAGTTCCGTCAGACCTATTTCACTCGCACTGTGGGACATGGATTTTATCTCACTTATAGACACAAAATTTAAACGTTCGAAACCCGGCAGGGTCATTCGGATTTTCATGTGAGGAAGCCTTCCAGCTGGCTTGCGGTAGGTCGGTGGTTCTACCCGGATGCCTCCGTGCATTCGGGGTCTTCCTCCACCTGTAATTAGCTGGACGTCGCTATATGACTGAAATACTGTCGAAGCGACGGTAAACTCAAATAGTCAAGTCTAGTCAAAATTTAATCAGTTAGCATAAAATATATATTCGTACTCGTATACACATGATTCATGTCCATGAAGAGTGCTGCCTACACTCCTCTATGTAGCGCTGGCGAGTTCGAAACCAGATGTGGTATCTCGTTTTGATATGTAATCCCTATTCAATTTATCTTTAAAAATCACACAAATAAATAAAATGTGAAAGAAAATATCATATATAAATAAAAGAAAAATGAAAGTGATCAAAAAGTTGTTTTCCCCTTAATACAATGCAGTAATGAAGTATTACATTCGTAATTTTGGACTGTTTCAAGGGAGCATTTTAGGATAAACTTTTTCTTTTTAAATTTGATCTATTTGATATATTATAATTGTTTAAAAAGAAAAACAAGAACCTACTAGAAATTCGAACCCACAGCCCCCAGTTTCGAAGCAGTTAATGGTTATGGATGCTCTTCAACTGGAGGTAATGCATTCGGGTGCAACTACCTTAAAAGAAGATCACTTATCCCCAAAGATCCCAAAAAAACCCTTAAGAATGTATTTTCATTATACAATAAACTTTTCCCGAGGGAGCGTGCCCGAGGGAGTATGCCCGAGGATCCTCACACCCCTTGTTGAAGAATTCTAGATCCGGGCCTGATCGTGAGAAAATTCCTCACATTTTAACTGTCCCGACGACATAATTTAGTGCAACATATGGAAGCGTATATAGTACACCCTGATGGTGTGTTCATGTAGTCTATGTCGAAATACATTAGGACAACATACTACATAACTTATGTCGACATGTACATATATAACACATTTTTTTAGAAATAATCAACCCCTTTTGTATCTATGATATCAAATTTTCTGTGCTTAAATATTGCTGCACAATTACATTTACTTATCTTCGCGACATATGTTTTCACGACATTTTCTGGACCAAAATAGGTAAACATATACTTGCGAGGAAATGCGAGAAAAGGTATCGGGCTTTGGTAATATAAAATGTGTTCAGTGGTATTTTTTTTCTCTGCTTCTACATATTATTATAGTATTCCGACATATATTTTAACGACTTTGCCATGTAAGTAATTACTTAAAACCTCAAAATTATTTGAAATTTGTGATTAGTTGAAATATCCATATTTTGCAAAGATTCAAAAGTTTAAGGAACAGGACAAGAGCTGGTCGTGGACACAATGGAGATGGTAAGTTTTTTTTTATTAAAACCATCAGTGATTAGTAAACTATAGCTATCGAATGATAATTGCATTTGTTCGATTATTACAATTGTCATCAATAAGTATACACTATAAAAGTACAATTATTTATAATCGAGAAAATACATTTTACAGCACTGATGAATTTATAAGCTATGAACATGTTTGTCAGTAGGGTATATTGGAGATTACTGTATAGAATTATTGTGTCACCTGCTGTAAGCAGAGGTGACACACAGGGATTTCTTTCCCGTCATCTGTCACAATTTTATCCGTCACACTTAAGCAGATGACATATAACATTCTTGGTAGCGAAGTAATAGTATTAATACACTTAATGTTATATTAATATTATGATAAATGGTAAGATATCAAAACATATAAGTGAGATATTTTCCTGTATTAATGTAATTAAATTAGATAAATGAAAATATCAATTATATGGAAGGAGATTTGTGGATTCCAGCTTTTCGTAAACAACACAGTTATCAGCTTAAGTCAGATGAAACGGATTGCGAAACGGTTAATGGCTTTGATATTCATTACGTTGTACATGCATATGTCAATTCTGAGACTGCTTCAAAAATACCAACGCGTGTGCTTCGGTCTTGTCCAAAAAAAAAAAAAAAGGTCGTGTCTGTACGACACTAATATCAATTTTATACAGATGTTTTCTGAGTTTAAGAACAATAATTTCAACAAAATAAGGGGGGGGAAAAAACTCGTTGTCTAAACCATCATGGTGCACTTCATGTATACTGAAATATCAGCTCAGTATCTCAGACTCTAGGAACAAAAAGGAAAACCTCCATTATTAAAAAATTTCAGATTTGCCGAATGAACGTGTGTAGCAAATAACTTTTTGTCCCGGCCCATACGTGCCGGAGCATCAAAACAGAAAACATACCTTCATTTTTATACCAAGACTTAGTTTATTGCATTGTTTTCTTGTACAGCAACCATGAGCTGCGTTTAACCCCCGGCTTCCCTTTTCTTCAGAATCTCCTGGAGATTTGTCAAACAGTGTACCAACACCGACTCAGACGCCATGTGTTCCGTTCTTTACAACATCGACTGTTTTCTTTTTAAATGCCTGTTTGAAATGTATAGCAAATCAAAAACACAATTACAAATGACAGGAGTACTGCAAAAGTTAGCAGCTACGGTTTTGTACACGTATGCTCAAGGTAATATGATTATTACAATTTGACCTCAGCGAAAAGCCATCTCGAGGTGAAGGTCAAAAGGTACAATAATGATGAACAAACGTAACGGGTTGCCTTTGTCATTTAAACGTTATTGACCCCAAAAAAGGTACATTCTTAAATTTATTTAAATTTTGTAAATCTGAATTTCTGTAAAATCTTTCACCGAAGAATAAAAAATGTCATAATTATTTTGTACATTATGTATAGTGTAATTATGAAGGTCAAGATTAAAAATTAGGTTTAATTTCGCTAATGTTAAAGTTGCAATACTACACAAAATCAATGCAATAAATACTGACAATAAGGTGGAAAATATGAAAATTCTTAAAATCGTTTCATGGAGATATGCAAAATATTGCCTCTGTAGTTTAAAGGATTAGCCCGATTGATATTGAAAGAATAATTAATTCGCACCCCCCCCCCCCCCAAAAAAAAATCGAAGTTCTGTCACGTGGTCAAAATCATACACTTATTATAAAATAACACACTTTCAAAATATTCAAACCAAGATGCCGGAGGTCGTGGACTCGACCTCCTCTAAAACCAAAATCTTAGTATGTTGTCAGAGGGACGTTTTAAACCAAGCTAACAAACAAATCTTAAAGCCTCTATAAAACGAGATCTAGATATAAATATACATGCAAATTATAGTACATGACTGCGGATCCGAAGGTCGTGGATGCGAACCCTGTCAAGGATTTTTATTGGCCTTCCAAAGTAGTGGTCCAACCCTGGAACCGTGGAGAGGGAAAAATATTATTTGTAAGAACAAAGATAAAGATAAAGACCTAATTAATGTAATGAAAAATCTCGATCTATATTATAAATCAAAGCGCTGATAGCGCTGAGAGAACAGGGTTTTTAAAATGATGATGTCGCATTTCCTTTGTTTTTCAAAGTAAATTTGATATTTCCTTGGAAGCGAAGCGAATGAATCAAATTTTATAAATCCACTTTTACCTTCCTTGAACCCGATCGTTAAAAACTATAAACCCAACATTTGTCTCAATGGATTGCTAACAATAAACATATCGCCACTCTTCCTCTCCTCTTATTTATTTTTGATGTATATATTGTTGGCTATCGCTGGAAATTCCAGCCAGTCAAAGTTCGAAATATCTCCGCATGAGATTGCGAATTGTTTCCTGCGTATTTTCTTTTCTTTTTTTTTTCTTTTTTTTTTTCTCGTTACAGTTTATGAAACATGGACTCTCCACCAGCATTGGTATTCAATTTCGACTTCCAAAACGCAATCGTACTGAAATAAACATGAAAATTGTCACCATTTAGTGTTGAGAGAGGAAACAAATTTTAGACTTTTTTTCTCAGTGAAGTAAATATGAGGGAAATATATAAATATAAAATTTCTAAATATAGCCCCGAATTGTTGTAAGATCCATAATGTGTGCAATTCTGTTCAAAATGGTTTGTAGGCCTATTCGACATATTGAAATGTTGTAAAGAGTTATCAAGAGCATAGCCCTCATTATCTTTTATTATTTTATACAACGAGACAGACTCACTAATTATATTGCCTAAGTACTAACTTTCCAGGATCTACCAAAGCTGTTACAGTGATTTTCTGTTAACAATGCACGGTCCCGTGAACATCATAGAAGCAATGTTTTTCGCTGTGGATGCGTTTTGAATTCATCCACTGGATGAATTTAGGGGGGGGGGGGGGGGGACTTTTGAAATCAAAATAATACGGACTTTCAGTATTGGGACTCGACTTCTGTTTAGTCTAGGTCTAAATGAAAGTTCCGGATTGGTGATCTGCGCATGCGCAGAAATGATGAATATAAAACTTGACAGTGTTGAAAGTAACATAAAATGTTTAAAAGATCTAAAAAATATAAATATGAAATACTTTATCTCTAATATTTTACTTGCTACATAATTATATTTCGGAAAAAGAATGTGTTAATGGAGCGTATTGAATAACGTAAAGGAACCTTCGCTCGTCAATGTCAATTTTTGGTATATATGAGGTTCCAGGGGGTTAATGCATAAATTTTTGGTTATTATCTGTGTCCCAAAATATACCGGGACCCTATCGGCGCCTTTTAAACCATCCCCTGTGCACATGGCACCTATAAATCAGTTGCAAAAGTCCCCCGAATATGGTAAGGTAAGGCTGCCGACTTGCGGACTCTTGTCTCGTCACTACTGGTAACATTAACTCGTCACCTGAACATTTTTTTTTAAATCGCAATATGACAATTTTAAACAAATAGTTTTAATTTAAACAGTTTTAAACTTAATTTTATCTTTATTAATATCAGTTTATTGGAAAATCTTATAAGTCAATATTAACACAAAACAAAGACATCTTCACCTAAAGTCCTAAAACACTCAATTTCATTATGTTTAACACTTGTCTTGTATGTCATTTAACTAATTACCTAGCAGTTTCGCACAAGGTTGATTTTAAATTTCAGCAAAAGTAAGAAATGTTGAAAAAATCAACAACAAAAAATGAATATAAATATTTCAATTGTCTCTTGGAATTTTTGTATACTTATGTGAGTGCTTAAAAAAGGTTTGTATTCATTCTCCATATCAAGTTAAGTCGGTGATTGGCAGCGCCACTTACTTTCTTTATATATCTTTATTACAAATATTCTTCAGTTTTAGGATTTTCAAGATTTTTTTTTCTTCTAGTTTTATTTCACTTACATATTTACTTATCTGTACCTCTTTCATAGTTATACATGTCTATACCTTGTATGCGATGAATATCTGTATAGGACAAATTAAAACTATGTGTATGTCTATAATTTCCTTCGTTTATCAAGTTAAGTCGGTGATTGCAAAAAGGCAGCAATTAAAATAATAATCCAATACAAAACGTTTGTTTTCCATTAAAAAACAATTAGCCTATATTATTTTGGATTCTTACGTTATAATTATAATAAAATGAAGGAGTATATTAAGCAAAGTATAGTGACCGACTACCGAGTACCACAAAATGATAAAACCATAAATTCAAAAGACTATGTCTTACCACATATTTCGAAAATAACATGATCATTATAATTTAATGATATTTCAGCAAATATCTAATGGCAAAAATGGAGTTGGACTGGTAATTTTACAAAGTGGTGAAGGTAATTATTTAAAAATTTCGTACCAAAACACGGAGTCCGTAAGTCGTCAATGGGATCCCAAACTCGTCAATTTTATTTCACCTTTATAATAGCGTTTTTTTTCATCAAAAGGTATGTTTTAGTTGAACCTTTTCTATGACCTTATATTCGAATACAATGTATTTGTAAATAACGTGATTTTATACATAGAAATTAAAATATATTTATCTTTTGAAAAATGCCAGCCTTCAAACTTTATGAAGAAGAGAGAGAATAGGATCGACGATGTGATTTCACCCTGGAATAATCCAATGTTACTTTAAAAAAATAATGAACCTAAATGTTTAACACACATCTTAACTTCACCATACATAGATCTGAAAATGCCTAGAAGTTTCCCATCTACACCTTGTTTAATTAGCTTATACCCTAGGCGATTCCTGTCAATGCAGTCGTAGGCTTTTCTAAAATCAATGAAACAACAATATAATTTCTTTTTTGATTGTGGGAATGGAAAATTGTTCATCTTTATCTTTATATAGAAATATTAAGACTATTTACGAAATGTCAGATTATATATATAAATTGAGAAATAGTAAACATAGAAATATTTTAGCTAAATAGCGCCTTTCATCACATAGATTAAACATAGAATTAGGTAGACATAATAATATAGAAAGACAGGACAGGAAATGAACGCACTGCGATTTAAATGATATCGAAGATGAATTTCATTTTGTATTTAAATGCCCATTGTATAGAGCCATTCGTCATTTATATATTCCGAGATTTTATACAACTAATCAAAGTATGGCAACATTTATTTTATTACTTCAAACGAAACAAGAAATATCTTTAAAAAAGATATTCGGCGTAGGATGAAAGAAAAACGAGATTTTCATTCATGCATGAATATACTTTAATTAAGAAACTTATAAATGGAAATATATGCAAAACACATTTCAAAGACTCTTATGTTATGATAGGTTATAAAAGCATTGTTGTAAATAATTGTAAAAAACATGTCTAATTTTGGTAGTGAACAATGATGAATGGCAATGTTTTTAACAAGGTTTATTTTGCAAATAAGAAAATAGTCCACGAGATGTGTACAACAACAGGAATGTAGCACAAAAAAAAAGTATAATTTTAAAATAATGTCTATATATATTCAAAACAAAATGTACAGTAAAGAATGACTAGACTATTATACAAAAGACACGACTGACCATTATCGTAAACAGGCTTACCTGCACCATAAAAAATTGTAAAATGATTAAAATCAGAATATGAAATGATTTAAAATTATATATGACTATAAAAAAAATCTATGATAATCCGCTGCATAAAACCTAATTTAGTTCCAGGCTGATCATGTAATGAGCAGTTATCTGCTCGTTGTAGTTAGGACATACAATTTTTTCTTCACCTTTATCTTATTTCTTACTGACAAGCTTGTTCAGGTCTGATTTTATCAGTTGTAAACTGTATCAAAATAGTTTATACAGGCATATACATTAATGATCAGCACCTTAAAGCATAGATTCATTGATAAAGGAAGTTACAATAAACAAGACAGCCATGATGGCCCTGAATGACTCGCCTGGGTATCACGGCTACAATTTTATTTTCAATTTTTTTTTTAATATAAAAATAGACAATAATTCTAGTATAACTTAAAAATATTTTACCCCTGATGCAGTAGTGCGAAATTTTATCACCTGAAGTACATGGTTTCATCAATAAACTAAATACCTAAGATCTAGACGACATAGTTTCAAAAAAGAAGAATGTGAATGTTTATCCAATATATGTCTATGTAAAATAACTGTCCCCTGGGTTGTGGCCGTTTATCTTTCGATATGTTCCATTAGACAATGCTACATGCCAAATATTTAAGCTGTAGCCTTTCTGGTGTTACAGAAGATTTTTTAAGTGATCCCATTTTAATCTGGAAAAATAAGTGACTCATTTTTTTTTTAAATTGCGTAAATATTATTCTTCCAGTCTTCTAGAACATTCCGAGGAAAAGCGCGCGAAAGACCGACGCACAACAAATTTAGTACGCTCTAGAAATAGTTCAGTTTTTCTATGAAATATACTTTTTGGAAAAAAAATTATATCTGTAAATAGGCTTGTTTGATATTTGTTCATATCATTATTGCATATGACAATTATGATATAAAAGCGTTATTAGTTGTTTTGGTTTTGGCGAATTAATTTTCAATGAGAGCATCTCGGCAGGCGGGAAGAATTCAATATACATAGTAATTAAGGGGTTTCATGTCATAACACGGTGGATTCTTTTTTGTTGTTTTAAATCATTTTCACAAAGTAGCATTCCTCAATTGATGGAAAAGGATTGTATTTAACTTACTGAAATCACTTTCATGTTTACATCAAAAAGAAAAGTAATAACACCAAGCTGAATGATATATACAAGCTGCACCCCTTATTTACAGTAATTTTATAGTCCATAACGATGCGTTAACCAATAACAGGAGTCCTTTTATTCAGCTTAGAATTATTTACCGCTGTTAGCGTACATTTGATTGGTTTAAGATGCGAGTTGAAATCGAAATTATACAGCTACGCCGAAAAAAAAAGTCATTGTTAAAAAATTTGGCTCGGTATTGTTTGGAAGCTTTCAGTATTAGAGATCGGGGTACAACATAATAGGGAAATATACGTGATGATTATGAAAGTTTATATCCGAAGATGTTATATCCGTCATGTGTGTGTGTGTGTGATTTAGTACTCATGACTATATATGCCATTTAAAGCTCCTTAGGCTACCCTATGAAAGTAGTATATAGCTACTTTTTTATGTATAGATGTGTGTGCGTTTAAGTACATGTTTGGAATTTTTTTTTTTTTTATTGTATTATTTTTTTTTCTTCATCTCTTTTTTTTTAAATTTTTTTTTTTGTTCGCTTTCACATGAACGGTGTTTTTGTGTTGTTGTTTTTTTGTGTGTGTTTTTTTATTTAAAGTACTATAGCTTTGTAATTCTAAGTAAAATTATAAATAAGGATAAAAAATGTGTATCTCTGGGTACATGTATCAAAACATTCAATTTATTATATTTATATCTGTGATGTATGACGATGAGCTTATGTATGCTTAAGTCTAAACCATCGTATGTAAGTTTTCAGATTTCAAGGATCGTGAGGCTGTGCGGAACCAGGCATTCAACTTAAAGGGACTGCCGCTTTGTCAGTGAGCAATTTCCACCTGAGGTTAATGAAAAAAGACGTAAACTGATTCCAAAACTAAAAGACGCAAAACGAGAAGGGAAAAGAGCCTGGATAGCGTACGATACGCTCTATATCAACGGCGTGCCGATCGGGAGTGACTAGGAGTCCCCGTAATCTCTACTGAGATCCGCTCCGGTTATTTTTTTCGTATTGGCCTCCGCTGGATCTCTACCCAACCCTTATATAAAAGCTTCGGGAAATTTACACCGATACCCCTAACTCGTTTCGGCCGTTCAAATCGATTGTTTTTGGATGCACACCTAAAAATCCACGCATGTCTAGTAAGAAGACATATTTTTCTTTCCATTTTATTTAACATCATTGCCTTAGCTTACCGATTTCACCTGTTTTACAGCTACAGACTCACGAAACCTCCAAACTCGCCTTTTAAACCGCCATATTGTTTACATGCGATGGTTATCACGTGACTAATCCGTGATTGGATAACTACAGTTAGGTTCAACTCACGGGTTATGCGGTACAGAGCGGTGTGTGGTTTTCTCGACCTATAAGTAAATAGAACGTATTTCACATAAACTTTTTTTTTGAAAAATCGTTTTATGCAGCAAAATTTCTTTGACTTTGCCAGGGCCGACTTATTGGCAAAGAGCATTTACCTTTTGCTGTTGAACAGTCGTAACTGAATGGAGCTGTAGTTTAAACTGTTTCGCCTCTAGTCACGTGATCAATATTTACAAAATGTCTGTTTAAAACTATGAGGTGAGCGGTTTGGTGTTTTCCGTCACCGTATTTGATGAAATCGGCAAGCTAAGACAATGATGTTGAATGAAATAGAAAGAAAAATATGTCTTCTTACTAGACATGCGTGGATTTTTAGGTGTGCATCATAAAACAATCGATTTGAACGGCCGAAACGGGTTAGGGGTATCGGTGTAAATTTCCCGAAGCTTTTTTATAAGGGTTGGGTAGAGATCCAGCGGAGGCCAATACGAAAAAAATAACCGGAGCGGATCTCAGTACAGATTAGGAGTCCCCGGGGAATGGTTTGAAAATACGTGTTTGGAACTGTAATGGATTATCAGATAGCAAATTTCATAGTGATTTATTCATAAAATCCGTTAAAGAAAACGATATAATAATATTAACAGAGTCATGGACTAATGAACATTCAAAAATTGATATTGAAGGCTACCACTGTTACAATTTTTATAGAAAATGTATCCATAGAAAAGCAAAACGTCATAGCGGCGGTATAGTGATATATGTAAATAATAAAATCAATAGCGGGATCTCAATTGTCAAAAACCATTTTGACACTATCATTTGGCTAAAAATTGATAAAGATTTTTTCCTTTTGGATAATGATTTATACCTGTGTGGTTTATATCTTTGGACTGACGAAACAACTATAAGTAATGTATACGATGCCGATTTGTTTGAGGTATTAAGTGAGGATATATGTCATTTTGAGCAATTATCTTAGCTGGTGACTGGAATTGTAGAACAGGCGAGCGATCAGACTTTATTCAGTGCGATGTGTTTAATGACGTCATAGACGCAGTCGATTACACTCCAGACACGCCCGTGGGTCGGGCCTCCGCAGATAAGTCATGTAATGCACGTGGTATGAAACTGCTCGAGTTTTGCAAAGCTACCTCATTTCGCATAGCTAATTGGACGGTTAGGTACGGAATACCGTTAGGGCCATCGCCACTGGCTGAATTGTTAAGGTACCCGATACACGACAGTACGATGGTGATAATGCGATAGCACGATGATGATACTGCGAGAACACGAGATAACGATGATGATACAACGATAGCACGATGATGATACTGCGAGAACACGAGATAACGATGATGATAATGCGATATATTATCGTGCTATCGTCATCGTGCCATCGCGGTATCACCATCGTGCTGTCGCGTTGTCGTTCTCTCGCGTTATCATCATCGTACTGTCGTAGTATCATCATCGTGCTCTCGCGTTATCATTGCACTGTCGTACTATCATCATCGCACTGTCGTACTATCACCATCGTGTTATCGCCTTCCGGTGAGCATGCGCGAAGAACTGAACACAACCTAGCAAGCAATAGTAGCGAACAATAAGCTCAGCAAGCAATAAGTTTCAGAGTTATCCCGCCTGACGAAATCTACAATTCCTTATCGTATTTTCGGGAATTTACCGGACAACAGGAAATTATCAGCACAATCTATCAAGCAATAGTGAAAGAAATGATAATATTTGATATCAATAAAAACTACTGGTTAATCAAAACGGCAAAATTCAAACTCTTATATATTTTAAACAGTGTATTAAATATGATAACTACATTGATTACACCAGGAAATATTTTTTCTGTTATATTAAAGGAAGATAGTGGACTGTACACACTGTACAGTACTGTCTAATGTTGATCAATAAACAGGTAGGTACCGCAGAGTAATTAACTACATTGTAGTTATATGGTTGATTTAAACACCATATTAATAACTTTAGGAAAGTAAAACAACAACATATATCAGAAAGATAAAAACATTATAATTTAATCTATCAGACCAGATCAGATCAGAAGATATTCTATATAATATAAAGGGCCTGATATGACTTATATATAGGGCTAAATTATAATATTTATATATGTATTCAATATACACTTTAAGATTTTTTTTCACAATTTAGATATATAAAAAATAATATTTACAATATAATACAGGGCTTTCCAACTTCATTATTATTTAGGTCTTCCCCTCTGAACATTTCTTTAAAATCATGCAAAAAATAAATAACTAACTACGCCTATACGAAAAAAAAGTGGCATTCATAGCTATACATCTGACTATAGATTGAAAAACAATCAATGTGATCCCATAAGACTAGGTGTAGGGCATGTAGCATGATGTAATAGCTACAAAATAAAACCAAGTATGGGTCTCAATCATATCCAGGTCAGAAGTTATACCGAATTCTTATATGTTTATATAGTCCTAAAGGCAAAATTTTGCCGTTAGTAGCCATATAGATGACTATAGATCGAAACGCAATCAATGTGACCCCATGAGACTAAGTATAGGCATGTAGTATGATGTAATAGCTACAAAATAAGACCAAGTATGGGTCTCAATCATATCCAGGTCAGAAGTTATACCGAATTCTTATATGTTTATATAGTCCTAAAGGCAAAATTTTGCCGTTCATAGCCATATAGATGACTATAGATGGAAACCCAATCAATGTGACCCCATAAGACTAGGTATAGGCATGAAGCAGGATGCAATAGCTACAAAATAAGACCAAGTATGGGTCTCTATCATATCTAGGTCAGAAGTTATATCAAATTGTTATATGTGTAAATTGTCCTAAATGCAAATATTAGCCGTTCGTACCCATATAGATGACTATAGATGGAAACTCAATCGACGACGATAACGCGAGAGCACGATGATGATAGTAAGACATCACGATGATGATAGTACGACAGCACGATGATGATAGTACGACAGTACGATGATGATAACGCGAGAGCACGATGATGATACTACGACAGTACGATGATGATACTACGACGATACGATGATGATATTGCGAGAGCACGATGATGATACTACGACAGTACGATGATGATAACGCGAGAGAACGACAACGCGACAGCACGATGGTGATACCGCGATGGCACGATGATGATAGCACGATAGTATATCGCATTATCATCATCGTGATCTCGTGTTCTCTTAGTATCATCATCGTGCTCATTACATATAGTTACCAGTAAGTACGAATGAGAAATATAATATCTTAATATTTTTATACGAATAAATTAATTAACTGAGCTACACATTAACACCCTTATTCGTTCATTGCCATCTTGGATTTAGTTTGAAATTAGTTACAGTAACTGTGAATTTTTAAATAAGATATAGTGCTGGCAGAGTTTTGTCTTTTGATGACGTCATAGCAAAGGGAGAGTAGTCAGTCAATATTTTCTCACCTGAGACATTTTTGCAACTTTCAATAACCGATATCATACAAAAACTACAAATAATTTTAACATATTTTTCGTACAGAAGGTCTTACACTCATGCATTCTAACATAATTATGAAAATGAAATCTTTGTGGTTGACCTTTAAAATCAGCGACTTTACACTCTCGGCCATGGAGGCCCCGCAGAATTTTTCTGCTGGGGGCAAAATCTGAATTTGATGTGAGTGCTAGGTGGTTTCGGGGGCATGCTCCCCCGGTAAAAAGTGTTTTTTCTCCCCCGGAAAAAAATGTTTTTAGTATGATGGAGATGATGCATTCTGGGGTATCTGAGGATGAAAGTGATTTTTTTCCCTTTTTTTAAATCCGATATATATTTTTGAAACTTGAAGGCCTCGGATCAAATGCCTATGTCCATCCGGAGAAAAATAATCGGCGATGTGGAAATACACAATTTTTTTTATACCCATGGCTCCCGATGTTTGAGCCAAAAAAGACTGAGCAGTCCCATGAGAATTGACAATGATTATGCTTTGGGATTGGTCCGTGGAACGTTCCCTGATATTTCGGCTATGGTACAATGGCCTTGAATCCCGATATTCGAGAAAAGCACCGGGGGGCCTTCTCCGATGATCGGCGAAAATGCTCCAGGGTTTCGTCGAATTTGAAACATCATCGGGGGAATATCCCTGTAGATTAGGGAATCTTGCGAACCATCCTAGTTGTCACGGGGAATATTATGGAGATTATGAAAATCTGATGGTGGAATAAAGCGACAAAGTCAAAAGAAGACTTTTGGGTGTTTTAAGGGATGCCCTAAGCAATGTCCAATGACTTTTTTGACTGTCTCGGTCTAAGATTGACCAAAACAGAAACACATTTCTGAGTGCGCTTTTCAACCCTTGCCTTTTTTTTTTTTCAAATATTCTGAGATTCAACCACAAGATCGGGAATGTGTCACAGAAAGGTCGCCGAATATCCCCGAATGTCCCCTGATACTTCGGCCAGACATCACAGAAGCATCGGGGATTCCACACAATTTTGTAATAGCAAAAAAAGGCGTACTCGGAGAAAAACAATACCGTCATTCCGGAACTATTTTCGACTCCGCAATATGGAAAAAAAATGAAATTCGGTTAAAAAGGGGGTGGTACTTGGCTGTTACACTCAATGATTGAATTGTTTCCCTTAAAACATCAATTATGTACGAGCCGAATTTCATCTTAGAAACAAAGTGTCTTGACTTGACTATTTGAGTTTACCGTCGCTTCGACAGTAGTTCAGTCATATGGCAACGTCCAGCTAATTACAAGTGGAGGAAGACCCCGAATGCACGGAGGCATCCGGGAAGAACCACCAACCTACCGCAAGCCAGCTGGAAGGCTTCCTCACATGTGCAAATGTTTGCAGATATTAATTATGATATTAATGAGGAAGCTGAAAATTTTAATACCGACTTCGATTTCAATGATTTTAGTAATATATATGGAGATCTTGACAACCCTATAACATACGAGGAAGTGTGTAAAGCTATTTCTCTACTCAAGAAAAATAGAGCACCAGGAGGAGATAACTTATTAAATGAATATTTTATTGAAGCTTGTGATATTTTAGCCGGATACATTACAGAAATTTTCAATATGATTTTAAACACCGGAACTTTTCCAGATGCTTGGACTAAGGGTATAATTATCCCACTACACAAGAAAGGTGACAAACTAAATGTAAACAATTATAGAGGTATTACATTGTTAAGTAATTTTGGAAAACTTTTTACATGTTTACTTAATCAGCGAATAACAAAATGTTGTGAAGAAAATAATGTTATTTCTGACGCTCAGTTCGGTTTTAGAAGAGGAAAGTCTACAATCGATGCTGTTTTTATTCTTCACTCAATTATCAAAAATTATGTTAACTTAAACAAACGTTTGTATTGCTGTTTTATTGACATGAAACAATGTTTTGATTCCATATATCTCAATGCGCTATGGTTAAAGTTGTTTAAATCAAATTTAGATGGTAAAATGTTACGAATAATACGTAGTATGTATCAATCAGTTAAGTCTTGTGTTAAACATTGTAACAGCTATTCAGATTACTTCAATATTGCAGCAGGCTTGAGACAAGGGGAGATAATATCCCCGATACTATTTTCTTTATTCGTAGAAGACTTAGAACTGTTTTTACAAAATAGAAATGATTGTGGTATTGCTTTACATGATATATGTCTGATTTTATTGTTATTTGCAGACGACATGGTTATTATTGGGGATACCCCTGAAGACTTACAACACTCACTAGATCGTTTATACAACTATTGAATACCTGGGGCTTAGAAGTAAACATAATGAAAACAAAAATTGTAGTTTTTCGCAAAAGGGGTGGCACAAAAAATAATGAGAAATGGATATATGCAAATGAAAATGTGGAAGTTGTAAATGATTTTAATTATTTAGGCGTCACGCTGAATTACACTGGCAATTTTAACCTTAATACCCAAAACATTGTATGGTAAAGGTTTAAAAGCATTAAATACCCTGTTGTCAAATTAAAAAAAATATGAATGTAAACCGAGAGTAGCCTTGCAGTTATTCGATGCTTTTGTTTCCTCTATTATCTCGTATGGTTGTGAAATTTGGGGATTTTCTAAATCTAAACAGTTGGAGATGATACATTTGAAATTTTGCAAAACTATACTTTGTGTTAGACAAACAACCTCTAACTGTGCAGTATATAGCGAATTGGGTAGATACCCGTTATACATAAATAGATACGTACGAATTTTAAAATATTGGTTTAAACTGAGGGAAAGCGATAATATAATTATTCAATCAGTCTTAAAAGATGCTATGTTACAAATTGAATATGGTAACATGAATTGGTTTGGTGAGGTCAAAAACCTTCTGACACGATATGGGTTTTATTATATTTGGTATAACGATGTACATGATATGAACGTGAATCATTTTATTTGTAGTTTTAAACAACATCTTATAGACGAATATTTACAAATATGACAAGGAAATGTCCGTGAAAATGGTGTTTTAACAGTATATAGAGCCCTTAAAACTTCATTCGAATTTGAACCATACTTAGATAATATTGAGTCAAGAAATCTAAGAATTGCGATAACAAAGTTACGTTTATGTTCTCATAACTTAAGAATACATACTGGTAGATATGATGGATTAGAGCGGCACTTACGTTATTGTCAAATGTGCGATTCAAATGAAATAGAGGATGAATTTCATTTCATGTTTATTTGCAAATCATATGCCCAAATAAGACAAAAATGTATCAAACGTTATTACAGAATAAGACCTAATATGTTCAAACTTATACAGCTTCTTAATACACACCTTATTAACAAATACATAGTACATGTTATACATTCATATATGTATTTAAGTTTATACGTATCATAGGTTTAAATTTTTTTTTCTGGTTGTATTTTAAACATTGAGACGTAACTGTTCCAACAATCATATCTTTATGAACTTGTTCAGTGGTCATATTACTATTGTTGAATTGCAATAGTACTAACTCAGTCCATCCTTTATATGATAAATGAAAATATGTCATATTTATATATTGTGTTCAAATGTATTTAAATGCCGTTCACTACTTTGTATAATTGTGATGTATATCTTTATTAATTATGTGTATATAACACAATAAACTGTAAAGTTTACGTGTAATAAAATCTGTTCTGTTCTGTTCTGTATACACACTACAGTACAACGGAGTTTAGTCACGGTTTGTGATTTCAATACCTGTCACCCACTATTCAAAACAATAACAAAAACGTGTTATCGTTAGAAAGACCGTGCACGAGTTCTTTTAATTATTATTCGAGTGAGTGGATTTTATTTTCGGGAGATTTTGATTACAAGTTCAGTGAGAAGGGTTTGAACGCGCTATTTGACTGGTATAAAATCGAGCACTTGTTTATGCCTATAAATTACTTAAAAGGTCAATCTGACGTGACCCCTAATACGATGCTGTCAGATTTTAATCACCGGAGCGCATATTAAGATATGATTTTAATGAGACTGAGTATGAAGAGACCCTGAAACAACTCATCGTTTATTTTAGCTTTAAACAACAGAACTCTATTATAAGTTGTAAATTTCACTATTTAGCATCCTCCGTTCAGGTAGAACTTGAAAACGTTATGTGTAGAGATTATAAGATAAAAAAAGAATAATGTCACGTGTCTTGAAATAATATCATGCAAGGTCAATTTTAGCTTGATAAGTTGGGTTCCCTGTAACAGAAAAAATAATAAATTATAGCGATGGACAATGTGAAAGAAATCCTTATTCACATCTTTATGTTTTAACTTCTTTATAAAAAAAAAAAGGAAATTGATATCTAAGCGAAATCAATGCAAACATCTATTCGACTGAGCATTTCTCGTTGAGTAATTTTTTTCTTTGCGCACGTTCTCAACGTACGAAGCAACGATTGGACGATGCAAGAGGAAACTAGTCATCCTTGACGATCACTGATAGGTTGAGTGAAACGCGGTGAGAAGCGGTATGAAGCGGGAAGATTGCGCCGAGCCCATCAGTTCAAGTTGTGCCCTTGGAGAATAAAGAAGACTCATGCGTGGGATGGAAGAAGTCTCGGTGAGTAATCGTTTTATTTTTTATTTTATGTCGATATGGAAACAACTTTCATGGTTCCAAATCCCACTTGACGGTTCGACTAGTACTTGGGCGTAAAAATGGTTTGTTTCTGGTTACCCCCGACCCTTTTTTTTCGAGGCTGAGACACACAAAAAAGAAAAAAAAATATCCATCTCAATCCAAGATCCTTCGTTTAGACGATAAGATTACGGATTAGTTTCGAATTTCAACTAACCAGGCGCGTGCCTAGGCTTACGCAAATACGCAGTTGCGTATACTTCGTCCAGAAAATCGAAAATCTAAAAGTGCCAAAACTGCAATAAAAATCGATGCCTAACCCGGGTACAGACCGAAATATTTCGATTTCAGATGTAAGATATGAAAAATATTTGAAATTGATTGAATCGGAGACTCTGTTTTTGTAGACATTTCACTGAAAAATTAAGCTTAAAGTTATATTACTAAGGTTATATGAGGTAATTTTCATTGCCAAAATGGGGCCTCCGTGGCTGAGAGGGTAAAGTCGTTGACTTTAGCACTCATTCAGCCCCTCACCGCGTGGGTTTGAATCCCGGGAGGGTCATTCGGAATTTCATGTGAGGAAGCATTTCAGCTGGCTTGCGGTAGGTCGGTGGTTCAACCCGGATGCCTCCAGGCATTCGGAGTCTTCCTCCACCTGTAATTAACTGGACGTCGCGATATGACTGAAATACTGTCGAAGCGACGGTAAGCTCAAATAGTCAAGTCATTGCCAAAATGTATGCAAAATGTGTTTCAATCTTATAAAACATAACATATTATGTCCAATTTTAACTCAATATATAAATGTTTTCTGCAAAGTAATTCATAGTCAAAAGCCAAAAAATGATCAAACAGTAGGTACTGTTTAAAGATTTATAATTTCTCCATAGCTATTTATCTCATTATATCATTTTTCAGCATTAAGTTTACTGTACATGAATTATAGCACACATTACCACATATACATGCACATTGATACAAAGTATGATTGCAGACATATTTTGTTAATACTGAAACTGTACTTTAACCTTAGTAATATGATTTTAAACACACAAATGTATTATGGAGAATGCGCAATCTGGAGTAGTTCCAGTATCGTGTATGTAGTAACTGAAGTTAATCAAGGTTGCTTCCCTTTGTTTATTATATCCATTTGCATGGCTGTCAACATGGCGTCTGCCAATGACATTCCGTATCAAGATGTTTTTGTTAATAAGATCACGGACAACAACGAGAAGTTCAACCTGCTGACTAGCAAGTGGGACAATGTCCACAAGTTCACTTTCCCTAGCAGGTAACCGTATAATGTACCTATATACTCGAGCAGTGTGATATAGATCAATATAATGAAGGTTACTGACAGGCACTCGGCCACTTTTTATCATGCTTATTGTTCAACAATCGGATAATTGCAGAAATATACAGTTATGAGAGGAGAAAATAGTAAAATTATTTAGCATATTTGAACCAGAATTCCCCCCGCCCAGATACCTCTCAGCTCGCACCTACGGCATTCTAGCCCCCATTTTTTTCCAGGGGAGCCCCCTAGCAAGTCTGTGTATCCCGAATTTAGCCCCAGGAACGCCCCTGCTAACTTTCTTAAATACTTCGTCTGAAAAGTAACGAAAGTCTTTTTAAAGTGGGTAGTATTAATCTTTAATTTGTGGGATCCTCGGCTCACTTTAAATATATACTTGTTAGTAATCAGTCCATCGCACATAACTAGCGAATTCATGGCCTCTACTTTCACTTGAAAAACAAGTTTCTCACCACAGATAACAGACTAGAGAGCGTGTAAAATGTAAACAGACCTTGTGCTTTGCGAGCAAACCCCGTATGAGTGATTCCATCCGAGTATTCCGCATTTATTCATAATTAGGAAGCCTAAGAACGTGTGTTGGTTGAATAAAATGACATGGGTGACTGTCATTTTTATTTAATTTTTTCGTCTGCTCTCTTATAATAAGTTATATACACAGTGATACGCTGAATTAACCCTTTCCCTCATATAGACTCATTTTGACGCACTCAATAGGTACCACATAAAGCCTGATCTGCAGAAAACCACAGTTAATCCTCATTTCCAGACCACTGAGGAGCAGCGAACAGCATAAAACCTGATCAGCCTGCGAGTTACTCGCAGGCTGATCTGGTTTTATGCTGTTCGCATAGGTCTTTTCATGGTGTCCTCTATGAGGGAAAGGGTTAATGGACTGATGTGTAGTACAAACTGGAAAGCTGTTAGCTGTAAAGCTGCCTGTAATTGCAAAATACAGTAAAAGGTAAATTGGCATGTAGCATGTTACATTTTCCATATTAGGTCTAAGCTTTCTAAAAACCAGAAACAAAACTCTTTTTTTTTGCCTTGGCGCCTGAGAAAGCCACACTCTAAATTTTTTTATATTTTTTTGTTTCTGTGAAGAATTTCACCATTGAAGGCATTGGGTTAAAACAGAGCAGCTCGACGTGACATACTATTTTTAGCTCGACTAGTCGAAGAATAGTGAGGGCTGTTATAGTCACCCTGGTGTCAGCGTAACACTCAAAGTTAAGGTTTTGCATGCATGTCATTCCCCTGTAGTAGTGACTCATGACTTTGAAAATTTGTTGTTATTGAGGGAGTGCAAAATAAATGATAAACGTGTAAATTAGCCTGATAACCATGTTGTCAGCCCTAATAACTATCAAGATTTGTAGGGAGAAAACTTGCAGGGAGATATCTTCATAGTTTTGCCTGGCCAATTTCAGCTGCAGCATTCCATTTAAAAATACACCCATAAATATTTCAAAGTCATTTTATTGCTTTGATACTTTGTATATTTGTTCAGCAACATATATGCAATGAATAAAAAAGAGCAGACACAATTATGTATATTGACAGATTCATGCATGGCCCTTGAAATATTAAGCATGGCTTTTTATTAAGCAATCATCTTCAAGCTTTATGACAATGTTTATTTCCATTAGATCTTGGCCAAGTTCAATTAAGGCTGATATCGGCTTATTAGGTCAGGAGTTATGCCCCTTTTAATATTAAAAAATGCCAATTTCCAGTTTGTTTGCACTCTAGCATCTTCATTTTTTTAGCAATCATCTTCAAACTTTATGAAATGTTTATTCCATATATCTTGCCAAGTTTATTTGGCTGATATCGGCTTATTAGGTCAAGAGTTTTGCCCTTTTTAATATTAAAAATGCCAGATTTCACTTTGTTCGCACTCTAGCATCTTCATTTATTAAGCAATCATCTTCAAACTTTGACAATTTTTTTTTACCAAATTCGATTATTGTTGATATTAGCCTATAAGGTAAGGACTAATGCCCCTTTAAATATTAAGAAATGCCAATTTTCAATTTTTAGCTCACCTGAGCACTTGTGCTCGGGTGAGCTTTTGTGATCGCCTTTTGTCCGTCGTGCGTCGTGCGTCGTGCGTCGTCCGTCGTCCGTCGTCAACAATTGCTTGTGAACACTCTAGAGGCCACAGTTTTGGCCCAATCTTCATGAAACTTGGTCAGGATGTTTGTCTACATGATATCTCGGATGAGTTCGAAATTGGGTCATGTGGGGTCAAAAACTAGGTCACTAGGTCAAATCTTAGAAAAACCTTGTGAACACTCTAGAGGCCACAAATTTGGCCCAATCTTCATGAAACTTAATCAGGATGTTTGTCTACATGATATCTCGGATGAGTTCGAAATTGGGTCATGTGGGGTCAAAAACTAGGTCACTAGGTCAAATCCTTGAAAAACCTTGTGAACACTCTAGAGGCCACAGTTTTAGCCCAATCTTCATAAAATTTGGTCAGGATATTTGTCTACATGATATCTCGGATGAGTTCGATATTGGGTCATGTGGGGTCAAAAACTAGGTCACTAGGTCAAATCCTTGAAAAACCTTGTGAACACTCTAGAGGCCACAGTTTTAGCCCAATCTTCATAAATTGGTCAGGATTTTGTCTACATGATATCTCGATGAGTTCGAAAGGGTCATGTGGGGTCAAAAACTAGGTCACCAGGTCAAATCTTAGAAAAAGCTTGTGAACACTCTAGAGGCCACAGTTTTGGCCCAATCTTCATGAAACTTGGTCAGGATGTTTGTCTACATGATATCTCGGATGAGTTCAAAACGGGTCATGTGGGGTCAAAAACTAGGTCACCAGGTCAAATCTTAGAAAAACCTTTTGAACACTGTACAGGCCACAGTTTTGGCCTAATCTTCATAAATTTTGGTCAGGATGTTTGTCTACATGATATCATGCATGAGTTTGAAATTGGGTCATGTGGGATCAAAAACTAGGTCACCAGGTCAAATCTAAGGAAAACCTTGTGAACTCTCTAGAGGCCACAGTTTTAGCCAAATCTTCAATAGATTTGGTCAGGATGTTTGTCTAATTGATATATTGGATGAGTTTGAAAATGAGTCACATGAGGTCAAAAACTAGGTCACCAGGTCAAATCTAAGAAAAACCTTGTGAACACTCTAGAGGCCTACATTTTTGTCCCAGTCTTAAATTAAATGAATAATTTGTATGTAATTTAAAAAACACTTTTAGATGCCAGATTTTTTGTCATTATGCCTAACACTGCCATCTTACTCAGGTGAGCGACACAGGGCCATCTTGGCCCTCTTGTTTGCACTCTAGCATCTTCCTTTCTGAAGAAATCCTCTTTAAACTTTAAAACAATGTTTATAGCCATATTCTTTTGACCAAGTTCGATTATGGCTGATATTGGCCAATTAGTTCAGGAGTTATTCCCCATTTAATGTTTAAATTTGTGTCAAGTTTGACATCAAATTTCGACCACAGGCATTGTTTAGTTTGTAGAATTATAAATGATTCTTTGGATTATGTATTAAGTACAACTATGCTATGATTTAGTAACTTGTACAGGCAATGAAGGCAGTTTTTCTCAGGTGAGCATCTTAAGGGCCATCTTGGCCCTCTTGTTTCTAAGAATATGACTTCACATCTTTATGAAACTAGGTACACATGTACATCATGATATGATCATATCATATGATAAAATTTATGCAAATTAATGGCTGTAACCTATATTTCGAGGTTGGATGAACATTGAAACATTGGTTATTCTGGCCCAGGTTTATCTTTGCATTTAAGCTTTTTTTTCTATGAAGATGACTTCACATTTTTATGAAACCAGGTACATATGTACATCATGATATGATCTATTTAACATTCATGAAGATTTATGGGTAACTCTCTACAAATGTTGCTAAAAAAAACTTGGTTGATTAAAAATAAAAGAAATCATCTTTGATTTAATTTTCAAATCATCATTTTATTGCCCAAAAATGCTTTGATTTATTTACATTTTCTCTAAAACCACTGGACAAAATTTGATAATATTTGGCAGGAATGATTCTTGGGTGAACCTTCACAAAAATTGCTAAAATTAACTTGATCCATGCATGTAGAACTCCATGGCAATGGAAGAAAAAAAAAGAAGAAAACTTTAAAAATCATCTCCTTCAAAACTACTGTCCAGATTTCAAAATGTTTTAGTACAGATGTTCTATGGGTAACCAAAGTTGCTAAAATTATTTTGATTTGTAAAAAACAGATCTGGGGGCGGGGCTAATTTGCCTTATATGTATATAGTGAAAACTATAGAGACCTGTTCTCTGAAGAACCTATACAACTTTAGTCGAGCCTTACAGATCACACAGCAAGTTAAATTCATAAATCTATCCTTGGTATTGGAAAAATGTATGTCCCTTTTGTGCACAATTGTTTTTTCCCTATCAAAAAGGAAACTTCAAGGGGTGGCTTCATTGTATTGTTGTATAAAACATACCTTTGTGTATTAATAACTACAAGTTAATGATTTGAGTTAATAACTTCTTTATTTGAACACTGATTCTATTTAGTGTGACAAGGCCTTCTCCAGTAGGGGACTTCTATTACTTGTTTTCCCTAGTTAAATGGCGGCCTGCCGCCTGATTTTAGTAGCCACAAATGCTTAAGATGCCTTGCTGATTTGCATATTTGATACACGTTTAACTGTACCTCTCGGCGCTTAGTGCGGATCTATGCTTGCGATTCTGCACTAATGAATATGAGTAGAATATTCTACAGAGACGTTTAATCATAACCTTATCTGCTTTTTATGTGTTCTTGTTTGTTAACATGTTTACTTTTACCTTTTACTATGTAAACATCCATTTTAAGCATAAACAATATATCCGTGAGATTTATAAATCAGAAAAACAACCAAAAAGATCTACTCCTGTACTACTCCTGTAAAAAAGAAAGAAAAGTAAATAGTCTAAAGTAGTTCATGCGTAATTTTGTATGATGGCGAGTGAGGTTTCTCCAAGAGCATTTCTTAACTTTGAAATAAGTATGCAAGCATTCACGTAATTTCAACAATCAAGTACCTTGTCAATTTCTACACTTAAGTATCAACAGATAGAATACATAAATCAGGTCTTGGTGAATTACCTACTTTTGAACGACTGGATTCCGGATTATTATGATACACGCAGAGAGCGGATTCGATTTTCTTTCTAAGTGACTATAGCGTTGTGTGTGTTGTTTGTGAATATTTTTTTTTTTCTGTTAATCCCGCTGCCCTTTCTCAGCGCTTTGATTTTAATATGTTTGTCTGCAACATCGCTCAAACTTTTTACATATCAAATGAAATAGCTGATTGTTATTCAGTACATAATTACTGGTTATCTGCAGTTCTAGTGAGAAAATGTTATTGTATATCTTGTTGATTTCTCTTTTGTTTCAGATGTCCACTCACTCCAGGAAGTTGGACCTGGACCTAATTACAATATGACTGCATCAGAGATAAGTGGTTTTGATATAATAGTTTACTATCTCATTCCCATCAATACCTTTTTCATCTCTCTCCTTTGACCTTTCTCATCCTGTCCCTAACATCCCAATTTTTCTTTCTTTTACAGATTGCAGCTTATCTTTATTGTTTCTTGTTTATGTGTTAGGATTGTTTGGGTAAAAGTAGGTTGGGGCAGACTGTACAGAGCTACTTGGGCCAGGCATAGTTGGTGTAGAGGTAAGCTTGAGTCTACAGAGAGCCCCGCTGTCTCTCCGGTGTGTGTCTGAGGCTTCCATGTGATGATGATGGCATGCACACCTCACTTCCTATGGTCTCCAAGGAGATTTCAGTAGATTTAGGGAGACCTCCCTGGGTTTCATTCCTGCAGCTGGCCAGTACATGGTTCCTTAACTGAACAATGACCTTATTATTGGTTGTATGATTTATGTCATAGAAAGTTTCAAGTCATCATTAACATTATAAGTAAAACACATTTATTTTTTGGCTAGGGGAAACCACCTGTAAAGGGTGGCAAATTTGAATCATTTTCCCATAATTTCTTTCCAAAATCTTGCCATAGTTTAGACTGGACTGTGAAGTCTGGCATTGTTCTGAACTGATTTTTCTTATGAGGTCGATTTTTAATTTTTTGTTTATATTGTTTCTCTTAAGTTTGGTTTTTGGAAAGAAAAAAAACTGCTGAAAAATGTGTGCTCTGCTCAAGAAAGTCTAATATGCAGCACTTTAGGGTGAAAATATACTTAAAAACTTTTTTTAAAGTAACTAGATTAAATTTAAATGAAAAATATTTTGAGGGGTGAGAGCAAAACCTGGCCACTTTTGCTTTCCCCTTTGAAATGTGGTATAAACTGAAGGAGGACGTTTAGTAATATTTTTGTATGTCCTTCAAGTTGGATTTTTTTATTTTTTTAGCAGGCACAACTTTCAAATTTTGGTTGTAGGTGATTGGTACTTTGGACATTGTAGATGCTACCAGAGCTAGTTGCCAGACTGAACGGTTACTTCTCAGCACTTTCCTTTGATTATGGAAGACCTGGTTACTTACTGGCACTTCCTTTTTTAGGGAATGGTATTCCTTTTTGTTTCATTAGTGAAGACTTGGCTACTTATCTGCACTTCCCTTTGGATAGGGAAGGCCTGGTCACTTTAAAGTACTTTTGTTTGATTAGTGAAGACCTGGTTACTTATCGGCACTTCCCTTTGGTAAGGGAAGACCTGGTCACTTCAAAGCACTTTTGTTTGATTAGTGAAGACCTGGTTACTTATCGGCACTTCCCTTTGGTTAGGGAAGGCCTGGTCACTTCAAAGCACTTTTGTTTGATTAGTGAAGACCTGGTTACTTATCGGCACTACCCTTTGGTTAGGGAAGGCCTGGTCACTTCAAAGCACTTTTGTTTGATTAGTGAAGACCTGGTTACTTATCGGCACTTCCCTTTGATTAGGGAAGGCCTGGTCACTTCTAAGCACTTTTGTTTGATTAGTGAAGACCTGGTTATGAAATTCAGGAATGACCATTTCCCTGTCTCTGTTGGAGTCACCTTGGAGATTGTGAGGAGAAGGGTTGTGTTTTGGGGTTGTCATCACCAGGGTCAACCTCAGACCTCACAAGGAGAGGCAGTAAAGAGTGTGGAGGGTGCTCTCAGAGGACCAAGCCCCTCACACCACTTTTAAGTCCTTGTTGGTTCCGGGAAGCCAGTCTTCAGTCTGGGGTGGGTTCATAGGGTGGTCATGTTGTTTTTCCTTGTAGGTCCACCATGGAAGACGGAGAAGAACCTGTATCTTTTTCTTGTAGGTCCCCCATCAAAGGAGAAGAACCTGTATCTTTTCCTTGTAGGTCCCCCATTGAAGACATCCATCTTGTTGTCCTTTCACTTTCTCATTGTCCATATCTTGTCTTTTCGTTTTCCCATTGTCCAAATCTTGTTGTCCTTTCACTATCTCTTTGTCCATTTCTTGTTGTCCTTCCATTTTCTCATTTTCCATATCTTGTTGTCCTTTCAATGTCCAGATCTAATGATTTTTTCTCATTTAGTTTCAGCCGTGTCCCCATCTGATGCAGTGACGATGACAGCAACCTGTGGCCTGGTGGTTTCCTGCCTGTGTGTGTGAGGATTTTTCCTGTTTTTAGGTTGTCATGGACAGGTATGTTTTTATCCCTTCCATTTAAGCACTCTTGCTGCAAGTACAGTCAAACACTCTTGTTTTTCAGATTTAAAATGTTTTTAAAAATAGTACTGATGTAGCTCCTTTGCTTGGCACTTAGCATACAACGGTAGTTCCAGGACTGGTTGGCCTGGTGTCAGGATATGACTGGGTGTGTTAGTATGCCACGTGTCTACAGCGTGATATTGCAGTGTGACAGCAACATCTGTCTCATGTAGATCAGTACTTTGCACCAAGGAAGGTCATGAAAAATACCTGTTCCCGATGTGGTTTTAACCCACAACCTTTGGATCTACAGTTGTGGTTGCTCATCAATACACATGGGTTTTTTTCTGGTTTCCTCCCATAATACCATTAGGCCACCACCAGAGCTATTAAGAGTGATTAATATAAATTGTGATAACTTGTTTCATAATCAATGAAAAATAATCTTAAGCTTCAAGCAACTTTGTTTGGCTTATTATAGATTTTAAGATTGAGATAAAATGTTGTTTGATTTTATTACACAAAATATTTCTAAATTTTAAAATGTTTTATTTGATGGTTCTCTTTATATTGCAGGCTATTTCTAGCTTACATTTATTGATTGTCTGGTATGACAGTATGTGCAATAAGGGAAGCAGCTTGGAAATACCCAGTTGGAACTTACTTATTTTACATTGATATGAATTCATGCTAATAATTGTTAGGTTTCATGTTTGACCATGGTTGTGTAATCTTTTCTAATCACAAGTTAACTCACAATCAATAGATTCTCTTCCATATTCTCTAAAGGTCTAGAATTCAGGGTGACCATACCATTTCAAATGGGAAACAAATTCTTGAAACTAACACAAATCTCTTAACAGTTCCTGAGTTGGACCAGTACTTTGCATCTTGAAATGTCATGAAAAATCCTTGCTCCCAATGGGGTTGGACCCCACAACCTTTGGATCCAGTTACAATCTCATTAAAATTAGCTCTTCATTTTCGCTTCTATACTAACATCCCTAAGAAGGTCAACTGAAATTGACCTTCAAGTCCCGACTACTAATTAGGAAATAATATTGAAATTTTCTATACAGGGGTTTCAAAACAGTTTGAATTTGAAAATATTGTGGTGATATCCGCAAAATAAGGATTTCTGTACCCTTTGCTAGTCAATGATTAGTTTGTGTCTACCTTTAATGCAGTTTCATTAGAACCTACCAAGCGAGCATCAGTTAGGATATGGTTTTAAATGAAATTACGTATGTTACAACTGGAACATGGTGAAAGTCCTAGTTTTGAGTCATGTTGGTTTGTTTTACTTTTGACAGCTATGACTTGCCTTATTACAGCATGCTGCCAATCTGGGAGATCCTGTAGATGATTTGAGGACTGCCAGCTGTGTCCGATGGGAGTTCATTACAGCCATCCTGGGGCAAATGCTGAAGCAGACGAGTGTTCAAGTCAGTACTGTTCTACTTGTTCATGTTTCAATCATTTCGAAGTATTTTCTCAGCACATTACAAAAAATGTGAAAATTATAGACATGTTGTTAAAAATATCAGGCAAATTGGCCCCACCTCTAGCGGCCATGTTTTTAAACGGATCGGAATAATTTGAGCAATCTTGGTAGAGGATTACCCAAGAAACATCTGTACTAAAACATTTTGAAATCTGGCCAGTAGTTTTGAAGATGATTTTTAAAGTTTTCATAATTTTATTCTTTCTGTTGCCATGACATGGATCATGTTTCTTTTGTTATATAATCTGGGTAGTTTTCTGTAGAAAAGTACTCGTGTACACACACGACACAAATCTCTTAACAGTTCCTGAGTTGGACCAGTACTTTGCATCTTGAAAGGTCATGAAAAATCCTTGCTCCCAATGGGGTTGGACCCCACAACCTTTGGGTCCAGTTGTTTGTTACAATCTCATTAAGATTAGCTCTTCATTTTCGCTTCTATACTAACATCCCTAAGAAGGTCAACTGAAATTGACCTTCAAGTCCCGACTACTAATTAGGAAATATTGAAATTTTCTATACAGGGGTTTCAAAACAGTTTGAATTTGAAAATATTGTGG
>CM037791.1:8827430-8852639 GCA_021229015.1 Solen grandis | reverse complement strand
TATTTTGTCCACACTTTTTTTCTTTTACTTTTACATCATCTCACAAACAATTATGAATACAAAGCTAGTGCTCATATAGTAGCCTTGTCTGTCTTGTTTATTTTCTTTGAGTTTTTGCCCCCCCCCCCCCGCCCCCTTTCCCCTTTGGCAATATTTCTGAAATATAACTTATCTGCTCTATTTCTTAGCTACTGTTGGTCAGATTTTGATATAACTTCACAGCATTTATAAGTACCAACAAAAGTTGCGCATAACCTATGCATGACATGATCATTTTTTTATTTTATTTTTTTTTTTTTGAATATTTTTGTCGGTGGTACATCTATAAGTGCATCAGAGCTCTACCTGGTTTTGGTGTGTTTTATTTTTATCCTTTAACTTTATCAACACTTTCTAGCATAGTAACAGTAACTGAGACAAACGAGATATTCATTATCTTCAATGACAGTTTTTGTTTATAAATATTTCTTGCTTTTTTTATGTATAGAATGAAATACGATCTTACTAAGACTCACATGTCCGTCCGCTTTGTTTCATTTAATGTCCCTGTTGTAATGACAAACTCTTTCACAGTGTGGACACTGAAGAAGCTAAGTATAAACACTTGTCCAGTTGCATGTGTATTTCATTCTACTAAGCTGAAAGGAAATCAAAAAATTAGGAAAAGACCGGATGTGAAAAAGTTTTTATTATTTATTTTTGTGGTATTGCTTTCAAGCAGGCATCCAGTGAATCCATAGTTAATTTCCGCAACCTTCACCACCTCACGGTTAGTCATTCTACATCCAGTCATTTATTTGTTAGAGAAAAAGGAAACAAAATATCCTTTGTCTATTGAAATTTAACTTTTCGATGATTTTTTGCGGAAAAACAACCAACAACATTTGAACAATGAGTCGCTCGTGAGATGGACAAGATTTAAAATATCTTGGTGATATGAAATATTTAATTCTATGTTTATGTTTTTGGAGATGCGCTGGAGGTAAATATAAATATTTATATAACTAAATTACAGGAATATATCATAACTTGATACATATGACGTTCTCGGTATTCACGAAATAATCACATAAAATGTTACAAAACCTGTATGAATTGATATTTGACATAAATTTTATATTTCATTTTTAAATTTTCATACTGTGTAGAATCTGAGATCCAGTAATGTATGAGCAAACAGAGGAGACACTGATTTCGTATTATGATACACAAGTTAAATACGATTTATTCGAAATATTGTCAATTTATATGCAGCTATATGCAATATATATTTTAATATTGAATTATATATTCGATACGCATCTTTCAAAAATATGATTTTGTACATACTATTCATATTATATGTTTGTTTTATGTTGTCAATTCACATATACGTGAATTGAAAGATGTAGCGTTTTGTGTTTTTTTATTTTTTTTATTACGGCTTTCCGCAAACTTGCGGAAAACGTATAGGGTTTGTTATGTTTATTTTTCTTATTATTAGGGCTTTCTGCTTTTCGCAGAAAGACCTATTGGGTTTGTTCTGTCTTTTATTATTAGGACTTTCTGCCTAAAGCAGAAAGTCCTATTGGGTTTGTTCTGTTTATTAGGACTTTCTGCCTACAGGCAGAAAGTCATATTGGGTTTGTACTGTTTTTTTATTATTAGGACTTTCTGCCTACAGGCAGAAAGTCATATTGGGTTTGTACTGTTTTTTTATTATTCTTCTTCTTCTTATTCTTTTTTTCTTCCTCTTATATTTGTGTTAAGTTCGAGGTGTTGCCATTGAGTCAGAACAAAGAAATTTTTATGGCATATATTTCAAACCATGAGCTTTCGGATGCAATGAATTTCATATTTATATGACGTCATATAACGTCAGATTTGACGTCGGGTAAAAAAGTTTGTACGCGGTCTACAGCCATTATTGCTGGACCGATTTTCATCAAATTTTCACAGAATGTGTATGTTATGCTCTTATTGTGCATCGCTGTGTCCGTTTTTCCAAATTCAAAAAGGCAAATGTTTTATGGCGAATCCAAGATTCGAACTAATGACGTCAAATTTCAAATGCGTATAAAATCGCTTCCAGAAAAGCTAGAAAGCTGATATTTGGACTGAATATTAGTCTCTAGGTCATCTTTACATTCCAAAAGGATGAACGTCATATGACGTCACATGACGTCATTATGCTAATAAAACTTTCGTATTAAAACTTAACGGTTTTTAAGCCCTGTAGGCTTTATTTTTTGTATGATTTGCTTGAAATTTTGTCTGAAGATGCAATATTAGATTATATGGAGGTATGTCACTTCCGTTTCCGGAAAATCCCAAAGGTCAAGGTCATATATCAATTATCGGGTTTTTCTTCGGCCCTAAATATCTCAAAAACGGTAATTATTCTATCGAGACACTATGCGTATAATTTATAGTGCTTAGAAAGACCTTTCAGATGATATTTAGTTTTTGATGATCGGGGTTGAATCGGTTGAGTTATGGCGGAAACATGAAAATTTGGTAACCCCCAGTGTGTTTAACAGTTTATATCTCGAAAACCTTTGATTTTTTAAAATATGATGATGAATATTATTTGTAGAGCAATGTTGTGCCGTTCTTTTGATGCTTAAAGTTTAATGATTGACCTAAGATTCATGGAGTTATGGGGAAAAAACGAAGTTCGTGCATATAGCTTTGGTGATTTTTCATTCTTCAGGAGGTTTAAAAGCTTATATCTCAAAAAGTATTAAAAATATTCCTAAACATAAAGAGTGTGAAATGTAGAGAATTTTCAGACAATTATTTTGGTACCTTAAGTTTTGAAATTGATCAAAGTATAAGGAAGTTACATCAAAAATAAGAATTTAAACATGTAGAATTTCAGCGATTCTGCCGTGTTGTCAAAGTTCTACGGCTAATATCTCAAAGCTCATTAGAAATAAGTCCACACCTCAAGCAAGTGAGATGTAGAGAATTTTAAGACGATTATTTTGGTACCCAGAGTTTTGAAATTGAAAGTATAAGGAAGTTACATCAAAAATACGAATATAAACCCAAGTGTAAGAATTTCCGAGAAATATCCTACTTTCGCTTTCACGTTCATTGAAGCATTTTCGGAAAATATGTAAGTTTACAGCTATGTATTAGTCATATAAATTGCAAACAACTTTTTACTTATATCATATTGATATTACTAGCTAAACAAGCGTACCCTTTCCGGTGGCCGAGTGGTTAGAGCGTCCGCCTCGGGAGCGGAAGGTCGTGGGTTCGATCCCCGACCCGACATACCAAAGTCGTAAAAAATGGTACTGTTATAGCTCCCTTGCTTGGCGCTCAGCATATGAGGGTATTTGCAGGACTGGTTAGCGCAGTATCAGGATGATGTGACTGGGTGTGGTATCATGCCACATGTCTACGGCGTGATACTGCAGTGTGGTAGTCCTATACCCGCATGAAGTAGACATCGTGACTGGCTGAATTACTGTCGGTGGGACGTTAAACCCAACAAACAAACTGATATCATATATAGCAGTGTTTACTACACCGATCCCAAACACACGAGGTGTGCACACTGGCGTATGTTGACGTCTTTTGTAAACATCTATTTAAGTTGCTTAAATAATCATGTTTATAGATAAACATTTACATAAGAATGAGGAGTTTCGGAAATATTTTTTGCAAAGGGACTCCTAAGGAAAGAAAAAGATGCTAAATTAAATACTAAAATACAAGTATAGTTTATTAGGTTTAACGTCCCACCGACAGTATTTAAGTCTTTTGGAGACAATGTCTACTTGAGACAAATGTAGTGTTGTCACACTGTACAGTATCACGTCGAAGACAGTTGGCATGATACCACACCCAGTCACATTATCCGGACACCGGGCCATCAGTCCTAGAACTACCCTTATTAAGCTGAGCGCCAACCAAGGGAGCTATACCAGTACCTATGTTTACGAATTTGGTAAATACAAGAATTGAATAATTGATATAACGTTTTTAAACAACTTACAGATCATGTGTTATCTCGTTTGATTTGGTATTTCCGGGGTATTCCTATTCCTTCCGCTGACACCGACTTTTTTAAACGATTATTTTTTACATATTTTGTTCTTTCCTTAATGTCAATCAGTTGATATTTTCTGATTTCTCAACTAATTCAAACAAGATAAATAAATTAAAAAAAAAACAGCCACCACATAAATTGATTGAAATCTGAAAAAGAAATGAGCCGACGGTCAAAAAATGCGCGAAATTTATGTGTTACATCCATATTTGGAAAGCATGTGCACGTGTGTGAATACTTTAACAACACGCTGACGTAACACTTATATGGCGCCATCTTCTAATATAGCAGCATAACGTAGTAATAGTAAGGGGCAAACTCTAAGTTAGTCAGTGTTAATTAAGTATAGGTTAGTGTATTTTTTAGTAAGCATTACTTAAATTAAATCGGTCAGGCACGGCAAAGCCGCGCGACCGATTTAATGGACTAGTCACTTAATGCTTACTAAATAACACTAACTTACTTAGTGTTTGAAATTATGTTTGAAATTTAACGCAGTCGCACATTCCAAATATAGTATTGATTTTTTAGACTCCGCCCTATCAACCTGTTCCCGGCGTGAATTACATCACGTGACATGTAACATGTTATGTCAAAGGTCAATGCGTCGCTCTAGCTGTGTATATCTGTGTAGATCTACGCTCCAAATGAGCATTGAACCGGAAGCCGACTTTGATCTCTTCCGCAAAAAAGTGGTGATTGAAATTTGAATAAAAGATACTGTTTAGAAAGGTTCATATATCTGCACCTATATATGTTGTGTTTTGGACATTATTTTTTTTTTTTTTTTTTGATTTAAGTAACCCTTGTTTGTAAGTGTGTTTTTTTCTTCTCTTCTCATTATTTATATACATTTTTCAATTTGAATTTATTTAATCGGATATTTACTTAATCGCTTTGTTTAGTAATTAGTTATATATTACCCATTCTGTGTTAACATGTGTAGACATTGAAATTACACAAGTGTCTTTAAAGCGATGACCGATACTAATGTTGTTAGAACTTGTGGTCAAACCCTCTTCTTATTTTTTAAAATCTTCAATGTTGTATCATCATTACTTAGGCAATAATACATGTTTAAACTAAACTAAGCGGAAGGGTAGATTTCTTGTGTTATTTTGGATTAATCAGAATCCTGGTGAGTAAATGTTTGTTCTCTATGGTTGCTGTGTATTATTTTTTGTCGATGTTCATGCGTTCACATCAAAAATCCCTGTAACACGTTACCCATGCGTGGACTAAGACCACAATTTAAATTTACTATATGTTCTATATAAGCATATATACAAATGACAATTTCTGTAAGGGACATTGGCATCCAAACTTACCCTCATTAGATAGATCTATTCAAGAGAAATAATTCTGTACATTTTAAACATGGAGTCACCCGACTACTTTTTGACCTATTTAAGGCCAAATAACATGCGTATGAATTTAGTGCACCGGTCGGCCATTTCACGCCAATTTTCTAAAAAATTCCCCCCTCGGTAATGCTAAACTATTAATATTGTTGTGCAATAAGGCCTCCAAATTGGGCATTTTATGACTATTTTAACTGTTCTATAGAATTCAATCCTTTATTGCATGTCTTTCAGTCAAAATCTCACCTTAATTCAGCATTAAATAGGGTCACTTTTTTCTGTGTAGGAACATCCGGTAACCAAGGGCAGGTAATTGTGGTCTTAGTCTATTTTGGTGAACACATAAAGCTCCGCTTCTCGACACATCTTGACGCACATGCACAGTGAAGGTGTTTGAAGCTGGTTTTAAATTGATCAGTTGATTTAGCGGAATAGTATTTAGTGACAAGATGATGCCGATTAAATGAATTAAATGGAGACAAAATTTTGAAAAAATGGAATGATTTCATTGGACAAAATATAATTTCAAACACTAAGAGAGAATTTAACAGTTAAGAAGCCGTCACTCGTTACGCTCGTTCTGGCTTCTTAACTGTTAAATTCTCTCTTAATAAACACTAACTATAACGAATACAGTCGTCTCCATCGTATGTACAAGCATTATTGAAATTTAACTCACGAGGCTACACGCGTCGACGAATCTATTGCATGGTAGCATTTACGGTTTTATTCCCGCGACTGTACACGAAATTAAAAAAAAAAAAGAATTTTGTTATGCAGAATTAATAGGTTTAAGTTTAATTGCTTATATTTTGAAAACCTATAAAACTAGACCCAAATATGCTACAATTGAAGTGTAGGGATTTTCAGGACATTTATTTTGGTACCTAGAATGCTAAACTTGGAATCTCTCAGCCCCTCACCGCTGTGGGTTCGAATTCCGGTAGGGACTTAGGATTTTTCATGTGAGGAAGCCTTCCAGCTGGCTTGCGGTAGGTCGGTGGTTATATCCGCGTATCTCTGTGTACTCGGGGTCTTCCTCCGCCTGTAATTAGCTGGACGTCTCTATATGATTGCAATACCATCACAGCGACGGTAAACACCAATACAACAACAACAACAACAACAACAACAACAATTAAAATTGGTCAAGTTATAAGAAAGCGATATCAAAATAAAGATTTATTTATTTTCGACATATGGCTTACTTCACAAAGTTCATGCATGAGAATTCCATACGAAAAAAAAAAAGAAAAAAGTAAAAGGTAGGAAATATAATATATATTCTTTCTAACGGTATTAATCTTTACATTTCAAAATGTTGCAGAAAGGCCTATCATTCGTATCAACGAATGAAATCTAGTTCTTCTTCTTCTTCTTATTCTTTTTTTCTTCCTCTTATATTTGTGTTAATTTCGAGGTGTTGCCATTGACTCAGAACAATGAAAATTTTATGGCATATATTTCAAACCATGAGCTTTCCGATGCAATGAATTGTATATTCATATGACGTCATATAACGTCAGATTTGACGTCAGGTGAAAAAGTTTGTACGCGGTCTACAGCCATTATTTCTTTGTCGATTTTCATCAAAATTTCACAGAATGTGTATGTTAGGCTCTAGTTGTGCATCCCGGTGTCCGTTTTTCCAAATTCGAAAAGGCAAATGTTTTATGGCGAATCCAAGATTCGAACTAATGACGTCAAATTTCAAATGCGTATAAAATCGCTTCCAGAAAAGCTAGAAAGCTGAGATTTGGACTGAATATTAGTCTCTATGTCTTCTTTACATTCTGAAAAGATGAACGCCATATGACGTCACATGACGTCATAATGCTAATTAAACTTTCGTATTAAAACTTAACGGTTTTTAAGCCCTGTAGGCTTTATTTTTTGTATGATTTACATGAAATTTTGTCTGAAGATGCAGTATTAGATTCTATAGAGCCATGTCACTTCCGTTTCCGGAAAATCCCAAAGGTCAAGGTCATATATCAATTATCGGCTTTTTCTTCGGCCTTAAATATCTCAAAAACGGTAAATATTCTATCGAGACACTATGCGTATAATTTGTAGTGCATAGAAAGACCTTTCAGATGATATTTAGTTTTTGATGATCGGGTTGAATCGGTTGAGTTATGGCGGAAAAAACAAAATTCGGTAACCCTCAGTGTGTTTAACAGTTTATATCTCGAAATCCTTTGATTTTTGAAAATATGATGATGAATATTATTTGTAGAGCAATGTTTGGCCGTTCTTTTGATGCTTAAAGTTTAATAATTGACCTAAGATTCATGGAGTAATGGGGAAAAAACAAAATTCGTGCATATAGCGTTGGTGATTTTTTCATTTTTCAAGAGGTTTAAGAGCTTGTATCTCAAAAAGTATTAAAAATATTCCTATAGATAAAGCGTGTGAAATGTAGAGAATTTTAAGACGATTAATTTGGTACCTAAAGTTTTGAAATTGATCCAAGTATAAGGAAGTTACATCAAAAATAAGAATTTAAACATGTAGAATTTCAGCGATTTTGCCGTCATGTCAAAATTTTACGGCTTATATCTTAAGAATCATTAGAAATAAGTGTTAAAATTAAGCAAGTGAGATGTAGAGAATTTTAAGACGATTATTTTGACACCTAGAGTTTTGAAATTGGTCAAGAAATAAGGAAGTTACATAAAAAAATACGAATATAAAGCCAATTGTAAGAATTTTCATAAAATATCCTACTTTCGCTTTCACCTTAATTGAAGCATTTTCGGAAAATGTAAGTTTACAGATATGTATTAGTCATATAAATTGAAAAAAAAACTTTTTACTTATATCATATTCATATTACTAGCTAAACAGGTGTACCGTTCCCGGTGGCCGAGTGTTTAGAGCGTCCGCCTCGGGAGCGGGAGGTCGTGGGTTCGATACCAAAGTCGTAAAAAATGGTACTGTTATAGCTCCCTTGCTTGACACTTAGCATATAAGGGTAGTTGCAGGACTGGTTGGCTCGGTATCAGGATAATGTGACTGGGTGTGGTATCATGCCACATGTCTACGACGTGATACTGCAGTGTGGCAGCACTATAACTGCATTAAGTAGACATCGTCTCCAAATGACTGAAATACTGTCGGTGGGACGTTAAACCGAACAAACAAACAAACAAATTAAACTAGTGTTGACAATGATTTAATGTTTTGTCAAATCATTTTATTTACGTTACTTATGAATATCAGTTGCAGCATTGTGTTACCCATAATCCTTTGAGCGTTTTGACACATGTCATTTAGACCGTTGTTGAAACATTGCAATTTCCCGACTTTGTTGTTGCATCTATCGATAAATGTTGTACAAGCTATATTCCAAATTTATGATAAATGATAACCTATGTGAAAATATATGTTATAGTACAATGTAATTTAATTGCAGCTTGAGATACCATGAGCGTGTATAAGTGTAGACGTTTTAAACAAAATGATCAACACATGTCATCCGTTCAAGACGCTGCAAGCTAATTTGTCTGTAATGCGGCGTTCACACAGTGCCGATTATGGTTCCCGTTTGAGATCAGACAGCGCTACGACACGAAAAGCGAAAAAGTCGGATTACTATCCTCAATGTCCTATCATTGTCTGAACGCAGTCGTATATGTTCGTAACAGAGTCCTACGGATCGGGAATGGTCCGGAGAGGTCGGCCAAGCACTCCTGACAGTTAGGTGCGTCCCGTAACATTCGGGAAACTCAGCCGATTTTGTCTAGTCGGATTACAATCGTGACTATGTCGTGACAGATTCTGCTGTATCGGATCAGAATCGGATTGAGAACGGGATAATCGGGACGAATTCTGCTGGAAACGGCTGGATCGGGACGCCTCCTGAACAATATCTGATTGTTGTCGTGATTAAATAAATGTTTTTACAAATTTTAATAAAAGTTTGAATTTCCAGCCACGAATCACAGGATCTTGATCAGACTTTTGACACATTTTAATCGGGAATGGTCCTATCAAGGACGGCAGTAAAAATCCTGAATGTGTGACCTAGGCATTAGCTAAAAGCGCAAAATTTAGTAACTTTGTGTAATACAGTCGTCTCGATCGTATGTACAAGTGTTATTTGAATTTTACTCACGAGGCTACACGCGTCGACGGTTCTATTGCATGGTAGCATTTACTATTTCATTCCCGCGACTGTACACGAAAATAAAAAAAAATGATATGCAGAATTAAGAGGTTTAAGTTTAATTGTTTATATTTTGAATACCTATAAAACTAGACCCAAATATGCTACAATTGAATTTCAGGCCATTTATTTTGGTACCTAGAATAGTAAAATTGGTCAAGTTAAAAGAAAGCGATATCAAAATAAAGATTTATTAGTCCCCTACCGGTGTTCACATCGGAGAGGACTATAGGTTTGCCCTCCGTCCGTCCGTCCGTCCGTCTGTCTGTCCGCTCAAATCTGGATCCCGCGATAACTTAATAACTAAGCAAGCTAACTTGATGAAACTTGGTTTATGACTAGATGGCAATGTGTAGATTATGCAACAAGCTAACTTGATGAAACTTGGTTTATGACTAGATGCAATGTGAGATTATGCACATTGTTATTTTTTTTATTCGACTAAAATTGTGGTTGCTATGGTAACGGAAATAGTGAAAATATGCAAAAATGGGACCCGCGATAACTTTATAACTAAGCAAGCTAACTTGATGAAACTTACTTGGAACTAGATGGCAATGTGTCGATTATGCACGTTGTTTTATTTTTGTTATTCAACTAAAATTGTTGTTGCTATGTTAATGGAAATAGTGAAAATATGGCAACAAGAAAGTCAGTAGAACTGACAGATGCTCCCCGAAGAACGTCATTGTTACAAATAAGGCCTTGGTCAATGGGTGGGAGGATATGTTGAAATCCCCATTCCTAAATCATATCTATTCTCCTCATCAGATGAGATGTTCTACCAACTCTAATTTGGAGGCTTAGTAACAGTTTACTATTTAATATGATAATACGTGTTACTCATCAGATCTTTCATTGATTTTTTTTAAGTTTTTATACTACTAAAAATTAAGTCATACATTTCAATGTGTGCTCATATCAAAGAGGTTAACCAACACTCTGGACATATGACTGGATATTTGAAATAGTGTATAATGGCCTTAACAACAATTAGCTGACATGATTATGATTGACATTACTTGCATATTGAATTTTGTGGGGTTTTGTTTAAATGATATCTCCTGTTAAATTAGGCAAATGACATGAATATTAGTCAACAACATGGTAGTAGGGGCCATAACTCTCTTAAAAATTGAGGAACCAGGTCACGTCGACGATATGCGTATCTACTCTTGGTAATAAAGCTTCCCATAAAGTTTCATTGAATTCAAGCCATTAGTTCCTGAGAAATAGCCCGGACAAGAATCATGCAACATGAACTATAGGCCAAAAAGTCAAGGGGCCATAACTCTGTGAAAAATTGAGAAACCAGGTCACGCCGACGATATGCGTATCTACTCTTGGTGATAAAGCTTCCCATAAAGTTTTGTTGAATTCAAGCCATTAGTTCCTGAGAAATAGCCCGGACAATAATCATGCAATATGTACTATTGGCCAAAAAGTCAATGGGCCTTAACTCTTTGAAAAATTTAGGAATCGGGTCATGCTGACGACATGCGCATCTCCTCTTGGTAATAAAGCTTCCCATAAAGTTTCATTGAATTCAAGCCATCAGTTCCTGAGAAATAGCCCGGACAAGAATCATGCAATATGTCCTATAGGCCAAAAAGTCAAGGGGCCATAACTCTATGAAAAATTGAGGAACCAGGTCACGCTGACGATATGCGTATCTACTCTTGGTGATAAAGCTTCCCATAAAGTTTTGTTGAATTCAAGCCATCAGTTCCTGAGAAATAGCCCGGACAAGAATCATGCAATATGTACTATAGGCCAAAAAGTCAAGGGGCCTTAACTCTTTGAAAAATTTAGGAATCGGGTCATGCTGACGATATGCGCATCTCCTCTTGGTAATAAAGCTTCCCATAAAGTTTCGTTGAATTCAAGCCATTAGTTCCTGAGAAATAGCCCGGACAAGAATCATGCAATATGTACTATAGGCCGAAAAGTCAATGGGCCATAACTCTGTGAAAAATTGAGGAACCAGGTCACGCCGACGATATGCGTATCTACTCTTGGTGATAAAGCTTCCCATAAAGTTTCGTTGAATTCAAGCCATTAATTCCTGAGAAATAGCCCGGACAAGAATCATGCAATATGAACTATAGGCCAAAAAGTCAAGGGGCCTTAACTCTTTGAAAAATTTAGGAATCGGGTCATGCTGACGATATGCGCATCTCCTTTTGGTTATAAAGCTTCCCATAAAGTTTCGTTGAATTCAAGCCATTAGTTCCTGAGAAATAGCCCGGACAAGAATCATGCAATATGTACTATAGGCCGAAAAGTCAATGGGCCATAACTCTGTGAAAAATTTAGGAATCGGGTCATGCTGACGATATGCGCATCTCCTCTTGGTAATAAAGCTTCCCATAAAGTTTCGTTGAATTCAAGCTGTTAGTTCCTGAGAAATAGTCCGGACAAGGAAAGTGTGACGGACGAACGGACGGACGGACGGACGGACGAAGCGGCGACTATATGCGTCACCTTCGGTGAGCATAAAAATGGGATCCAATGATAACTTTATAACTAAGCAAGCTAACTTGATGAAACTTGGTATATGACTAGATGGCAATATGTAGATTATGCACATCATTTTAATTTTGTTCTTTGACTAAAATTGTGGTTGCTATGGTAACGGAAATAGTGAAAATATGGCAAAAAATGGGATCCCGCGACCGCGATAACTTTATAATAAATTTTATAAGGCATTTATATAATCAGGGTGGTGATGCAGAGTGAAAGTTCTCATTTCTCATCAACAAGACTAAAGACTAAAGAAAAACATTTTGGATCAGGCAAGCTAACTAATATTAATTCTATTTCTTGCATCTGTCTTGCTTGCATGAATTGTATAGTGGGCACAGCAGAGTCAACAACTCTACATGTAAGTCTTGCTTAAATGGACATAACTTAAATATTCCCTTACATTTACTTTAACCAAAGTCTTGTTTTTCTTGGACCAAAATTCTGGTTGATGTGGTAATGGAAAAATTATGCACCTCACCGGTAGGGGACTCATGTGTTGCTTGCAACACCAGTTACTTGTTTATTTTTTTAATATGGCTTATTTCAAAAAAGTCATGCATGAGAAGTCCATACGAAAAAAAGTAAAAGGTAGGGAATTTAATATATATTCTTTCTAACGGAATTAATCTTTATATTTTTCAATGTTAGCAGAAAGTCCTATCATTCGTATCAACGAATGAAATCTAGTTATTATTATTATTATTATTCTTTTCTTCCTCACGGATTTTCATATGTTGCAATCGTCCTAGGAGAATGAAATTTCGATGGCATATTATTCATATGCGTAATTAAAAGATTCTATAATTTTCATATGCCTATGACGTCATATGACGTCACACTTGGCAATTTGCTACAAAAGTTTGTACGCGGTCCAGAGCGATAATTAATAAACCGATTTTTATCAAATTTTCACAGAATGTGTATATTAAGTTCTAGTTGTGCATCTCGTTGTCCATTTTTCAAAATTCGAAAAGCACAAGGTTCTATAGCGAATGCAAGATTCAAACCAAGGACGTCAAATTGATAAATGCTCATAAAATCGTCCCTAAATGAGACAGAAGGTTGATATTTTGTCAGTATATAGATCTCCGATAGATTTAAATATTTTGTGAAAATGGACGTCTTGTGACGTCATATGACGTCACACTTGAAATAAGTTACAAAAGTTTGTACGCGGTCCAGAGCCATTATTAATGAACCGATTTTCATCAAATTTTCACAGAATGTGTATATTAAGTTCTAGTTGTGCATCCCGGTGTCCTTTTTCAAAATTCGAAAAGTCCAAGGTTCTACAGCGATTCTAAGATTCGAACCAAGGTCGTAAATTTTCAAATTCTTATAAAATCATCAAATTATCAGAGAAAGTGCATATTGATGTCAGTATATAGATTCCTGGGAGTCTTAAACATTTTGTGAAAATAAATGTCATATGACGTCACGTGACGTCATTATATGATAATGAATTTCTAATTCTAACAAGATTATTTCTATATATTGAAATTTTCGAAGGGCAATGAAAATTTAATGCCGCATGCTTCAGATGCTAAAATTCGATTTCAATGATTTTCAGAAGCCTATGACGTCATATGACGTCACATTTGAAATTGACTAAGAAAGTTTGTACACGGTCCAGAGCTATTATTAATGGGCCGATTTTTATCAAATTTTCACAGAATGTGTATATTAAGTTCTTATTGTGTATACCGGTGTCCGTTTTTCAAAATTCGAAAAGTCCATGGTTCTATAGCGAATCCAAGATTCGAACTAAGGTCGTAAATTTTTAAATGCTTTTAAAATCTGTCCTATTTAAGATAGAAAGTTGATATTTAGTCAGTATATAGGTCTCTAGAAGTTTTAAACATTTTGTGAAAACAAATGTCATATGACGTCACGTGACGTCATTATATGATAATGTATTTCTAATATTAACAAGAATATTTGTATATGTTAAAATTGTCGAAGGGCAATGAAAATTTAATGACGCATGCTTCAAAAGCTGAAATTTCGATTTCAATGATTTTCAGAAGCCTTTGACGTCATATGACGTCACATTTAAAAATGACTACAAAAGTTTGTACACGGTCAAGAGCCATTATTAATATGCCGATTTTCATCAAAATTTCACAGAATGTGTATATTACGTTCTTATTGTGTATACCGGTGTCCGTTTTTCAAAATTCGAAAAGTCCAAGCATCTATGGCGCATCCAAGATTCGAACCAAGGTCGTCAATTTTTAAATGCTTATAAAAACTGTCCTATTTGAGATAGAACGTTGAAATTTTGTCAGTTAGTAGGTCTCTGGGTGTCTTAACAATTATGTGAAAAATAAACGTCATATGACGTCATTTTATTATTATTATTATTCTTTTCTTCTTCCTAACTAAACGTTTATTTTAATATGTTGCAATAGTCCTAGGACGATGAAATTTTTATGGGTTATTAGGCACGTGAGGAAATTTTGATTTCAATTATTGTCAGCACCCTATGACGTCACATGACGTCACAGCTAAAAACTGAAAAATGGTGTTCGCGCTCTACTGCTGCCATTTATGATCAGATTGTCTTCAAATTTTCACAGATGGTACATCTTGAAACTAAGGTGTGAATATTTTGTCAGCTAACCATAATTCCGAAAAACCGAAGTATTGTGGCTGAAGTAAGATTCGAACATAGGACCAAAAATTTCATTTTAGGGTTAAAGAATTTCGGAATGAGATAGAAAGTTGAAACTTACACAGTTTGCAGTTCTGCATAATTTCTTAATATATTTTGAATGGTGACGTCATATGACGTCATAAACATACTACTACTACTTATTTTTTTTTCTTCGTAACTAAAGGCTTATTTTTCGCGGAATATAATGTCAGTTGTTCAGCATGAACATGAAATACTACCAGAGGTGAGTCATTACATGAAACTTCTATCTCCTGCTTTTTGCATTAACGCAGGTTGCAGAAAGTCCTATCATTCGTTTAGACGAATGACATCTAGTTATTATTATTATTATTATTCTTTTCTTCCTCACGGATTTTCATATGTTGCAATCGTCCTAGGAGAATGAAATTTCGATGGCATATTATTCATATGCGTAATTAAAAAATTCTATAATTTTCATATGCCTATGACGTCATATGACGTCACACTTGGCAATTTGCTACAAAAGTTTGTACGCGGTCCAGAGCGATAATTAATAAACCGATTTTCATCAAATTTTCAGAGAATGTGTATATTAAGTTCTAGTTGTGCATCTCGTTGTCCGTTTTTCAAAATTCGAAAAGCACACGGTTCTATGGCGAATGCAAGATTCAAACCAAGGACGTGAAATTGATAAATGCTCATAAAATCGTCCCTAAATGAGACAGAAAGTTGATATTTTGTCAGTATATAGATCTCCGATAGATTTAAATATTTTGTGAAAATGGACGTCTTGTGACGTCATATGACGTCATCAAATTTCTCATTTTTAAACACATAATTATATATGTCAATATAGTCCAAGGACAATAAATTTTGATGTCATATTCTCCAAAATTGTTAAGCCATTATTAATGAACCGATTTTCATCAAATTTTCACAGAATGTGTAGATTAAGTTCTAGTTGTGCATCCCGGTGTCCGTTTTTCAAAATTCGGAAAGTCCAAGGTTCTATAGCGATTCCAAGATTCGAACCAAGGTCGTAAATTTTCAAATTCTTATAAAATCGGTCCTGTTTGAGATAGAAAGAAGATATTGGGTCAGTATATAGGTCTCTGGAAGTTTTATACATTTTGTGAAAATAAATGTCATATGACGTCACGTGACGTCATTATATGATAATGAATTTCTAATTCTAACAAGATTATTTCTATATATTGAAATTTTCGAAGGGCAATGAAAATGAAATGCCGCATGCTTCAGATGCTGAAATTTCGATTTCAATGATTTGTTGAAGTCTATGACGTCATATGACGTCACATTTGAAATTGACTAAGAAAGTTTGTACACGGTCCAGAGCCATTATTAATGGGCCGATTTTTATCAAATTTTCACAGAATGTGTATATTAAGTTCTTATTGTGTATACCGGTGTCCGGTTTTCAAAATTCGAAAAGTCCAAGGTTCTATAGCGAATTCAAGATTCGAACCAAGGTCGTAAATTTTTAAATGCTTATAAAATCGGTCCTATTTGAGATAGAAAAGTGATATTTGGTCAGTATATAGGTCTCTGGGAGTCTTAAACATTTTGTGAAAATAAATGCCATATGACGTCACGTGACGTCTATAAATGAAAATGTTTTTAATATTATCAAGAGTATTTCTATATGTTGAAATTATCGAAGGACAATGAAAATTTAATGACAAATGAATCAGATGCTGAAAGTTTGATTTCAATGATTTTCAGAAGCCTATGACGTCATATGACGTCACATTTGAAATTGACTACAAAAGTTTGTACACGGTCCAGAGCCAATATTAATGGGCCAATTTTCATGAAATTTTCACAGAATGTGTATATTACGTTCTTATTGTGTATACCGGTGTCCGTTTTTCAAAATTCGAAAAGTCCAAGCATCTATGGCGGATCCAAGATTCGAACCAAGGACGTCAATTTTTAAATGCTTATAAAAACTGTCCTATTTGAGATAGAAAGTTGAAATTTTGTCAGTTAGTAGGTCTCTGGGTGTCTTAACAATTATGTGAAAATAAACGTCATATGACGTCACATGATCCAAGATTCGAACCAAGGACGTCAATTTTTAAATGCTTATAAAAACTGTCCTATTTGAGATAGAAAGTTGAAATTTTGTCAGTTAGTAGGTCTCTGGGTGTCTTAACAATTATGTGAAAATAAACGTCATATGACGTCACATGACGTCATTTGTTTCTTATTATTATTCTTTTCTTCTTCCTAACTAAACGCTTATTTTAATATGTTGCAATAGTCCTAGGACGATGAAATTTTTATGGGTTATTAGGCACGTGAGGAAATTTTGATTTCACCCCTACTGCATATATGTAGCCATATCTCAATAAATATCGATTTTTGTAAATATATGTATGAATAAGAATTATAGCTGAATAATTGACGTTTCCAAAGATATTTAGTTTATTAAAATTGGTTTACGCAATACAAAGTTATAAGCAAAAAAACTAAATGAAATGAAGCTAATTTTGCTGATAATAATTATGCTGTTTTCTTGAGGTTTAACAGTCAATATCTCAGAAACGACTGAAGATAAGTTTATACATTATGCGTATAAAATGTAGCATGTTTTAAGAGCTTTCTAACGGTACCAAGTTTATTGAAATTGGACTTCATATAAGAAAGTTACATGGAAAATAAGATATTTCATAATCATGCATCATAAAAATATGGAAAAGGTCACGCGCAGGGGTCACCAAGCTTAAATACTTGCGCAACGACTTAAAAAAAAAAAAAAAAAAAAAAAAAAAAAAAAAAAAAAAAAAAAAAAATTGCAATTGATGGGCTATATCTTGATTTTTTTTGTTGTTGTTGTTGTTGTCGAATGTTGACTGTTTCCAAAATAAGTATTGAAGTTAATACATGTACAACGGCACAAGACAAAAATCCGTATTTGCAACACTATGTAGCTAGCGAGCAGTTTGCAAGCCTTGAAAAATTCACACGCAGCCCCACATTTTAGACCATCTAAAAACTGCATTGTTATGCTAACGATATTCATATTGCATCAGTTTGTAGGCTGGGATGTTACCTTTCAAAATATCACCATAGTTCGAAATTCCAGGAATTTATGGCAAAACTACGGAAGCCCAAACACGCCAAAATCGCTAAATACGATTAACTACGTTACAGGTGTCGAAAGGATATAGCACTATACAAATATTCAATACTTCTTCCTAATGAGGCTAAAATTAAACAAGGTTACAACTGAGCTGGAGTAATGAAATTCTATGTGTGATGAAAGTTAGAAACTTACATTTGAAGCAGATGTTGCAGAAAGTCCTATCATTCGTTTAAACGAATGACATCTAGTTAGGACTTTCTGCCTAAAGCAGAAAGTCCTATTGGGTTTGTTATGTTTATTATTATTATTATTATTATTATTATTCTTTTCTTCCTCACGGATTTTTATATGTTGCAATCGTCCTAGGAGAATGAAATTTCGATGGCATATTATTCATGTGCGTAATTAAAAAATTCTATAATTTTCATATGCCTATGACGTCATTATGACGTCACACTTGGCAATTTGCTACAAAAGTTTGTACGCGGTCTAGAGCGATAATTAATAAACCGATTTTTATCAAATTTTCACAGAATGTGTATATTAAGTTCTAGTTGTGCATTTCGTTGTCCGTTTTTCAAAATTCGAAAAGCACAAGGTTCTATGGCGAATGCAAGATTCAAACCAAGGACGTCAAATTGATAAATGCTCATAAAATCGTCCCTAAATGAGACAGAAGGTTGATATTTTGTCAGTATATAGATCTCCGATAGATTTAAATATTTTGTGAAAATGGACGTCTTGTGACGTCATATGACGTCATCAAATTTCTAATTTTTAAACACATAATTATATATGTTAATATGGTCCAAGGACAATGAAATTTTGACGTCATATTCCCCAAGAAATGTTGTTTTGATTTCTATGATTTTCATATCTCTCTGACGTCATATGACGTCACACTTGAAATAAGCTACAAAAGTTTTTACGCGGTCCAGAGCCATTATTAATGAACCGATTTCCATCAAATTTTCACAGAATGTGTATATTAAGTTTTAGTTGTGCACCACGGTGTCCGTTTTTCGAAATTCGAAAAGTCCAAGGTTCTATAGCGATTCCAAGATTCGAACCAAGGTCGTAAATTTTCAAATTCTTATAAAATCGGTCCTATTTGAGATAGAAAGATGATATTGGGTCAGTATATAGGTCTCTGGGAGTCTTAAATATTTTGTGGAAATAAATGTCATATGACGTCACGTGACGTCGTTATATGATAATGAATTTCTAATATTAACAAGAGTATTTCTATATGTTGAAATTTTCGAAGGGCAATTAAAATTTAATGCCTCATGCTTACGATGCTGAAATTTCGATTTCAATGATTTTCAGAAGCCTATGACGTCATATGACGTCACATTTGAAATTGACTACGAAAGTTTGTACACGGTCCAGAGCCATTATTAATGGGCCGATTTTCATAAAATGTTCACAGAATGTGTATATTAAGTTCTTATTGTGTATACCGGTGTCCGTTTTTCAAAATTCGAAAAGTCCAAGCATCTATTGCGGATCCAAGATTCGAAACAATGACGTCAATATTTAAATGCTTATAAAAACTGTCCTATTTGAGATAGAAAGTTGAAATTTTGTCAGTTAGTAGGTCTCTGGGTGTCTCAACAATTATGTGAAAATAAACGTCATATGACGTCACGTGACGTCATTTGTTTATTATTTTTTTTTTCTTCTTCCTAACTAAACGCTTATTTTAATATGTTGCAATAGTCCTAGGACGATGAAATTTTTATGGGTTATTAGGCACGTGAGGAAATTTTGATTTCACCCCTACTGCATATATGTAGCCATATCTCAATAAATATCGATTTTTGTAAATATATGTATGAATAAGAATTATAGCTGAATAATTGACGTTTCCAAAGATATTTAGTTTATTAAAATTGGTTTACGCAATACAAAGTTATAAGCAAAAAAACTAAATGAAATGAAGCTAATTTTGCTGATAATATGCTGTTTTCTTGAGGTTTAACAGTCAATATCTCAGAAACGACTGAAGATAAGTTATTATAGCATTTTTAAGAGCTTTCTAACGGACCAAAAATTCTATAAAAAGTTAATGGAAAATAAATATTTATAATATGCATAATAAAAATATGGAAAAGGTCACGCGCAGGGGTCACCAAGCTTAAATACTTGCGAAACGACTTAAAAAAAAAAAAAAAAAAAAAAAAAAAAAAAAAAAAAAAAAAAAAAAAAAAAAAAATATCAAATTGCAATTGATGGGCTATATCTTGATTTTGTTTTTTGTTTTTTTGTTGTTGTTTTTTGTCGAATGTTGACTGTTTCCAAAATAAGCATTGAAGTTAATACATGTACAACGGCACAAGACAAAAATCCGTATTTGCAACACTATGTAGCTAGCGAGCAGTTTGCAAGCCTTGAAAAATTCACACGCAGCCCCACATTTTAGACCATCTAAAAACTGCATTGTTATGCTAACGATATTCATATTGCATTTCAGTTTGTAGGCTGGGATGTTACCTTTCAAAATATCACCATAGTTCGAAATTCCAGGAATTTATGGCAAAACTACGGAAGCCCAAACACGCCAAAATCGCTAAATACGATTAACTACGTTACAGGTGTCGAAAGGATATAGCACTATACAAATATTCAATACTTCTTCCTAATGAGGCTAAAATTAAACAAGGTTACAACTGAGCTGGAGTGATGAAATTCTATGTGTGATGAAAGTTAGAAACTTACATTTGAACACTGTTTCATTTTTCTTTCATGTCATATGACATAGTATAAATGTTGTATGTAAACTACATGTGCAAGATATGGGCGGACTTTTATTAAAATTCACAGAATGTGTTCTATTTGTGCTATTTTATATAGAAATAGAGGAGATAGAAAGTTGCAATTTGGACAGATTATCTATTATGTCATCTTCTATATATACTATATAAAGCAGATGTTGCAGAAAGTCCTATCATTCGTTTAAACGAATGACATCTAGTTATTATTCTTTTCTTCCTCACGGATTTTCATATGTTGCAATCGTCCTAGGAGAATGAAATTTCGATGGCATATTATTCATATGCGTAATTAAAAAATTCTATAATTTTCATATGCCTATGACGTCATATGACGTCACACTTGGCAATTTGCTACAAAAGTTTGTACGCGGTCCAGAGCGATAATTAATGAACCGATTTTTATCAAATTTTCACAGTTTGTGTATATTAAGTTCTAGTTGTGCATCTCGTTGTCCGTTTTTCAAAATTCGAAAAGCACAAGGTTCTATGGCGAATGCAAGATTCAAACCAAGGACGTCAAATTGACAAATGCTCATAAAATCGTCCCTAAATGAGACAGATGGTTTATATTTTGTCAGTATATAGATCTCCGATAGATTTAAATATTTTGTGAAAATGGACGTCTTGTGACGTCATATGACGTCATCAAATTTCTAATTTTTAAACACATAATTATATATGTTAATATGGTCCAAGGACAATGAAATTTTGATGTCATATTCTCCAAGAAATGTTATTTTGATTTCTATGATTTTCATATCTCTATGACGTCATAGGACGTCACACTTGAAATAAGCTACAAAAGTTTGTACGCGGTCCAGAGCCATTATTAATGAACCGATTTTCATCAAATTTTCACAGAATGTGTATATTAAGTTCTAGTTGTGCATCCCGGTGTCCGTTTTTCAAAATTCGAAAAGTCCAAGGTTCTATAGCGATTCCAAGATTCGAACCAAGGTCGTAAAGATTCAAATTCTTATAAAATCGGTCCTATTTGAGATAAAAAGATGATATTGGGTCAGTATATAGGTCTCTGGGAGTCTTAAACATTTTGTGAAAATAAATGTCATGTGACGTCACGTGACGTCATTATATGATAATGAATTTCTAATTCTAACAAGATTATTTCTTTATATTGAAATTTTCGAAGGGCAATGAAAATTTAATGCCGCATGCTTCAGATGCTGAAATTTCGATTTCAATGATTTTCAGAAGTCTATGACGTCATATGACGTCACATTTGAAATTGACTAAGAAAGTTTGTACACGGTCCAGAGCCATTATTAATGGGCCGATTCTTATCAAATTTTCACAGAATGTGTATATTAAGTTCTTATTGTGTATACCGGTGTCCGTTTTTCAAAAATCGAAAAGTCCATGGTTCTATAGCGAATTCAAGATTCGAACCAAGGTCGTAAATTTTTAAATGCTTATAAAATCGGTCCTATTTGAGATAGAAAAGTGATATTTGGTCAGTATATATGTCTCTGGGAGTCTTAAAGATTTTGTGAAAATAAATGTCATATGACGTCACGTGACGTCTATAAATGAAAATGTATTTCTAATATTAACAAGAGTATTTCTATATGTTGAAATTATCGAAGGACAATGAAAATTTAATGACAAATGATTCAGACGCTGAAATTTTGATTTCAATGATTTTCAGAAGCCTATGACGTCATATGACGTCACATTTGAAATTGACTACAAAAGTTTGTACACGGTCTAGAGCCATTATTAATAGGCCGATTTTCATCAAATTTTCAAAGAATGTGTATATTACGTTCTTATTGTGTATACCGGTGTCCGTTTTACAAAATTCGAAAAGTCCAAGCATATATGGCGGATCCAAGATTCGAACCAATGACGTCAATATTTAAATGTTTATAAAAACTGTCCTATTTGAGATAGAAAGTTGAAATTTTGTCAGTTAGTAGGTCTCTGGGTATCTTAACAATTATGTGAAAATAAACGTCATATGACGTCACGTGACGTCATTTGTTTCTTACTATTATACTTTTCTTCTTCCTAACTAAACGCTTATTTTAATATGTTGCAATAGTCCTACGATGAAATTTTTATGGGTTATTAGGCACGTGAGGAAATTTTGATTTCACCCCTACTGCATATATGTAGCCATATCTCAATAAATATCGATTTTTGTAAATATATGTATGAATAAGAATTATAGCTGAATAATTGATGTTTCCAAAAAATTTTATTTTATTAAAATTGGTTTTCGCAATACAAAGTTATAAGCAAAAAAACTAAATGAAATGAAGCTAATTTTGCTGATAATATGCTGTTTTCTTGAGGCTTAACAGTCAATATCTCAGAAACGACTGAAGATAAGTTATACATTATGCGTATAAAATGTAGCATGTTTTAAGAGCTTTCTAACGGTACCAAGTTTATTGAAATTGGACTTCATATAAGAAAGTTACATGGAAAATAAGATATTTCATAATCATGCATCATAAAAATATGGAAAAGGTCACGCGCAGGGGTCACCAAGCTTAAATACTTGCGCAACGACTTAAAAAAAAAAAAAATATCAAATTGCAATTGATGGGCTATATCTTGATTTTTTTTTTTTTTGTTTTTTTTTTTTGTCGAATGTTGACTGTTTCCAAAATAAGCATTGAAGTTAATACATGTACAACGGCACAAGACAAAAATCCGTATTTGCAACACTATGTAGCTAGCGAGCAGTTTGCAAGCCTTGAAAAATTCACACGCAGCCCCACATTTTAGACCATCTAAAAACTGCATTGTTATGCTAACGATATTCATATTGCATCAGTTTGTAGGCTGGGATGTTACCTTTCAAAATATCACCATAGTTCGAAATTCCAGGAATTTATGGCAAAACTACGGAAGCCCAAACACGCCAAAATCGCTAAATACGATTAACTACGTTACAGGTGTCGAAAGGATATAGCACTATACAAATATTCAATACTTCTTCCTAATGAGGCTAAAATTAAACAAGGTTACAACTGAGCTGGAGTGATGAAATTCTATGTGTGATGAAAGTTAGAAACTTACATTTGAACACTGTTTCATTTTTCTTTCATGTCATATGACATAGTATAAATGTTGTATGTAAACTACATGTGCAAGATATGGGCGGACTTTTATTAAAATTCACAGAATGTGTTTTTTTTAAAGGAAAGAATTTAGATTATCTATTATGTCATCTTCTATATATACTATATAAAGCAGATGTTGCAGAAAGTCCTATCATTCGTTTAAACGAATGACATCTAGTTATTATTCTTTTCTTCCTCACGGATTTTCATATGTTGCAATCGTCCTAGGAGAATGAAATTTCGATGGCATATTATTCATATGCGTAATTAAAAAATTCTATAATTTTCATATGCCTATGACGTCATATGACGTCACACTTGGCAATTTGCTACAAAAGTTTGTACGCGGTCCAGAGCGATAATTAATGAACCGATTTTTATCAAATTTTCACAGTTTGTGTATATTAAGTTCTAGTTGTGCATCTCGTTGTCCGTTTTTCAAAATTCGAAAAGCACAAGGTTCTATGGCGAATGCAAGATTCAAACCAAGGACGTCAAATTGACAAATGCTCATAAAATCGTCCCTAAATGAGACAGATGGTTTATATTTTGTCAGTATATAGATCTCCGATAGATTTAAATATTTTGTGAAAATGGACGTCTTGTGACGTCATATGACGTCATCAAATTTCTAATTTTTAAACACATAATTATATATGTTAATATGGTCCAAGGACAATGAAATTTTGATGTCATATTCTCCAAGAAATGTTATTTTGATTTCTATGATTTTCATATCTCTATGACGTCATAGGACGTCACACTTGAAATAAGCTACAAAAGTTTGTACGCGGTCCAGAGCCATTATTAATGAACCGATTTTCATCAAATTTTCACAGAATGTGTATATTAAGTTCTAGTTGTGCATCCCGGTGTCCGTTTTTCAAAATTCGAAAAGTCCAAGGTTCTATAGCGATTCCAAGATTCGAACCAAGGTCGTAAAGATTCAAATTCTTATAAAATCGGTCCTATTTGAGATAAAAAGATGATATTGGGTCAGTATATAGGTCTCTGGGAGTCTTAAACATTTTGTGAAAATAAATGTCATGTGACGTCACGTGACGTCATTATATGATAATGAATTTCTAATTCTAACAAGATTATTTCTTTATATTGAAATTTTCGAAGGGCAATGAAAATTTAATGCCGCATGCTTCAGATGCTGAAATTTCGATTTCAATGATTTTCAGAAGTCTATGACGTCATATGACGTCACATTTGAAATTGACTAAGAAAGTTTGTACACGGTCCAGAGCCATTATTAATGGGCCGATTCTTATCAAATTTTCACAGAATGTGTATATTAAGTTCTTATTGTGTATACCGGTGTCCGTTTTTCAAAAATCGAAAAGTCCATGGTTCTATAGCGAATTCAAGATTCGAACCAAGGTCGTAAATTTTTAAATGCTTATAAAATCGGTCCTATTTGAGATAGAAAAGTGATATTTGGTCAGTATATATGTCTCTGGGAGTTTTTAAATTGTGAATAATGA
>CM037791.1:8777330-8827330 GCA_021229015.1 Solen grandis | reverse complement strand
AATCTGCAGTTTCATCTTTTAGGAACTCTTTTATAGTCCTGTGTGTTTTTTCTTGTTGCTGATGTATATTTATTGGGAGTCTTTTATTTAGAATGGAGTTTTTGTTTAGTTTAGTTCACAAATACCTATTTGCTACACCCTATAACCTCCGTGAGGTTTCTATCCCATCCCTTTACCCTCAAGTGTGCTTGGTGTACCCGTTTGCTCTGGAGATTGCCAAACCTTCTTTTAAGCATTATATTTTACATTCATTATAATCGTATCTTATGATCTGAAATCCATTGCTTTGTAGACCTTATAATGTAGTTTACTATCTCAGATCAGAGCCTTTTCTCTTCTCAAAATTTGTTATTCATTTGAACACAGTTTTTACATTTCTCTGAAATAAATATTAAAACTTTTTGACTAGTAATTGCCAGTGGTTTATTTCACTGAAATGAATATGTATATTTCTTTGTGAAATTCAGATGTAAATTGATAATCTGTTCAAATTATATTGGCAAAAAGATTATTGACAAGTTTTACTAATTAAGATCACATCTTTTATTGTACAAATTTGTAAATAATTTGTAGACTATCTTTCTTACCACTAGTATCAAATCATCTAAGCTGGGGCCTCTTGTGCTCTTTGTAGCTAAATTTACCATACATCTTGTGCTACTCAAATTTTGCTAAGCACCAATAGCATACTCAGCAAAAAGAAAGTTTTCAATCCTATATTTGGAAGTAAAATGGACAATTTTTTAGCTCACCTGAGCAAAGCTCAGGGTGAGCTATTGTGATCCCGTGAGCGTCCATCGTCCGTTGTGCAGCGTCAACAATTTTTAGTGTTTACACTCTAGCATCTTCATCTTTTGAGCAATCATCTTTAAACTTTATGGCAATGCTTATGACCATAATGTCTCGATTGAGTTCGATTATGGCTGAGATCCGTCAATTAGGTCAGGAGTTATGCCCCTTTAAATATTCAAAAAATGCCATATTTCACGTTGTTTACACTCTAGCATCTTCATCTTTTGAGCAATCATCTTTAAACTTTATGGCAATGCTTATGACTATAATGTCTCGATTGAGTTCGATTATTGCTGAGATCCGTCAATTAGGTCAGGAGTTATGCCCCTTTTAATATTAAAAAAATGCCATATTTCACGTTGTTTACACTCTAGCATCTTCATCTTTTGAGCAATCATCTTTAAACTTTATGGCAATGCTTATGACCATAATGTCTCGATTGAGTAAGATTATGGCTGAGATCCGTCAATTAGGTCAGGAGTTAAGCCCCTTTTAATATTAAAAAAATGCCATATTTCACGTTGTTTACACTCTAGCATCTGCATCTTTTGAGCAATCATCTTCAAACTTTATGGCAATGCTTATGACCATAATGTCTCGATTGAGTTCGATTAAAGCTGAGATCTGTTGATTAGGTCAGGAGTTATGCCCCTTTAAATATTAAAAAAAAAGCCAGATTTCACTTTGATTACACTCTAGCATCTTCATTTTTTTTAGCAATCTTTTTCAAACTTTAAGACAATGTTTATGCCCATAATTTCGCAATCGGGTTCAATTAAAACTGATATTGACAAGTTAATTTAGGAGTTATGCCCTTTTCGACATAAAAAAGCCAGATTTCACTTTTATACTCTAGCATCTTTATTTCTTGAGCAATCATCTTTCTCAGGTGAGTGATCAAAGGCCATCTTGGCCCTCTTGTATTATTTACAGGTAATGTAAATTTAGAACATTTATTACAGCAGTTTGTTTTTTTCATAATTGGGTCTTTTAATTGATAAGAATCAAGATTATCAAAATTAATTAACAAATGACGTTACAATTCCACAATAACATTTTAAAATGAAAATACAACTCTATAGTGTAGATGATATTGAAATTTCAATAAGTGGATGTAAATTGAAAGTTTTGTGAATGATGTTATTTTTTTTAGAATAGAAAAACGTTTTGCTTTTGTTGTTGTTTTGAAATCTCAAAATTAAGATCTTGTATATTGAGATGTGTGCATTTAATCAAAGGTTTTGGTTTGTAAAGGATGATCATGAAATTTTTTAGAGATATGGACAAATATAACAGAAGTTCTGGCCATTTCAATTTCACAGTAACATATGCTAAGTGGTGCTAAATAGCAAACTTTGAGAAGTATATTTCATGTCATATTACAAAAAATATTTGATGTAGTTGAGCTGCCAGTTATTCATTGAGTCAAACAAGTTTGAACCTGTAGTCGAGATAGTGACAGAAATAAAAATGAGATTTGAAGATTACTGGTTCCAAGATGCTGGTATTTATTTAACTCAGGTTGAGAAAGGTATTGATAAAAAAGCATGACAAATTTTGCATACCTCTAATTACCATATCAGGCCTATTTCATGTAATATCTTAAGTTGAAATTTTGCTCAACTCTAGATTTTGTTTACATGCTGTTTTTTACAATGCTCTTACAGAAAAATCACCATGGTTCATCGGTATTATATATGACTGGATCCGAAGGTCTTAGATTTGTTGGAAGAATTTTTCATGGCTTTCTCTGGTCCAACATAGAAACCATACAGAGGGATTAGTAGAAGCTTTGATATTAGTAAAAATTTACTTCCCAATCAATGTAAATCGAAAGAGATTTGTAGAAGTTTTGATATTAGTAAAAATTTGTGTCCCAGTCAATGTAAAACTGTAAAATTGTTTCAATTTCATCAAAATTTTACAAGAATATGTGACTTTTAAGTTGAGGAATATCTCAAGGTTTCGTGAAACACAGGTCAGAAGTATCACAATTTACCAACTATCCTTGCTTTTTATTTTTTTGTTTGCTTGTAATAACCCTTTTTTTTTTCTATGTTGATTTTTAGATAATCTGGCAATAATAACAATAAAATATTTCTTTCAATTTTGTGTTATTTTTTGTTAGTTTTAAACCAGTCATATGCCTAAAACACAATTGCTGAATTTATCTCTGTGGTAAGTGTCAACCCTGTACCCTGGAGGTATTTGGTTCGATCCCTGACTGCAACACATCAAAGTCATTAGAAAGAGTACTGGTATCTCCCTTTTGATTGGCACTCTGGACTGTTTGGCTCGGTGTCAGGATCATGTGACTGGGTGTGGTATCATGCCATATGTCTATTACATATCACATTGAAGCAGTACTCTATTTGTTCCATGTAGTAAAAAATCCCCAATGCACTGTCGAAGGGATGTTAGATCAAAGTAAACTAACAAAGTCATGTGGTAACCTTATCTATTAAATGTAATAATTACACCCCCCCCCGGCAATGAAGTTAGGAGGGGAATACTGGAATCACATGTTGTTCGTTCGTCTGTAGTTAAAACGATCTGCTGGCTACTCTGCTGTAACTACTGGACATATTTCAATGAAACTTGCTGGGATTAATCATTATACATTGTAGATGTGCATAATCTATAACAAGTTGTGTTATCTCCCCTTTTGGGAAAATTATGCCCCTTTGACCATTTTGGTATCTAAAGTACATTGCCAGGTACAGCTTCAAAACTAGTGGATGTATTTCAATAAAACGTGCTTGCATTCAACATAATTCAGCGTACTCCTATACTACTTAGGTTCTGTGGGTTTGATAACCGATTGGGCCAAACTCCTTTATGATGAGGAAAATTCGCCTCTCAGAAACGTGTGAAAGCAGTTAGTGGCTTATGAAGAATGTTGTGAGAGTACTGCTGCAAGGAAGCCAGCAAAACATGGGAAGATGCACTGACTGCTGGGATATGACCACCAATGTTGGAAACGGGGTTTGAATTCCAAAATATCAATCAAATCTTATACAGTCTCACAGCTGTCAAACACCTACCTGTTTTCATGGCTCTCTCACAAGAATCAAAGGTGCCAGGGGATTTGGGATTTTTATTGCTGGTAAGACATTCGTAATTAGCAGGCATTGAACCTGTAACCTTTTCCCCGGGGTGGGGGTATTATCAGGCAATAGGCGACAGTTCTAGTTGTTTCTGTCAATATGATATCCATAACAGGTTACATTTCAAAGTTCAGTGACCACAAAAGAAGATGCAATTAGGAAATGTCTAAAAAAAAATTCTCATCTCACTGGGTCTCATACTTTTTAAAGTTGATGAAATTACAGATTTACTGATGTCGTGTTTTGGGGGGAAGAAGGGGAAAAAATAAAGGTAAGTTAAAGATTTATTACAAAATATAAGGATAATTCACAAGCACCAAGTAACTGTAATTGTTAATAATTTATCAAATACAGGATGCATACAATAATTTATAGTGTCAGCAAAATCTTTATAAATGTCTAAAATGAATTAGAAAAAGATAAAAAAAATTAAAAAATGTTTCTTTTCTCATAACCCTTTACCTCATATAGGAATAGTTTTGATGCATTGGCAAACAGCAGTGTCTGCTCTGTTTGCTCACAATATCGTGGCCCAGATTCTACTTAACTGGTAGTCTGCATGGCATAGAAAACTACACTGAATCATATACAGTTTAGCAAATAAATATTCATCAAATCATAAATTTGTAAATGAATATTCATGAGGTAAAGTGTTAAAGATAACTGATCAGTATCTCAAAGTCTTTAAAATCTAAACGAAAGGTGTAGAAAATATATGTAACCTCAATTTATGAAAATGATTTCTCTTAGTTAACCCTTACAAATGTCAATGCTGTTGGCACTTATGACTACCTTTGCGACAAGTGCAAATCAAGATCAGCCTGCACATCCTTGCAGTCTGATCATGGTCTGCACAGTTCGCTATTCAGTAAATACATTTTCAGCAAACACCCCCACAAAGAACTAATGTTATAATCCAAAATGAAGATGGGACTAGTTTAATTTAAAAAAATAGCATGGTAAGGGTAAAATTTGCTTGGGCCAAAATATAAACTGGGGCCTCCATTTTATATGAAAACAACTTCAAACAATATACACATGTATATCCTTGAGTGCCCAAACTGTGCCCCTCTAAGATTTAATTAGGAAATGCAACATAAATAAAATACATAGAATAGAAACTGTTCATGTACTAATTAATTCTATCAAATTCACATTGATACCCCCCAAAAATTCTTTTATAAATAATTATTCACTCAGATATAACATTAAATACATTACAAGTCAAATATTATGCCATCATTTTGTGTGGTCTTAACTCTTTCCCCTAGGTGACGTCATAGCAGTTGCTCATTGTACACATATGACTTCCATTTATAAATATGTAAACACAGCAGATGGAATTTCCGAGATACTTTTATTTTAAAAATTTGAGTGTAAAAGGGCCATTCTGCGTGGAAATCAATTTGTATTAAGAAAAACACATAAAAAGAGTGGTTCGAGATAAAATTTGCAATATTTATCTGTTTGAATCAGTATTTTGTACAAAAATCATCTGAGTTTATTTACAGAAACATAGTAAAAAAAATTCTCACAGTCGCTTACGCATGTGATAAAATCTAGCGAGACTACGATAAAAACAAGAGGGCCAAGATGGCCCTTGGTCGCTCACCTGAGAAAGATGATTGCTTAAGAAATAAAGATGCTTGAGTGTAAAAGTGAAATCTGGCTTTTTTTATGGTGAAATGGGCATAACTCCTAAATTTACAAGTCAATATCAGTTATAATTGAACCCGATTGTGAGATTAAGAGCATAAACATTGTCTTAAAGTTTAAAAATGATTGTTAAAAAAATGAAGTTGGTAGAGAATAAACAAAGTGAAATCTTGCATTTTTTGTATTAAAAGGGACATAACTCCTGACCTAAATGACCCATCTCAGCCACAATTGAACTCAATCGAGACATTATTGACATTAACAATGTCATAAAGTTTGAAGATGATTGCTAAAAAAAGGAAGATGCTAGAGTGTAAACAACGTGAAATATGACTTTTTTTATATTAAAAGGGGCATAACTCCTGACCTAATTGACGGATCTCAGCCATAATCAAACTCAATTGAGACCTTATGGTCATAAGCATTGCCATAAAGTCTGAAGAGGATTGCTCAAAAGATGAAGATGCTAGAGTGTAAACAACTTGAAATATGGCATTTTTTGAATATTAAAAGGGGCATAACTCCTGACCTAATGGTACGATATCAGCCATAATCGAACTTGGCCGTGATTTTATGGTTATAACATTGTTTTAAAGTTTGAAGATAATTGCTCATGAAATGAAGATGCTAGAGTGCAAACAATGTGAAATCTGGCTTTTTTGAATTTTAAAAGGGGCATAACTCCTGACCTAATGTTCCGATATCAGCCATAATCGAACTTGGCCGAGATTTTATGGTTATAAACATTGTTTTAAAGTTTGAAGAAAATTGCTCATGAAATGAAGATGCTAGAGTGCAAACAATGTGAAATCTGGCTTTTTTTAATTTTAAAAGGGGCATAACTCCTGACCTAATGTTCCGATATCAGCCATAATCGAACTTGGCCGAGATTTTATGGTTATAAACATTGTTTTAAAGTTTGAAGATAATTGCTCATAAAATGAAGATGCTAGAGTGCAAACGAACAAATTGTGGACGACGGACGGACGGTCGGACGACGGACATTCATCGATTCTAAAAGCTCATCCTGAGCACACGTGCTCAGGTGAGCTAAAAAGGAAGGTCGCGGAGTTATGACAGGGGCGCAGTTAGGACCTCTGATGATATATTTGGATCACAGAGACCTCTTTGGATATAGTCTCTTTGGATATTCAAGTGTTCTTAAAACAATGAGTATATATGTACCTGGTTCTAGCCCTTTTCTCTATTATATGAGGAATGATTCAGAAATGTCTGGAAATAACCATTATTTTGGCAAGGCATTCTTTGCATCTGACGAAAATAAACCACTGTAACATATATAGTTTGAGCGCTAATAAAATGTGCGCACTGTAACATATATAGTTTGAGAGCTAATAAAATGTGCAGAACAGGGATATAATCATTTAAAAGATAAAGTAAGTATTGTGAAATCTGTATTTTATGGATCATCCCTCACTTTTGTACATGATTTAAAAACATCTGAAATACCACTCAGTTATCTTGAATTCATACTTGAGAAATATCATTGCAATTCAATTAAATGGTTTACTATTAGCATGACATCAAAGCCTATAATGAAACCCTAAAACAATTAATTAGAAGGCTGTTTTAAAACCTGAATATTTCAACAGTTTATTTATTTGTTTTTATAAAAAAAAACTATAACAATCACTATTATTATTCACTAGAGGTGTTTAATACCCCCACATTCCACCTTGTCTTCATGTAAAGTGAATGCAAGGCAGGACATGATGAGGGGGATTTCTATGTTGTCCCCACTCCTTTGAATCGGGGCTTTAATAACAGCATAAATGATAACATAGAATACAAACAGAACATACAAGGTTATATACATTTCCAGACCACTGAGGAGCAGCGAACAGCATAAAACCTGATCAGCCTGTGAGTTACTCACAGGCTGATCTGGTTTTATGTTGTTCGCATAGGTCTTTTCATGGTTTCCTCTATGAGGGAAAGGGTTAACATTACATGTTATAAATATAAAATATCTTTACAATCTAGACATCTTGAAACAAACTATATATACAGCCAACTGTTTCACAGTTTCTCTTTTTTCCCCTCATGTATTCATCATGAACAAATACATATTTTGCATGAAAATTGAATCATTTGATGCAATTCATATTCATTCTATTGTTCTTTTAGAATACCATTTTCCTTTTTTTTTTTCTTTTTTTTCAAAATATAAAGTTGGTAAATAATGACCTATTTAATATGAAAACATTTATTTCGTTACATTAAAATAAAACCATTATATACAATAAGTCATAATAAATATCCTTTCAATTATTTGTTCAAAAGCTTATATCAATGAATAAAGACTTTTAAAATCCATATTCACCCTTAAAACATATAAGAAAAAATCAGAAACTTAAATGGACAATATTGTGACAACTACAAAATTTACCCTTGATATTAATGGTTACAAGAAATGTCTTTCGTTGGAGAAGACTAAAGTCTCACCATTAGTGTTTGTGTCAAACAGCTTACAAAACCAGGCTCCGTGTTCTCAAAAATACTTAAGTACAATCTCAGACTCAAATTTGAGTATCATACTCAATTCCCTATTGAAACTAATGGACCTAATTTAAGTTTGAGTATAAAAATCATACTTAAGTACCATATTTATTTTCGAGAACACACCCTGGTCAGACTTGAAAAGCTTTAAATGCAGTTTTCAAAATACTAATAGATATTGTATACAACCCTACATAATTTTATATATAACCAAACTATAGCTGAATAAAAAGCATATTATTTTTTCTAAATGAAAAAACTAACAAACCCAAAACAAACTAAAAACTTATCTTAGTTTTACTAAAACTAAAGATGAAATAGATTTTGAATTTTGACCTGTACATGAAATGTTCTTTTTTAGCATTACATGTATTTTATTTCTTAATTAAGCTACTTTAGTGCAGCTGCATTTTAATGCTATGTTTGGGTCTTCAGTATTTAATCAGTTTACAAATACAACAGATGTTGTACAATCTATGACAAAATTCATGTCTGTCATGAATGAACACATACAAGCACACAAACACAGAGGTTGGTGTTTTTAAGCGAGGCAATACACGTATAACTCATACCTCACAAGTATGGTAAGTACCTCAAATGGTACACAAAATGTATGCACAAACACACACACACACACGGATCATTTGAAGACATCTAGAGGATCTCCCATTCTGCATTATGAGGACTTTGGTTTTTTCTGCTTCTCTCTATCCTGTTTACACTTGAGCACAATGGAATCAAAACTGATCAAGTAGAAAAGCCCTACCACACGCATTATTCCCATCAAGAACAGCTGAAATGAACAAGGAGAACAATATTATCCCCCATCAAAAACAAGAACAGTGTTGTATGAATGGAACACTATTGCAGCATTAGTAAACTCCAAAACAACAAGTAATTTCAAAACAGTATTTTTTTTAACAATTCATAGAGTCACTAGCTAGATATTCAGAATAAGTGATGTCAAGGTCACTGTTGCTAAAAAAAGAAAACTGAAAGCAAAATAATTCACACCTCTTTGTCCCAGTTCATACCACAAACGGCTAAATATCTATCAGCAAAAGTTTATAAATAGAAACAGTGATCTTGACCTTTACCCTATCAATCTCAAATACAACCCTAATCTACTTCTTGCGCCAATGATCAATGCTTTACTGGGATACCAATAACACCACTTAACACACTGATATACAAGGGAACAGAGCAGGAGAGGAGCCACAATAATTATGTAGGAGTATAAAAATCGTATAAAGAATTCTGATAATGTTAGCACAGTTACCTGGACGATGACCTCTGAGAGAGAGGTCGCAGGTGACATCCCTGCACAGTTGTTGGCCAAAAGCCATCCGTCCAACCCCATATAAGACGTGAACTTTCCACTCTGAAATAAAAAAAAATATCACAATTTTTTCTAAATTCCTTTTTATTTTTGCCAAATGAGCAAAAAAACCTCCAAAGATATTCTGTCCCAAAATGACCCATCACTTTTTGTGAAGAAAAAGTACATAAGAATAATACTATTTTACATTATGAATTTACATTCAAGGATATTCTGAAACTTATAAGTTTAGTGAAATGGATCCCTGGTCTTAACCATAAGGTGGTTTAATTATGAAGTTATATTTAAAAATGAATAAGGGCAGAACTTAAGCAGCTGAGTGATTGTTGTCGCTGAATTGCTGTTCTTAGGTCCCTTACTGTCATTTAAGTTCCTATTTAGCCACTCTGATTATTCATGTGAGGAAACTCTCCACATGGCTTGTGAGTCTAGCTGAGTGCCTCTGTGCACTTTAATTGTTCTGTCACTGATAATTAGCTTGACATCACAGTATGGTACACTACAGAAATGCCCAGATAAAAAGGAATGGCTTTCTCAACAAAATTTTGATTTGAAATAAGCCTACAAGATATTTTGTTGTCATGAAAATGATGGCATCCTATCTCTAATGTTGTATGATAGGACTGATCTTTTATTCATTCCTCATTTTTTTTTCATCAAAAAACATCGATTAAAAGTCTATTGTTAAACACATACTGAAAAGTAGTAGTCTATACAATATTATCTTTTGTTTATCTCTCACTATCTTATCATAAATTTAAAAAAAAAAAAATATTTTTTTATGATAACAAATATAAACTTCAAATAGCTGAAGCGTGTTTTAATATTGTTCGAAAATATTAAGGAAATAAAGTTTTACCAAGGAATCATTAAGAATAGTTCTAGCTACATCCTCCGCCTTCAGCAACCCTGCTGTCTCTGATATCAACCTTGTCTCTAGTGGCTGGAAAAACAAACAATACAAACCAGGTAACATAATCCTTTACTTCATATAGACTATTTTGACATTAACAAACAGAGCAGAACCAGATTAGACAGCTCTTGTCAGATTTTTTTCTTTCCTTTTTTTTTTAATAGCATTTCTTAGAAAGAAATAAAAAAGAGTAAGAAATGCATAATCTCAAAATGACATTTCTTAAAAAAAGAAGAAATGATCAAGAAAAAAAGAAAATAGACTAAGGAATACATCTGCCACTCCTCTTTTAAAGACAGGTTTTTAAGAGCATATAAGGAAGACATGACAACAAAAATACTGGTACCTTGCCCTCCATCTCCTGCTGGAACCCAGGCGTGTCTGTGTCTGGGGGATATGCCACTGTCACTCGCACATTGTGGGGTGTCATCTGAGGGCGGAACAATTAAGTCACATCTGTATAACACTATGGAAATTTTATCTATATGACAATATTCCAAATGATGGATTTGTAAATAGTGTAGATAAAATTTTTGTTATTTATTTGATTAACCCAAGATGAATTTTCACATACACTGAAGATAAAATGTGGTCCAATGTGGTATCTAAATTTGAACCCTGAAGTACAGGTGTAGCTTTATAATGGGGTAGCACTGTGTATGCATGGGTATGCATAATTTAAAGACCAATAAAACAGGTATGTCTGTGTTTTTGCATGCATTTTAATATCAAAAGATTTTTTTTACATAACTTCCATTATCCTCAGAAATATTCAGAAGTCTGGCTGTAGTGAGTTCAACATTTGTTCAATGTAACTAGTGCAAAACAAGATTAACTTCTAGCAATACATGCAGTTATATTTACACATTTGCTTCTATCTTATAACTTTGCGACAAGAAATGCTGTAAAACAAAATAGATATGAAAATCTTTCAAGGAGTCCATTATTTTACAGGACTATACTTTTAAAAGTTAAACCAGCCATATTTGGTTACTGCAGTAACCAGTAACTATGACAACAAGTATTTCTTGCATATTGGACATGATTATCCTGTAGTTTTAGGGGTGTAAGAAATTCTTATCAAGCACCCCTGTTCTAGAAGTTTAAGTGCTATGACATCGTAACTTTCTGAGCCTATAAAAGGGATTTACAGTAAATTACTACATTACTATAAAGAAATAGTTCTCAAAAATTCACTGTAGTAGATAATTATATCAAGTGAAAAGACAGATAAAAAGTTTAAGATATGCATGAAAAAAAAAAATGATCATGTGTTTATTGTCTCAGGCACAAGCTTGTCTCAGGCACAAGCTTGTTGGCAGGATATGGTCAGAGCCTCAATCTCAGCCATAAACAGGTGCCCTCAATACTCTCCATTCTGCCAACACATTTATAATCTACCTCCATTTGAAGAGCTTCAGCCATGCCTCTGAGAGCAAACTTGGCGCCTGAGTAAGCCGTAAAGCCAAACAGGCCTATCTGTCCGGCCTGTGAGGAGAGAAGGACTATACGGCCCCCACCCTGCCGCACCATGGAGCCTACTGCTGCCTTTGTCGTGTAGATGGCGCTGTAGTAGTTGGCCTCCATCAGTTTCTGTAAAAATGTTACCATGGTAACAAGAATATTTAGGAAGATCACAGAAATGTACAAGAGGTGATTTCATTGAGGGAATCTTTTGCTGGTAAGAATTTCTTAACAGACATGCATATTTGTGACAGTGATCTAATAGCCACTTATTTTACCAATTATCTATTATTGTAATGAATGAACAAGTATTAACTAACAACTGTTTGTCTTCATTTAATGAACAAAAAAGAAGACATACTTGGAACCCTATGATGAAAAGTAAATTGGTGGAACCCTTATATGAACATGTTTTGACACCTTTGCAAATAGAGCAGACCCTGAACAGACAGCTTCTCTACAGTATGCTCAGTCTGCACAGGAAAGAAAAACTTTTTGTTTCATAAGCCACTACACTCTCTTACATATCGGCTTACATTACATTCAGGGCTCACGCTGTCAGTCGCCAAAGACGACAAAATTATGAAAATGGCGCAAAATTTTTCTAATTGGGGAATGTGTTTGGGGCATACGAAGAAGAAATCAGTAACTTAGTACAGCGGTTGTTTAAGTTCCGTAATGCACAAAAAAATACAGGTCGCTCTACACTGTATACCACTTAAAGTAACCAGCACCTGCTGTGGGATTATCTAAGGCTTCCTAATTATGCAAAGATGTGGAATACTCGGACGGTATAGGCAGTTTATAACTTGTTTACATTTGTCACACTCTCTACCGACTTTTGTTTATACCTGCATCTGCAAATATGTGTCTCTTTTATTTCAACTGGGAAAACAATTACGACAGCTTCTTGCTGGAGAGCTCGTACCTTGTGGACTGGAGGGCCTTAAGTCTTAGCCCTACTGGATTCAAACTTACAATCTTCAGGCCCACAGTAATGTGCTCTACCACTTGACCAGAGTGTTCTATATACTGACCTTGAAGTCCTCAGCTGGCAGGTCCTGGAATGAGCGACTGACAGAGCTTCCAGCAGAGTTGATGACCATGTACACTGGGCCGGACTTTTCCTCTGCCTATAAATCAAACATACGACATCTTTATAAATAGCCCTGAACCCACACTCCAGTGAAACAAAAGCTTAAAGTTGAATTCTCTCCCTTACAATACTAAATAGAAGTTTTAGTACTCTAGGACCAAAGCCTATTGAACTTAAGACAAAGTTTTCAAAAAGCATTTGGAAATTCATCTCTTTTTAATTCATGGACTTAAATTGTTGCTTTTATAAATATTTCAATTTATTATGCAAAATGCCATTAAATATATATTTTATATGTATAAATAGGCTTTTTAAGCAAATAAACAAGTTTCTATATTCATATTAGTTAAACAAATAAAAAGCTGTACCATGCTCTGACAAACAAATGCCTGTGAACTTTGCATTCAACAGATAACCTTTGACAAACATTCAGGGTGTGGACACACCTGTTTTGGCATTTTAATTCCCTCCATCTCAAAAAATATCTCGTTCACATTATCTGTTTCTCTCTCTAATTCAATTACGGTATCTTGCAAAATAAAGATATATACAAATTCAAACAATTCTTTCTTTCCCTCTTTAAAGTTTGTTTGACTGAATTATATCATACCTTACCTTAAGCTACATTTAGATTTGGAAATAACTTCAAAATAAGAATAACTTAAAATATAATATCATACAATTTCATATTTTAAACTCTATAAATGATCCAAAAATCTAGACAATTAACATCAACAAGCACTCATATTAACTGCCAACCTAACAATACTGTATAAAACTAACAATAACTGTATTTCTAAGCCAAAGAATCAATTTCATTGAACAATTGATAAAATGAATAATTCAAACCGCAGAATGTCACATGCCATATCTCCATATATATGAATGTATTTTCCATTTTATCACAGATACAGAATACTGGGCTATTGATACCCTGCTGAATAATTCATTCTTAACCCACACTGTGGAATCTGTGGTTTCTGTTCGTTTGTTTGGGGTTAATGTCCCACGGACAGTAGTTCTGTCATTTAGAGACTTTGCCTACACAACTCTCACTTTGGTATCATGCCACAGACAAATGGCATTATACCAAACCATGTCATTGTCTGGACATCAGACCAACCTGTCCTAAAGTACCATTATGCATTGATTTGCAAAGCAAGGGAGATATACAGTACCATTTATTATGGATTTGGTAACTTGGTCTGGAATCTTACCTACAACCCATAATTTTCCCAGAGAGAACACCTAACCACTAGGCCACCAGGACTGTTGGCTGTTTTTGTTTTATTTCCTACATATGGCGTATGTGGCCTGCTTTTTGGCTCTTTTGGGAAAAAAAATGGGAAGATCAAGTCATGAAAGATTTTAAGTTTGGGAAAAAGATCATTTGTTAAATGATTCCATTAAGTATTGTATTACAGGTACATGTACTTATTATCTGCATATAGTGTATACATGTACGACACTTTATGTGAATTAATTTTTTTCCCACAAAATCGTCAAAATTTAGCACTTTATTAATTCCACAAGTAATAACCTATGTAACCTGCATAAATCAATATAAGCCTTGCAAGTTGCAAAAAGAAATTCTATGCTTGTATAGGTGTATAGTCTTATCCCCCTATTATAACAATGACAGTATAAAACATGATCAGCCTGAAAGAGACTTCAAAGCTGGTCTGAGTTTCAAATGATTGCATAGGCCATTGTCTTGATAGCTCTTATTAGTTCAACTTATTTTTGCTTACTTCAATTGGGAAACAAGTTCTTAAAGCCTTGTGAATTTCCTTAGTTGGACCAGTACTTTGCAGGTCATGAAAGAGTTTGCTCCAATGAGGTTTGATTCTCAAGCCTTGGATCTGAGGTCATGTAACAAATGGCCACAAATGGAACAGAGAGCCCTCCAATGTGGTCAAGGAGTGACTATCTGACGATGAAAACCTGCATTACAAGACTTTCAGTGAAGATTCTACTCCCTGAATTATTTATTTAACCCTTACCATGCTAAATTTCTTAATTGGACTTGTCCTTTCTTCATTTTGGGCCATACCATTAGCTGTTTATGGGGCAGCTGCGGAAAATTTATTGACTGAATAGTGAACAGAGCAGACCATGATCAGATTTTGGTCTAATCTGGTCATAAAGGAAGTTACAAGTGCCCACAACACTGTAAAGGTAATGTTCCTCTTTCCCCTGACTTACAAGTTCAGCAACATTGATTTTGACTTACAGAATTTAAGTAGTTCTTCCTCTTGTTAAGAGTCTAAGCACAATTTAGCTACTTATTCCGCAGACATAAGAGCATTATTATAACACTTCTCAAAGACAGAAAAAGGACTTTTTCCTCCATATTTTTAAGCTCTTGCATAATCATATTATTACCTAAATGCTTGGAAGTATTTAAGCTATTTTCTTTCTGTAATTCCCTTTGCAACTGACATTCATCAAATGTCACAACAATTTTCACAAATTAGAGACTACAAAATTAATCCCTCTTTATAATTTTCACCATCTGTTTGATTATTTAAAGTTTCAAAGGGTATTCCTGATAAGTAAACATTACTTTTTTTCTGAAGCACTTGTTGTTAAATGAAGAGGATTTCATAAAAATTTTAGGATTACAATATTGAGTAAGCAAACAGAGGAGACCCTGATCAGACGTCTGTCTGATCTGCATCTGCTTAGTTAGCAAATGTCATTCATTAATATCTGTAGTATATTATCCCTTTACTCCCATGAATATTCATGTACAAATGTATGACTTCATGAATATTAATTAACTGAACTTTAAATATTATCTGAAACAGTTTTTTTTTCTTTTCTCTGCAGACTGTGTAGAATCTGAGCTACAATATTGTATAAGCGAACAGAGGAGACCTGATCACATGGCTCCTATAGGAGCTGTCTGATCTTGGTCTACTCTGTTTGCCAATGCATCAAAATGAGTCTATATGAAGAAAAGGGTTATAGTCCATTTCACTGTCTCCATAAGACTGAAAGCTGTTAATAGTCCACTTCATTACAATGTTTACTCTGCCAATTGTGGTTATGGGGATGCTTTACCATTGAGTTTTCTTTGATTTGCCAGAATTATATGTTTCACAGGTAATAATTTGTGCATCAAATATTGGTAATCATTTTATATTCTCCATCACTTAAAAATGCATATCTTTTTTAAAAGATATTTCTTGTTTCTAGACTAAGCTAGAAATAACAATATCTGTACAGCATACAATGCTGGGCATAAGGTGGCAAAACATCTGATGACATTCACAGTTATAAATCTAACCTCTTGGACAGCTTGTTCCACTGGCAGATAGGCGGACGACAGATCGACGGAGATACACTGGACTCGTCTCTCAGACTGCAAGTGTTCCTGGATCTCCGTCTTTGCTTCCTCAAGCTTCAGCTGAAATATCATTGGTCAATATCAATTTATATTTATTATATTTTAAAGGAATACTACTACTGTTGATTTACATCCCCAAAATCTCATATGATGTATTGCTTGCTGGTGTTATACATGTAATTACACTCATGACAAAGCATAAAATTATTCCCTTCTGATTACTCACTTTCCTTTCACATTCTTGATCACGGCTGGTCCTCATAATGTTTCTCTATGAACCTTTCAAGTGTTTACAGGCTATCCAAAAGCAACACTGGGATAATAGCAAGTCAATGGCTGACCTGATTTATACAATTTTCTTTCTTTTTGATACTGTATGTACATGAATATTTGTGATGTAAAGGATTACAAGATTTTGTGAAAACATCTAATACTAATACCAGGAGGTACTTGTCTCTTCTTGATAAGTGTAAAATTATCATGTCAACAAACATTTGTTTGAAATACCTTGTTCCTGGCAAAAATAGTAACATTGGCTCCACGCTGTGCTGCCAATATTGCCATGGCCTTCCCAATACCACTGGAACCTCCTGTCACCTGGATATAGACACACAAGCCATCAATGTTGTCTGCTTACTTCACAGAAATTTATGCAAGTGTATTCTACTGTTTTTAATATCAGAAAGAAACCTTGTAGTCTTTGCCACTCAAAGGCATGCATTTCACAGATGAAAAAGAATAAAGCTGATAATCATGAATGCAATAAAAAAGTCATAGCTTTTCATAACAATCAAAAGACACTTCAAAACACAGTTTGTCTAGCATAATTCAACATTAAGATTTAATCAGATTTTTTTAAATGCAAATTTTAAATTAACATCTTGAAAGGCAGTAAGTACCAGCACTTCAGATTTTAAGAATATCATTTATTTATTTTTTATCTTTTTACAACAAACCATTTCTGCAGTCCTTATGGATTGTAATAAAATATTGTGCTTTATTGAAATATATCGACCAACAAGAAAGTGTCTGCTATCAGTTCATTAATATGCACCCATACTGAGAGATTTAATCTTCAAAGCAAATTTTTCTCCCTGCACATGTATTCCATGGTTTCCAATATTTGCAGGTGCATTTAGATTTGTGTATATGACTAGATTATGCATTGTAATGCATGAGTGGGGCATGCTACAAACTTAAAGTAGTTCTATATCTAAGCAAGTATAAATCTCATCATTATTCATAATATTAAGTATGGACGTATATATAATATATATAGTGTTATAGCATAATAGTGTTTGTTTAGGTTTAACTTCCAAGTGACAATATTTTATTTTTTAGGATTTTCTGTCCATATAATAGCTGCCTCATCATGATATCAGATGGTAAACAAGTGGCATAATACCACACCCTGTCACATTATCCTGAAACTGGGTCATGCAACCAGTCCTGGAATTGCCCTTATATGCCTTGAACAAGGGGGATATACCTGTGCCATATTTAATAACTTTTGGATGTCACAGTCGCACATCAAAATCATGGTAGAGCCCTCTTTTCATAAACTTTATGGCTGAATAACAGCTGCCTCCCCCACTCCATGGAAGAGTAAAAATGCTTCTTATTGACACTGGTAAAAAATCAGTGTCTGTAAACTGGTCTGATCTAACCACGTTGTATATGTCCTCCATTGTGGATTTCGCAGAACGAAATGCAACACCGTTAAAAAAAAGAAAAGAAAAAAAAAAGTATTTTTTTAACTTGTAGAAAGATCAGTTTTACTCGCACTAAAAAATTCCCACAAAACAATGAACCAACGCAAAAATTCCCCACTGTCATGGCCCTGGCCCCGGTCCCCAGAAAGTTAGAGAGGGCCCAGCCATGACCTCCTGGTTACAATGGCAGATGCTCTCACCATTCAGCCACTGGGACTAGTTTACAGATAAGTAATGAATAATGAATCTTGATCTGAAACAGGTTTCTTTCTTTATAGCCTATAGGCAAATTCAGCTATGACTCTAAATTGTATATAAAAATTCAAGTAAACAAGAGCTCAATATTGATATCTTATAGCTCAAGTAAAACAACTTTTAACTCAACAAATTACATGTCAGGCATCTACTCAATCAAAAACAAATGACAACACTGAAAACATTTTAAGCAAAAAATAAATGAAGCGTAATAAAAGAAGTTATTTGTTTCCACTAACCCAACAGACCCGATTTTTTTGTACAGACCCTAGACTTTTTTTCATAGTTTTCAGGCTGTTACGGTTGGAAAACGCTGTTTTTCGATAATTTCTCTAAAAAAAATAAGGTAAAAAAGTTAAAAATAAAAAAAAAGTTTAGCTGACCTACCAACCCTATTTTTTTCAGAGATGTAAGTGGAAACAAACAACATTTTTTTTTTCGTCTGATGATAAGTATGGGCACCATGGTCCCATGGTAGCATACCTCTCTGTGAATCCAAAGCTTATAGGTTCAAACCCTGATGGGGGACATGAATCTTTCATGACATTTGGAGGTGCAAAGTACAGGTCCAAGCCTCTCTACTGAGATCTGCTCCGGTTATTTTTTTTTGTCCGCTGGAGGCCAATACGAAAAAAATAACCGGATCGGATCTCAGTAGATATTAGTCCAACCCAGGAACCACAGAGATGGATTAATAACACGAAATGTAAAAACTTATTTCTAAATTGATGTCAAATGCCCCAATAAAATATTTAAAACTTGTTTGTAAGGTTGATGCTACTTGCGGAAGTATTGACCAACTGACATATTATCATGTTTTGACTAAAACTTGATGCATTTTACTCAACTGTGTAAGCAACAACTGTTTTCTGGTATTTCCTTGCATAAGTTTGTATGCATATATGAATGACCAATATACAGAAGGCTTGCATGTGTTCCCTGTGCTTTCGTTTGCTAAAATAACGAATGAGTTATAATTCCTGTTAAAAAAAAGATTATCATGATTTCTGGTCCGGTTGTTTTCATATTTTTCGTTTAAACGGGCAAACTGTTCACTTAGTACAAAAAGCTGTTTCAGAAAATATACAGCTTTGTACAACTGAGACCATTATCTGATTACGAACGTTAGAGAGGGCGGTGGTTTTGTGATCACCGTTACTTGTTAGTAACGCAATATATGATACGTACAATGACATGTTTTCCGTTTATATCCACTTTCTTAGGCGCAAGACTATTTGCCGCTACTATTAAAAGTAGCAAAACAACAATAACTATCGCTATAAATATCCAAAAGAACATTTTGGTAGGATTTAGGCGACTGTCAAGCAAGATATCATTGGAACGCTTGATTTCGCCCCCAAACTTTAAGCGTCTGTAAGATCTAGAGTACAGAATGTCCCAAAAGAAATGCAACGCCTCGCATAAAACTAAGTAACTAATTTATATATCTGATGATGGTTGTAATGATGATGATGATAACTCTTATAATAAGAACTTAGTGAACATGATTGTTATTAGATCTTGACCTCGGATATTAAAAAAAGAGTGTGTGTAAGGGGGGGGGGGGGGTAAAAATGATATACTATGACAAAAATCAAATACCTAATATATAATAATAGGTCTTTGCATAGATCTGTCTATATATGATACTGTTTTATATTTGTATTTATTAATCAGAGACCAGAAATCCTGCAAAGAGCAGCAATATTATTCAAACCAATATAATTAATTGAGCTATTAATAGCATAAAATTATAATATGCGGATGTTGGTTTGCTTTTTGATTTAAATTTAAATTAAATAACCCATCCGTTATCGGCGTATCATATAGATCTATAAACTGGATGCACCAAAACGGTCATTAATCCTCACTCATCCATTTCATTAACAGGATTGGATTGTCAGCATACAGTGGTAATTTGCATATTTATTCTGACAGCGCGCGCGATTGCATTAGTCACACGCATGTGCACTGTTTAATTGTTACAAAATAATGAAAATATATATATATGTACACACATAAATACATCTGGAACAGTCATCTTGTGTTTTTATCCTTTTTCATCTCGTTTTGTATAGCAATCATAATTTACGGTGCAAACATGATTCATTCGGGCTTTTTTGCAGTCTAGTTTTACACGGTACACCGCTTAAGCGTACATCAAAGAAAATTTAAATAAAACCTTTTATCAAACGACAATATGAGTAAGTTTTACTTTGAATTAAGCCTGAATTATATCCTCATGTTAAGAAGGAGTGTTATTGCAGTCTTTATTGTTGCTGTCATCTTTTAAATGAGATGATGCGTTGAGCAACACGTTGATATAATTTCACGTGCGCTCAAATATCGATTAAATTACCTATTTTTATTTGTTTTGATATGATGCTATACTTATCTTCTTTTTAAGTCGATTGAGACACGGGTTTTATACTTCATTATTATTCCCTTCACGGTCCTTTGAGAATATTTACGTATTTTGCCCTTTGGATGGCAAAACTCTCATCCCAGGGGGGTTAGAAATATCAGTGATCATTGAACAGTCGATCTTCGAACCTTGCATATATAATCGACATCTGGACCACATGGATTCTGTTCTTAACTTCTGAAGTAAATATGTTTTCTAGAGATAAGGGAAAACGTTTAACTATTTAAATAAACAACATATATACCGCCAGTTATGTATACTGCAAAATTCAAAATACAGTCAAACTTGTACCAAGAGTCAGCAAACCTAGGAACAAAAGCCAGTGAATAGATTCCAACACTGTAGGCCTATATATAGATTATCGTACTTAAAAATGATTTAACACTGAAAAGCAGCCATCTTCAGGTCAATATAACTTTCCCATGAGCGGTCTTTATTCGCGGGCATTATTGTAATATAAATATATGGAGTGTATAAGTATATATGGCCACCTTCAGAGAAAAATCAAAGGACTGAGAGTCCTTATGTTGCGTTAAGCATAAACTGGAACAGTAAAGGAGAAAGTGTAGCTTGTAATTTGGAATCGTTTTATTGATTTCCCTCATCAAATGGATCTGGTAGCTGTGAGGGCCGAACGACAATTTCATTTGCCATTTTCGTATTAGATTAACCCAGGACACATTACAAAGCCAGAGGTGCGTGAACTGCTGCACTTCACATGCTTACGTCACAAAATTTCATTAATAATTATAGTATTTCCATTGATGACTTTTCCCGCCTACGCAGACAGGTGCACTTATATCTTGCCCGCAATAGGGCAATGAATTTGGACATCCGGTATTGTCATTTTCGCTATCGTTGCGTTGTAAACAACCCATTATAAATCAAGGAGCTGAAGGCACTGAAATTGTGTGTCTCAAGTGGAAGAGGGTTTTGCGAGCTGCAGATATGCAGGGTAACTTAGTTTTTGCCAGATACCTAACTTATATTAAGACAATGAGGGATTGTTCTTTTAAATTTGTTTCCTTTTGATTTAGATATGCATATTTGATATAAATCTTATTAACTGTAGGCTATAGATATAGGGAGGGTAAAAGTGGCGATGTGCTAATTGTTAACAGTCTGTTGAAACAAATGGTACGTTCATCTCTAATTTCTTGTAATGACCTTGTTAACACAAAGTTAAAGCGTTATTTTTTTGTCAATTTCTTGAAAATTTGACCACAGTTTTTTAAGATTACTTTGATAAACAAAAGAAATGCGACCGAACATTGTTCCTCAACGTATAAGCGCTTTGATTTGAACTCCCAGTAGCTTATATAACCGTGTGACGGCACAGTCTCTATTTTAGATGCAAATATCAATGGCTTCTATGCAACTTCGGATAGCAGATATTCAGGTATCGTCCATTCTATAGTGCATCAAATAACCCCTGAGATATCTGAGGTCGTTAGCTTGATAAGATTATTAGTAAATTACACGGATTTGTATCGGAATTTAAGCTTTTTATATGGATCAATGTAACACCACTACATGACCGAAACCTGCACCTCCACAATCCAAATTCACCTACGAGCCACCTTTGCATCAAAATGAAATTTATATTCCTCGGCATGGTAAAGTGACAGTTACGCAACATCATAGAGGAATTAGTTCTTCTCTGCTTTTATGTCACACACAATTATTGTGTCCATTAGATATTTATTTTTACTCAAAATTGACTTTTCAACACTTTAGCTGAATCTCAGCATACCTGTGTTGTAGAATTTTGATCAGTCGTTCGATCATTCATACAGTATTGAGAGTTTATTCGATTTTCAATTAAAAGAAACGGATGCTCAGGATGTAGGTACTATAGCTGTGAGTGACTACGTCACACACAACTAAAAACTGTCTCATACCCCATTTTATACCCGCGCATATAGTCAATCATTTTAATGCTGTATTTGAATATATAATATGTACACCCGTGACCTAATGTTTAAAAGAAAGCCCCGTACGTGGTCCAGCGGCAGTATTCAATGGCCACAGACGAGAAGGTTGCCAGTTTGAGAGCTCGATCACTGATGGGGGCAATAATTTTCCGATGCTTTTCTATACTAAAGTACTGGTCCAACTCGGGTTGTGTGGAACTTAACAAAGTTGGTTAAGAGTTAGTTTCTAAATACTCAATCATATCAACATCTCTCTCAGGCACGCACATATAGACTTTCATAAATTAAGAAGAAAACCGAAAAAGATCCACTCATGTACGTCTTAAGTAAATGCATGTATGAATATCTCCAGTTATGCTAATTTATAATACAACAGAAACTTTATAATTATATTTTTCGCAAGGAATTGGAATCCGTTGCTTTCGTGTTATGTATAATCAACGAGTATAAAAAAAAATCATTTCATTCGGAATCCGGATCTCGCGTTATACTGAATATGAAGAATCCTTCAATAACTATTAATGTATCTACACAAGACACAGCGCGATTTAATGTCAACGAAAAATGATGAATTCACATTATACGTCAAACATCCTGAAACAGAATATTAGTATGAGTTTAAGTTTATACATCAGTACTGTATATTACGTGACGTATATCCAGTTATCTATTGTCATGTACATGCACTTATAAACGCCGTGTTCCCATGCTCTTACAACCTTCCTGGATATAAACTGCACAAGTTTTCCGGGTCTGGCCGACCCGGAGACTGGGCGTGGTCTACCGCGTGATAGTGCAATATAGTGCTCAGTGCCACATCTGTCTGTTGGAGAAAACAACAACAACAACTACAACAACAACAGAGAGAAAGAAACGTTTCCAAATGAGGCAAGTACTGCTTGTGAGACAAAATCAACAGCAAAATACTTATTGGTTGAAATATCACATTTTCCGATAATCCAGATCTATTTCATCATTCGATCGAGTTACCCTTTTACCAATAATAGCGACCAGTAGAAAGCACGATCAGCCCGCGAGTCACAAGTAGGCCGATCTGAGATCATACTGTCATGGGAACGAGTTTCGCTATTCGTGATTTCCTAATAAAAACATCCAAAACATGTTATTTCTTATAAAATAGGGTTAGTCAATTAGGTAATTGTATACTTCAACTTAAAATCATTTAGATCTCCTTGAATACTTTGTAAACCAAGATAGATGGATTGTATTCCTACCGTTCGAAGATTTTAAGTATCACGCATATATAGCGCTAAGTGTTGTTGGCGGAATTCAAATAACTGACAGATCTTTACATTTTAAAAATCTTTCGTACTTGACTTATTTTCTACAAGCACCAACATCCTATCCTGATTTTTCTCTCTGTCTGTCTTTCCAGTCCGCTCTGACCTCAAGTTTTCGAAAATACTTTTAATAGTTAACTCAAATCTTTAATAAATCCAATGGTCATATTTTGTTTGAGCATGAAAATCATACTTACCGTAAGTAAAGTTTTTATTTTCGAGAACACATGGTCTGGTTAGGTCTCTAGAGAAGGAAATACAAGATGATTAAGATTTATGTAAAATGTAGGATTTTTTTTGCGTCCATTGCTGCATGTATATTATTATAAATTACATGAACACAGAATAAGTCAATTTTTATGATGAATTGCAGCATATTAGTATTTGATAAAATTGATCAGTGTGGGTCGGGGTTTGGTCATGTGCCAGAGAACTGGTCATTTAAGTTTTATTTAATAACTTCATATCAGCGGTATTGGACGATGACGAAATGGGAAAAACATTCAGGGACCCATTGAATCAATTGTTCAACGGTACTCATACCGATATTGTTCAACCTCTACAACTTGTACAAATATTTTCAAAGTCGTTATTTCGGTTACGTGAAATGACACTTGAACAAACCGAGGCACGTTAAGAAGTTTTACAATGTTACATTAGTGAGAAGAACAACAATAAAACGGTCAATTAAAATGGCGCGAGTACATCTTCAGACTTCGCTGTATACATTTCAGAAAACTGGGTGGACACGAATAGATAGTGAAATCGAAGGGAATGAGGTTGAATTTTCCGTGTAATTAACGTTTTTAACAGAGCGGAAGATTATATACTTAGTGTTGTAAACAGTGCCAAACCGACCAAGCGGCTGAAGTACAAGGGCGTATCCCTGACGTCTGGCACGATTTTCCCGCCGTTTTCGTGCTATCGCACGTGCGGACGCAGACGGATCTGGTGTTTGTAACTTGTAGGTTATGAGAAACATGATTTGATACACTTAATCCTTATTTTGTCTTTATAAATGCTTTATTTCGTTGAAGGAAATACGTAAATGACACATTAAACAAGAATTAATACGAGCAGCCTGTAAAGTTTCAAGCGACTTGATAACTACTGTAACAGATTCAAAACATACATTTATCTGAACTGGCAAGATATCAAAAGTGAAAGGTCGATCTTACTATCTGCTTCCTTTTTAGTGGTATATCTGGTTCATCAGTCGTATCTGGTTCACGATCAGATTCTTCTTCTTTTCATCATCATCATCATCATCATCATCATCATCTTCCTTCTTCTTCTTCTTCTTCTTCTTCTTCTTCTTCTTCTTCTATTATTATTATGATGGTGATGACATCATTATCATTACCACAACAATATTCTTCTCTCATTTTTTTATGATGATAATGATGATAGTCGTCGTCATCAGTATAATATTTTTCTTCTCGACAGTTTAGGATATAAAATATTATTGTTCAAGAAATGCATACGGCGTGGGGCAAGGCTAGAGGGGAAGGGATAATAAAATTTGCAATTACCTTTCGTCATAACACCTAGAAATGTTTACTGTTGCTTTGTGCGTAGTAGCAAACAAAGCCACATTTACAGTTCTACGTCAGCATTTAATGAACCAGTATTATCATTTGATATAATGGCATTAAGACAATAAACACATCATCGGCGTAATTTATCAGCCGCATTAGCAACAGCTCTGATTGACGTTGAAACAACGCGAGTATTTTCTTCCCGTTTTTTAAAATCAAGTTGATACTTAGGATGTATTACTATCGTTCCTTCCATCTTGGATTAGCTCAACAAAAAATCTCCCAACAGTTTCTCGAAAAACACGAGACTCGCTGCGATGACGTAGTCACACTCGTTTATCTTTTGTAATCCCTGGCTAGACGAACATTTGTTTTTTGGAACACCCAGGAGAGTTTCGGACATTAAAAGTGCAACTCTAGTAAGGGTGGGACAATTGCTCGTGACAGCACGACGGATTGAAACAAGTAAAAAAAAAGTAGAAAATGGTTCAAGTAGGTTTACACGTCTCATTAGCCCAGTTCATGCGTAATTAAGAATTAGGCAAGAGTAACGCTCTGAAGTTTTTGTTAAAACTTTAATGGCATTCAAGCTTTTTAATCATCACATGGTCGTTATTTTTTCACATTCTTTTTTTTTTGGTTTCATTATCACTTTCTTTTCGAACTTGAATTTTCTTTTGTATCTTTGAAGAACGCTATAAAATTAAAGGATTTGAAGCAATTACATTTGCTTCGAGAATTCTTATTTATACCACTGTACGAGGCCTGGCTGAAAATTATTGAGACGGCATGAATATTTAAGGAACTAAATGAAATACAAATTTAAGAGTTACACCACAAAACAGCCTAACATAAGTAATACATGTATATGTATGCAAAATATCTATTTCTTAGTTTCAGCTTCCGTTTGAATTACATGATCTGGCTTTATCCGGAGCACGGCGACGTCATGGTCATTACATTTCATTGACCTCAGCACGCTTTAAGCTTTGTTGGAGGTTATTCTTTTTTCGAAGTAAACATCTGAAATACTTCTGCACCCAATTAATGTACAATAAGACACAAAACTCACTGCAATAAAGGTTGCACTTAAGCTTGCTAATTCTTCATCCACTGAATTGAATAAGATATGAGGAAAACAACATTGCCCGTTGGAATTTTATTTGTTATAATTATTCATCTCCTGTCTCATTTAAAGCTTTATATAAGAGTCAGATCTTCAAAAATCACCACTGTAAAAAATATGCTAGAGCCCGAGAACCACCACTCCAACTCTGTGTCATTTCCAACAGTGTCTTTCTTCCAACCTTATGACTTTCCATATTCAACAAAAGCTTTTATGATAGCTATTGCTCCGCTTTGACGTCAAAATCCAAATTGACGCTGCGATTTCGTTTACATCAACTCGACCTGATAAAGGCATATAGCTTGCGTATCTATTAAGCGAATTATTTCAAACTTCACCAGGGTGATGTCAACATTGTATCGTAACCATTTTTCAATTTCGTTTATTAGCTGATCCGTCAGAGATTAATTAATGTTTATTGAAAGTTTGAACTTAGGGCGTTACTTATTTTTGAAAAATCAACCGTGTCTCAATAATTTCTGAACAAACCTCGTACTACAAAATTATTTTGTGATATAGCACAGTTTCGCACGTGCGAGTGGCGGTCTCAGAATCACCATGTCAAATATCCCACCATGTCAAATATTTCACCATGTCAAATATCCCATCATGTCAAATATTTCAAACTTTCACCGGTAGAAAACTTTAAACTGAGCGGTTTAGTTTTTAGTATTGAAACTCAACACTTAGGATCAGGTAGACTCAGAAAGTAGTACATGCACTTTTCACATTTATTTTTAAAAATTAATTATATCACGACATATTGTTTTGGCCGTAAGTGCACAGAGGTACCCGATTTAAACCACCGACCTACCAGCTTGAAGATTTCTTCAAACAAAAAAACCCGAGAAACCCTTCAGACCAGGATTTAACCCCACAGCCGTGAGGGACAAATAACATTAGTACTGGTAATATTGAACCATACAAAGACTCATATTGTTTCCGGTCAAGCCACCTGTCGGCACGTCCCGAATCCCTAGTCAATGCCATTGTCACACTGAGAGGTGGCATTTCGTGTCTGTTCTCTCCCCAGACCTCTGGCAATATGACAATAAAACTTAATATTAAGAGAAACGATGGACAAACCCAATGTTTCAGTCACGTGATATCAAGGTTAATGTCACAACGAAAGGTAAAAGTTTACATACGATTGTCCGGCCTTTAAAGTGACTTAAGGGAAAAAAATTGTTAGTGGTATAGCTCTATTGCTCGGCGCTCAGCATAAAAGGGTAGTTCCAGGCCTGGTTGGCTCGGTGTCAGGATAATGTGACTGGGTGTGGTATCATGCCACATGTCTACAGCGTGATACTGCAGTGTGGCAGCACTATATCTGTCTCAAGTAGACATCGTCTCCATGCCCCCCTGCTCTCGAAAATAAAAATGGTACTTAAGTATGAGTATGATTTCATACTTATACTCAAACTATGCCCATTAGTTTCAATAGGGATTTGAATATGATACTCAAATTTGAGCCAAATATCGCACTTAAGTATTTTCGAGAACACGGGGCCATATGACTGAAAACTGTCGGCGGAACGTTTAACTCAAAACACACAAACATCAATAAATATTTATCAGTCTTCTCACCGAAAAATGGAACAATTGATCAATTTTTATTGCCTATATTTTATACATACCTTGCTATATCTAGAACGAGTTTCTAAGATTTTGGTTACATGACATTCATATGTAATTCTCTGTAACCCTTGAACCTCATCGAGACTTAGCTGTAATATCCACTTATTCATAAACAGTTATTTAATTCAGAGCGCGTATTTCACTCCACTTGATGAAAGTCGGTGCATGCCTTCAGCACAGACCTTGTGTTGTTCGCAATTTTCCATACAAATGCACAGGAACGAAACTCAGCTGTTGGTGTGCTTGACACTTAAACCTACGTCTTACCTCCCAAGTAATCCTGGTATTGTGGACTATGGAGTGCTAGTTGGGCCAAAGGTTGCTTTAACCGGACAGGTGTTGTTTTAATTTAGTTGTTTTTTTTTTTACGTCGATTGCGAAACAAGTTCTCACAGCTAATGATATACTAATCCCTCTCGACGACTCTTTGGTTGCACCAATGGAAGGTCATTAAAAATTCTTCTAAGGGATTCGAATCAAAAGCCTTCAGATCCGAAGTCTGGTATCTTACCCCTAGACCACGTCGCCCTTACGGACATGTGTAGTAAAAACGTTCCAAAATTACAGTTTAGTCCGTATGATACAGCATCATAAGTACAATTACGTATGACAGCGTTACATACACAACTGTATAATTGTAACTGTATGATACAAATATATAATACAATTGCAGTTGTATAAATACAATTGTAACTGTATGATACAAATATATAATACAATTGCAAAATTGCAGCTGATAATTAATTTAATTTTTAAAATTTAAAAATAACTGTATTTTCTTACACCTGTCAGGATAAATCTTCCTTTTGACCCATAAGGTACACCATAGTAAAATACTTTAAGGAAGTAAGGCAGTAACTGACTGCAGATTTATATATCTGGACATTTATCTGTACGGGAGCACTCTGCAATGGTCGTTAAAGACAAGCAATGGACAAGACAGATTAAAAGCACTATGCATGGCTGAAAACCATTGGGGTCAACTGATACGAAAGACAGAACGTTTGTTATTCTTGATGTACATTTGTAGAAGAAAAGCATGATGAGGATGATGATGAAGACGACTTTGACAAAGATAATGAAGCTGATGATGAAGACGACTTTGACAAAGGTGATGATGATGATGATGATGATGATGATGATGAAGACAACCTTGACAAAGATGATGAGGATAATGATGAAGAGGACTTTGAAAAAGATGATGAAGAAGAAGATAGTCATGATATTGAAGTTGACGAAATAATGAATATGACTATGATGAAAGAAAAGAGAAAAAGGGAAGAATAAAGCAATGGGAGGAAAGGGAAGCAAAAAGAAAGAAAGAAAGAAAGAAAGAAAGAAAGAAAGAAAGAAATGAGAAAGAATAAACCAAAAGAAAGAAAAGAAAGAATGTAAAAAACTGTAGAAAGGAAAACGTCATAATCACATTTTTATCATGATTGCCAGCAACTGAATCATGATTATGAATGTTTTATTCGATCTTATCGCATTGCTGCTGATGATGTTTATAGGAGCTGTTACTACGATTTTTCACTAATATTTTGGTGTGTGTGTTTATGAAACCTTTAGTCCGTATAATTAATATCACCGGAAAAATGTAAAACATATTGAACACGCAAGGTGTCACAAATCACCCCATTATCTTTATCTCTTACATAAAAATAGAATAAAAACAAAACCGGTACATCAAAGGCGGCATCAGAGAACATCAAAGCAAATCAATCAATTCACTGAAACACAATACAAAAATCGCCCGAAAAGGAAAATACCTGTAGCAAAGATTTTTTTACATCAATTAACTTTAATGTCGCCGTAAGAAATCAATTTGATGCAATATCTCGACGAGAGGGTGTCGATGACAAAATTTCCAGCGCATTTCTCTATGATCTGTAATTTTACCTTGCAGCAAAGTTGTTAAAGGGGGGTGGCTTGAAAAAAGTTTCCATCGTTTAAATTTTGAATGCGAATATATTGAAATAGCAATTTACATAACAATGTGTGTGTGTGTGTGTCAAGAGAGAGAGAGAGAGAGAGAGAGAGAGAGAGAGAGATGGCGGAAATATATGACCCCCCTCCCCTCACGATACTTCAATAACAAAGATCTTGTGGACGCAATCCTCTGTAGCAACACATTGATTTGTTTCCATCCTGTAATTAAATGTTGAAAAAATAAGTTAAGTATCAAGAAGAAGAAGAAGGTGAAGAAGAAGAAGAAGAAGAAGAAATTTACGATGCTGATGATGAATATTTTAGGCATTTTGGAAATTTTGATTATTATAAACTCTTTAATAATGATAAAATGGTGCACGTTATCGAAGTTCCTTTCCCTAGTCTTTTTTAAAAGTTTAAACTTTATTCATTTTACACCGATTACGAAACAAGTTATTACAACTTATATTAATCACACGATGGCTCTGTTGGCGGTGTATGTGGTCCCTAGTCTTTCCGTCACAGTAAGAGGCGTGTCCGGATATTTAAATATATGTAAAAAAAGGAGGTAAGAAAACTTTCTCTTTCAATCAGTTTAATTGGTTTATCATATTTCCTTATTCAAACAATATTATCTATTTGACAAACAATCCAAAATGCAAACCAACTCGACCTGAAAAGTCACTCTACCGCTTCAAAAACGTTTAGTCTATCGATCGCAATTCAAACATTGACTTAGCTATGATAGAAGATTAATACAGAGTTTGCGTTCACATTAATTATGTAAACACTGCGCCCTCTATTTATATCTGTATAGAGAGGATTTTCATAATTATATATTATATATTTCCTTCCACCAGAATCATTGACGTAATTAATTAAAGTTTTCTTAACGGATTCTGACTGGGATTGCTTTATTTTGATGCAAGAGAGAAACCGGTCGTTGTACGCTACAGTGCGGTTACAAAAGGAGTGTACCACTGCCGTACGCGCAACTCGAGTAAATTGGTCGTGTATAAATAGAGGCAGGAGGCGAGTTATTCAAGAGAACTGATAGAACGGCTAAGCGGGCGAGCTCAGTGTATCCGAATCAGCTATTTGTCGTTGGATTTTTATGTCATTTTTTTTCTTTTTCCGGACGGAAAGTGTTTTCTATTCTTTAAACTTACTTTCACAGGAATGCAAGCTTCTCAATACAAAAGACTAGTGCTCGAGTTGTGATAAATGTGTTTGCATAAGGATTTAATATAAGAGATACTTTTATTTTGACCTCTGATTTATCTCTCGCTCATATTCATCCCATAGAATAAAAACATTTTGCTCATCTTGTTGTGGAGGAACGGGTTATAGAAGCAAGGAATTAAAAAATGAAGTATCCGTGTTTAAGATGGCTCTTCCAGTTGGCATTGTGCACGATTTGTCTTGCCATTAATTTAGAGCAGGATTTAGAGAAACTATCCGAGATGTTGCCGGGAGTCTATAGCAACAACCAAGACATTCCAGGAACTTTCGTCACCGTTTCTACAGACAGCACGTCCCTCCGAACACTCCCGTGGAAGCGTTGACGACGATGCAAGTTAGCGCAATTTACCGTCCAGTTGACGTTACGTTTTTGGCGGAGTGCTTTAACGTTTACGTTGAACAAACGTTATATGGAGAGCAGAAACCCCACCGACAGTGGCTCTACAGCTTCTCCATGGACCATACCTCTCGGGCCATCCGGCTCAAGGTGTACACGCTCCGGGACTCTTCCCTTGGGGAGAAAATTCGAAAAAACCCTGCGTCAATAAAATATCTTAGTAAAGATGACTTCACGACTCGTGGGGACTGCGACATGATTTGGCGTCGTTTGGACAAAACGTTTGTCGGGACGACAACACGTGACTGCATTGCCCTCGTAAATGACCAACAGGTAACAATATATAACATTATATAAGCACTGTACTTTTAAAAACTAACAAGCAAGTTTGAACTATTTTTTCACGTCATGAAATATACATTTATAAAGTTGCAAAGAAGTAGATATTGCTAGTAAAAGAATTAATTCAGGTGAAGAACAACCAATGTGTACTCTTTCCCCCTCTCTATTTCTCATTTCTCTAACCATCACTCTCTCTCTATATATATATCTTTGTTTTTTTCTCGTTGTCTCTCATTTAGTAAAAACAACCCTAGCGTTTTTCCATAACCTGTTATTTTTATATCTAAATGTATAACGCGTGTGAAGTGATCAAGATTATCCACTCAGCAAATATGTCAGATGTGACGTAAGCCGTTCTCGGGCAAGTACGCTCCTTGTCTGTTAAAAAACCCTTTAAATTTTAAAATTTCAAGATTTGCTAAAAAGAACGACAGTTACCCGTTTAATGTGTGCATTATCAGTATTCGACATTAAAACTATTTTACAATACCGCTGCTCTTTCACAATATCGCACATTGATATATTCATTAATTCATTCATTAGATAGTTCATTCAAGGTGTCTATTTATGATTTTCACACGCGCGTGTGTTGAGCCATTGAGGCAATCATAAATGTACACAATTGCAAGAAAGCCCAGCCACAGTTGCAATAATAAATTTCATGTTTTAATGAGTATGCAAAATACAAAGTAAAACTATCAAAGTCTAATTTATTTCGTGTTGGAAGAAATATAGGCGTTTTATTATCTTTCATAAGCAAAACTTTAAAAAGGCGATTACTCAATGTGGATATTTGTTAAATGTCTTCTGTGTTGACAATTAATACATCAAGCCACTATAGGGTCAAAAATATATAATGCAAAATCCAAAAGCGACTGCTGTAGTTTAATTTGAATGTATTCGCTGTACGTCGTGGGAAGCAAGTTATAACTACTACTAATAAACCTCGGTTGGACCAGTACTTTGTGACTAGGAAGGCCCTCGACAGAATTCGAACCACAGCCTACAGGTCCGCAGGCATGTATGTCTGGAGTTTTCAATTTAAAAAGTCATATTTCAGACCGAAACAACAGCATGTCACCTATATACTTGGAATGTTTATATATACAAGTTTATGCAAAGTAGTTCCATGCTCTCATGGAAATTTTCATCAACTGTACAATTTACATTATACATTGTAAAGACACAGAAATTACATTTGCATTTGCAAATACTTTGCCATATATATTTTAGATATTCTATATAAATTATGGACTATGTTGCATATTTTTCGTCGTCTACTTAATTTGACAGAATGCGGTAGATGCTGTTCGAATCTTTTATGTTGCGGTTATTTTTCTTTATAGGAACATACAAGTATATATTGCGTAGCAGTTGTAAAATGGCTGTTTTTTTATTGCGAAAACGAAACCGCACCGTAAAATATTGTACAATACATCAACAGAGACGTGTTGGAGGTCTGACGGAACCCTAGGTCGAAAGCAGGACCCTTGTGGCGATCATGGCTGACACTTTCGGGCACATTTGACGCACCGGTGTCTGATTTTAATTCAAACTTTGAAAGTTTTATGTCATGTCAGTGACTCGTCAACTTACCTGATGCCAGGGTGGTTGAAACTCTATATCTGTGAAACGGTTTTTATAGACGTAGCTTTTTCAATTAAACTTGTAATAATTTGTACTCGAGTCAGATGTCGTATCTCAAGTTGAAATAGAATACTGAGTTGCGGCGAATTTGATCGAAACATCTGACACTGTTTTATGGAACATATGTAATAAAGACAGGGTTGAGGTGAAAATTGCAATGTCTTAAAATTTGATATCTCAAATGTTCATATTTTGTTACGGGATTAAAGTATTTTAATAAGTGTCACACTTTAGAGAGTAAATTGCGTTTAAATTATGGCTTTAAGAATACTAAAATTAGACACCCCCTTTTTATATAATCGTATCTACCAGGCAAGTCGAAATATTTATAAGGCTTTTTTCCCCCTAGACGTTAGAGGATAATGAAATGACAGATAACAAACATACAAAAAGTGCCTCAATTACATTGAACAAATAAGATTTGTGTAAAAATTTTTACTACGCGGTTTGGGGAAGGAGTCATATAATATTCATTTTACTCGATACATCAAGTACTTCAGCACATGGCTAGTTTGACTGTTCCTCGCGCGAAATAAAGAAAATGGTATCAAAATCTAGGTTCATAAGTCACCATACCATTAAAGTACACATGCGCGCACGTGATAAACGTTTTCCGACTGACCGTTTACCGAGTGGGACATTCAATTGATATCTTTATCATGTTAAACGTGTAAGAACAAAAACATGTTTGCAATAAACACCAGGCGTATACAATTCACCTATATTAACGGTGTCTTCAATATTGCTGACAAAAGTAGTTATAAATCATAACCGATTTAAGCTTTCATATGTCAAACCTAACATCGTCTGCGTCGGTGTACCTCTATGATTAAATATAGAAATGCGTGATCAGGATGGCTTATGACATTGCTTATGACCAGTTTTTGCATGCAAAGCAATTGCGTGCATTTTACACGTGACTGGTTGCGACATCAAACTTCAAATACAGGTGCCCGCGTAGCACGTGCTTGGCTCTAGGCCCATGACTTGAACCCCATGTCCAACAGTGATTCTTTTCAATTGCTTAAGCTTTCATCTTTATCATTAACATGGTATAGGTCTCACGAATAAAGGTAAGGAAAATTACATCAGCACCTATTTATCTGATATAGTTTCCTTTATTTACTCTCTCTCTCTCTCTCTCTCTCAAATCAATATAGATCTATATTGATTATTTCAGTATGCGGGCAATGCTTTTTCCATTTAGGTAAGGCAAATGCATTCCCATCTTTATGGTTGTGATTCTGACTTTGGTAATAATGATATTCCGTATAAATGTAAGCATTAAGACTCTGGTCGCATTCTATCCAGTGTAATATTACGTATGTTATTTAAGATATTTTTTTTTTAGTTTAGGCATGCGCGTAAATAATTGATTGATTTGGGTGTTTGATAATCACGTGCGTTGTCATATAAATGATTTTGAAACAAATCGAGCATTTCTGATTGATCATCGTCGAGTAAATAATGCACTTGCATATTCTGCTCTTGCGCACTTTTTTGGGGGTCTGGCATGTTAAGCTTTCTGCTCGGGCAGTTTCAAACTTGATTTATTCATCGTATACCTTTATATTTTTGGAAAACTCATTACGTATATTGTCTGCTCAATAATTAAGTTTCTTTGAAGGAGAAAGAGAACGTATTAGACAATGTCATTATGCAAATTAGTTCAAGTGAAACATATTCCACACATATACGTAATGACGTTATCGACGTTGTAACTATCCTATATTGACCATTTCTTACACTAACTGTTTCATAAAACTTTTCTGAATTTTTGGTTCCTAAAAAAATGTATAATCCCTAATTAAAGGCAATTTTTCGATAATGGTTAGATTTGTTCCATGGTCCAATGGTAACGTGCATGACTGTGGGTCCGAATGTAATTGGTTTGAACCCCGATTGGAGCAATCATTCTTCATGGCCTACACATGCGCCAAGTACTGGTCCAACCCAGGAACCGTCAAGAGAGATTAGTTTAATTTGAACGAACTTGTCTTCCAGTCGACGGAAATCAAATTGGTTACGCTTTAGTATATACATTGTATATATTTATATCCGGCTTGTAAATGATGATTTTCTTTTTAATATCAATTCGAGCCCGCGCATGTATTTCAAAGAAAAGGAATATAACAGGCAATTAAATACTTCATCATACTGCAGATGACGTAATTTTCTAAATACACTTGAAAAGAAAGGTTTTGTTTATTGTATAAAACACTAGAACTTATCCATGAAATGAAAAAAAGCAAATTATTTAACTCTGTCTGTTCAAACAGACATAAAATGATAATTTAATATTGTGTTTATTGTTAAATTAGTTTCACGTAGGTCTGACGGAAGAGAATGACCCGCCAAATCTTATCGTTCTAACCCAAGGGGTGTATCAGAGAATTTATCAACATCAAACGTTCATCAAATTTCCGACGACGTACCACAGGTTTTGAAAGAGATAGGAGATCTGAAAGTTTTAATGGATTATCTAGCTTTTGTCGTGGTTAATAATATATTGTCTTTAAGGTCAAACTATTATTTGGCAAGTGAGTAGCGATGGAATCAGAGCGAAAAATCATACCTTTTTGTGACATCAGAATATGGCGCGTATCCGCAGACGGCAGTGTGCCAAAGAAGAAAACAGGAAGTCATTGTTGTTTTAATGTTGGCGCATGTGATAAAATCCCGACGTCATCAAAAGTGCCAAGGTCATTAAAGAACGAAATCTAGGATTATAAGATTAATTGGATATGTACAACGCCCAGGTTACATGAGCCGATCCGAGAATACGTCTAATTAAGCATTCGTTATTTAATTATACTATGCATGACGTATCGCGTGCTATACGGATGGAGATGTTAAAGACAATCGTTTTTCGATTAGGGCTAATACAAGGTGCCTCTCTCTGGCATTACGTATACGTAAGTAAAATGTGGATTACAAATATTGAAATAGTATCAAATATGCGATTTACAGAAAACTGATTAGAAATAGGTACTAAAACAGGACTAAAGTCTACATTTATAATTTGTAATATTATGAAAAGAAACCGGGGAAGACAAATCTATAATATGTTAATTCATGAAATAAAGACAAACGCATGGACAGAGACAGGCATACTGTATTTAGCATATCCTTTATAGTAAAAAGATGAAATAGAAACACAAAAACAGTTGCTAAGCACGCTTGCTTTTTCCATACACGAAACTGAGAAGTTGCATAAGTTTTGTTATTGAGCAAAGTTCAAATACATACACTTTGATAATGTTCTTTTTTTACCCATCTGTCGGCATATCATTTACGCCATATGTTAGACTTTGATCGTTTTATGGGAGAATAATATTTAGAAATCTATCATGTGAGTCTACAATGAAAGCACCGGACATCAAAAGCTTATTAAGTTTCTTTTTATCGCGTGCAACCGTATTTAAATTGCTTTTTGATGATATATTTATTTTTAGCAATAGAAACACATTTCTTGCTTTAAGTCTCTCTCTCTTTCTCTCTCTCTCTCTCTAATTCACACATATATTCATGTACTGCAAAAAGTCCTCAGGTCGTTGATTTGTGACCATTATGAAGTCCTCGCATTGTGGCTATAATATAAACATACACAGACACACAAACATATTCTATTGAACTCACTTCATTTCACGACAATAAATCTTACTTTTACTTAATCAGCTAAAATCAAGCAGAAATGCAAAGCACAAATTGTTTCATGCAATCTTGACCTGCACCTTTATATCCGGGCTTTTATTGCCCATGCCACCTGTTGGCGAAACTAAACATTCAAAAGATTACGTTAAATTTACATAAAAAAATAAGACCCACTCGTTGGTCTCATTGTACATTGTGTATTTATATATCTAAATTGTTGTCCCACTTTTGAGCTCCTTCAGTGAAATAATTTACAGTTATAAAAAGTCTGAAAGATTAACATCTATCCTTCTTTGGGAAAACAATGTGGAAGCCATCTCCGGGGGTCTATTTGTTGAGTATAAAACTGCCGAGAAAACTAACATGGTACTCGTCTTTACTAAGCTACTGCTTTTTATGCTGTATGCTTTGTAGCTTGTCACTTGAGAGACGTGTTGCTTTGTACAGGTTTCTCGTCTGTGACTGTTCACGTACAATCATTGTTCGCTGCCCCCCCCCCCCCCCCCCCCCCGTCTGTCTGTCTGAATGTTCATCTTTTTTCCTCATCTTCTGTCATTTAAACATACACTAAACCAAATACCATCTATGTCTTATGTCTGCAATCATTCTTAGATACCAGTGTTTAAAAAAATGCCTGTACAATTTTGAAATTTATCTAGGTCAGCTGTCACCACCCACATTTTATCTTTCCCTCCCCTCATTATCTGTCTCTCATTACATACGCATCTTGACCTTATTCCGTGCCATAATATGCATCAAGTTGATAAACGGTACTTTCTATAAAGCAATTCTTTATGCAATAAACGCAGTAAGATCTCGTAATCTACACAGCAAGACTAAATACCCACCCACAGCAAAGTTAAACAAAGTGTGTACAAGAAATTGCTAAATGATTCTACTCCCACAGGTGTAACTGCAAAGGTCACGATTTACTGGGCCATTGCATATGATCTGTCATTTTATATTGTATTAACAGGCTCGTACCTTATTCTGCTATTTCTCAACCAGAGGGCGCGGTGACGCCTCTACACACACACACACACACACACATTTGGTTTGGATGGCGATTTACTGCTACAGTTCAAATGTTAGATACTTTTCTTGTTCATATGAATCTAATTTAGAGAGGCCCACTTCAGAGAAAATAAATATTTCCCAAAGCTGAACACGAAAATCGTTACCCGAATGTCATACATTTAAGAGGTCGGTATAACGAGAAGGAAAGCAGATATGCTTTCACTGTTTGTATTCTGTAACCATACGCCCTTCAAGTTTTGATACAATGAAACAGCATTCGGTTAACACCCCAATCATACGAAACAGTACGATACTAAATCAACAAATTTATACAATCCGAGTATGGGACCGTATTTACAAAACAATATACATCGAAATTTTGACTTAAGTAAAAAATATCAGTTTGTTTTGAATTTTGGCTTTATCACATCAAAATGTTGAGGAAAATGACTATAATGGATGATATTTGTTTCATTCATTCTGAAAATAAGTTGTTTATTCTGTGAGGTAAATATACATATGTATAGGATTCGTTACGTTTAATCCAATTTTGACCAATTTACGAGAAATCATAGAATACGACAAATGATCCGCACTAAGCTATAAATAGATAAATGAAGAACAAATAATCCATTAATAATTAATTAAGATTAGGGTAAATTATAGAAGTAAAAGATAGGTAAATTCAATAAGGTAAGGCCAACCATATTCGAATCCCGTTTCTTTGTACTTGAAATAATTTAGTCTGACCAAAGAAAGGTTCTTTTTTTTTTCTTGGGGAACACGACACCACAAAACACGAAATCTATGAAAGATCTATTTAAATCTGCATCAGTAAGCCTTTTCCTAAATGAACTTATTTGAATTTATTGTAACTAAAACCACGAATTTAAGTACGTTAAATAACTGGACGAAACATGCGATCCATCATTATTTACATCTTTAATTGATTTTATTCACACTAGGATTAAAACCATTAACAGGGTTAACAAAGTAAGGGCTAAAATCCGGCTATTCGTTTTTCTAAGTACCTTTTGTCCAAAATTAAGATTAAGATTGGGATTTTCTGGAGGATAACAAATTCGATCAAATCTGTAAGTACACAAATCGAGTTTGTTTAAGACAAAATTAATTGGGTCCGATATAATTATAATAAAGTTACGCTATATGGATTTACTGTATGGATCACGTGTATTTACTTTACTGACAGTTATTTCAGCAATATAAAGGTCCAGCGATTAAGACTAACGCCCATATTCATTAATAAGTGGAACGATTGAATAAATTGAATAGATATTGTAATTTGTATTTGGAAACTTTAATCAAGTCTTCTCGGAAACCTCCGGACTAACTCTCGGGTTATTTCGTTTATGGATGATACAAACACGCATAAAATCAGGCCTCCTCGGTGTTCGACTTGTAGTCCGATTGGCTAATGAGCAATATGTTGTTACGAGCAACCTAATTGACTGTCTAAGGAATCGTGTTACTTCGCATATCTCCGGAGTTACAATCGCAGATGACGTCAGAGTAAATAACAATCTCGAATGAACTGATCAATAAGTTGTCAACTGGCTAATAGGCTAATATTATCATTTTCATGACTTTTTCTTTTTTTATCTACGTGTGCATAGGCCTATTGTACGTTTTCCCAAGCAAGTAACCCGTTGGTCTCAAACTTTCGATGCGACCTAGAAATACAAAATATAAACCGGAACATGCAGTATGTAGTCACCGATGTACATGTACATGGTCCATGTATCAAGCGATGTACATAAAGCCTAATTGCTATAATTGTTCTGCTGCAATACCAGATAAAAAAGTAATAAAACTCTATACTCTATGTGAGTGTGTGTAGATTCAATTAGCGAATTTTTCATAGGTTAATATACATTGAAAATGTTACATATTATAGTACATACTTGCTAATATGGATCAAACGGCGGGCTGCTGTTTTTGACCTAGTTTAGCAATGGTATACATCACAGCGATTTATATACACTGCTTGGCTGGATCCAGCGACGTACTGCTATGATCTTGTCAAATAATAGGCTCGATTTCTCGAACGGATGGGAAAATATCTTCCAATTTACATCGTTAAAATAATAGTGAAACTAAGTGCATAAACGGCCATTTTAACTTCACTCGTTTCGCTACACTTAGAACAGTTTCGCTCGTTTCAGTTGATTTTGGGAGGTAGAAGGGGCGTGCAGCTGATTTATTATGAACTTTTCCCCGAAATTTATGACCATTCAACACATGGCCATTAATTCGATATCGAGTAGATCGTATACGATATTTTTATGGTTCAATTATCATAGGCCATAAAACGACAAAGGGCATAACAATGGATAGGTAACAAGATCCTGGGATGTTTTACTGGTATTACAGCTTCATCAATTTATCATAAACTGATACAGTAAACTGGCGTTTGTCCGAAAAGCGACCACCCGAATATCATGCCAATTGCAAGATCGTCCGAGATTCATAGTCCAAGCACAAGCTCAATTTCTTTCCATGAAATTTATTTTACAATGATGTTCTCTCGGTACTCTGAACCGTGCGATAATGCTAGGTCTTCCGATTGTCCTACTAATTGCAAGCTCACTGTTTAACCCTTACCGTGCTAAGTTACTTAATTGGACTTGTTTTTTTATTCATTTTCGATTGTACCATTAGTTGTTTATTGGGGTGCTTGCTGAAAATTTATTAACTGAATATCGAACTGTGCAGATCATGGATCACGGATGTGCAGGCTGACTTTGGTCTGCAGTGGTTGCAAAGGCAGTCACATGTGCCCACAGCTTTGTAAGGGTAAATGTACATCCCGTGAGTGGAATTGTCACAAGGTTCATACTGTATCAAAGTGAACAATACCCACTCTTAAAATTATTGCAAAAAAATTAATAAAACATCAATAAAATCAGAATAAGTCAAATATAGTTTATTGTCAAGGTCCATAAACATGCTATACAAACATGAAATAAAATAGTAAAACAATATGTATTTTTTATTGGAGATGCTCTTGACCAGGAAATACACGCTCTTGTCAATTTATTATCATGTAAATTGGTTATAAACCTACACTTTATCAATGTTTCACTATATCTTATATCAGCCTTATTCTTTATAACACGGTATCAAGTATCCACCGCTTTCTTTTCCCTCTCTTTTTTTTGCCCGTAAAAACGAAGGCCGATAAGATAGTGCCTTGTCGAAGCCCATCGTCAACAGGTGAAACACCGATACCAATCTAGGTTTGTTGACTTGTTACACCGTCTTTATATCGGTGATTAATTGATAATATTTATGAAATGATTTTTTGATGAATGGTCGTATTGACGGCATACAGAGACCGCGCTAATTGTACGCTTATCTGAACCGCCAAGCCCCGCAAACCACATTTAGCGAGAACTAGTTATTTCACACCATATCAAAAAGGGCGATAAATTAAATACATTATAGTTGAAAAGGTGGGACCCAGGGCAAGTTAATGATTAATAATAAAAGTTCATATGAACAATATTTGTATATGAACTCGAAACAAGGACCCCGACGTTTCTAGATCTAAAGAAAAGCGGTGTTGGCCTGATGTCTACATCATTTTATACAGAGTATACCATTTCTTTATACATAACGAAATGCAGGGTAAACTTTCGTGTCGGGTTGGAGGATATATTAGACGATATTTAAATTATTAAACATTTGTTATGGTGTGTATAAAGACACAGGAACAATCCAATGTAATTGAGGTATAGGGCTGTTCTATTGTGAGTAGAGAAGATTTGAGAAAGATACAACTGGCATAGTTTAATATTATGATACCTATTAATTCATTTACAAATGTACTTTCTTAAGGTGACTTATAAGCCCATTTGGCCGACGGTTTATTTGATTCATAAATGTATTTTGATTTCTTTTTATGTAAATATTACTGTAAATGTATAGCACGATAAGGACCGAGGATCTTATCTTTACATTTTTGTTACACTGCGTTTATTTTCCCCTTCCGTATAGATCATAGAATATCGCCAATGGTATATATAAATACAATAAAAATAATCACATGATTAATGTGGGTGTCAAGTTCACAATTGCAGAAAGAGAAACGGGGAGCGTATACATTCAGGTTTTATTTAATGTATTCATCCGGACGTTCACATGTCAAATCCTTCCTAAAGAGTATATTTCTACAACCGTACGTTTTTTATAACTGGGTTGATGTTTTGATATTCAAACTAATGGTGATACTAATTCTTATATTGTTTCTTTTTACCTCCACAAAAAAAAAGCATATCTGCTAATCTTTGCTGTAAATAAATAAACAAGTAAATAAATAAATGCTGTGATATTGAAAGCTTTACATCGAGAAAAGCTGATGTTCAGCTTGAATAGTCAAAAGCTGACCTGGCCCCTGAACTTAAGGTAATCCATCCATGATTAAATTGTAATCGTGGTCCTTCAAATGCTTAAGAATTTTCTGTGCAAATGCAAGCATCCATTGACTTGGAGTTACATGCTCTTTTGCTCTGAGTCTACAAAGGCTTGCATTTACTATAAAATACCAACGGTCACTTGATAAACCATGATTACAATTTAACGATAGATTACCTTAAGTATAAACTCAAGTAATGTCACTAGATATAGCATGGACTTACGTAGGATACTTGAGTCTGAGGTTGTACTTAAGTAATCCAGGTGTGTAATAATTTCCGAAGATCCGGATCCGGTGATAGGATTGTATTTTTAACCACAATGTCTCATTTTAGTCATCATTTCAAAAAAAAGGAAAAAGTTTTACCCCGGTCTCTTTTGTGCATCTTTTATCTTCATGTGTTACTTTAATAAATGGTATAGATACATATCTAATACATGGATTATGTTATTTTCTGTATAATTTATGCAAAACTTAGTCATTTCTTTTTACCTCTTTTTGTATCTGACAAACGTTTTGTTGCATTTTGTCTGTACGTTTTATAAAATTATTCATATGGCAGTTTTTTACCCTCCCATTTTCATCACAACAAATTGTTAGATCTTCATACATCTTCTGAAGTGACTCACTTGCTCACCTATTTTCCTGTCAAGTCCACATTACGATTGTTTATAATGCCATTTCTCGTTCTTTTTTTAAGCATTTAAATTGTATACAACTTTCAATCACAGATCTTGTTCGCCGGGGCTTTAAAAGTATATGAATGAAAATTTACAAAAAATCAAGATAAATTGCTTCCCATTGTGATAAATCTCCTTTTCTCATCTCGTGTTTATCTCTTTTCTTATTCTCATGTGTCATATAGGGGGAAAGAGTTTCAATGTGTTTCATTCAGAAATGGATTTTAAAGTAGCGTGCTTCACACGGCAGTATTTAAACAGGTAAATACGTACAGCCTTGACTGTGGTACAATCCGTGTGAACAAAAACGTATATCAACGTATGTCGTGTCTATCGGTGCATTTGATAATGAAGAAACAGACGTATTTCTACCGCCATGCTTCGTTGATAATCCATTCATTAAATGTAGCGTAGAATTAATATCATTTGAAAATTACCTTTTAAAACTTTATACGTAATTAAAATATGCTGACATGCAAACAAATTTTGCAATGGTATTTTGGCAATATTTTTATACGAGGTAAAAAGAGAGAACTTTGCGTCAAGTTAAATATCCTAATTGAACATGATGTTTCATTGAAAAGATATTGAGTTATCTAGTCGCATTATTATAAAGCCGTATTTACCACCCCGGGCAGTGGAGTTGGGTCGCATTTTAAACCACGTGTAGTCTGCAGACATTATCTGAAACATTATCAAATGTGACATTTAGAACAAAAAGAGATGTCTCCGATTTTAAATAATTTCTCTGATATATTTCAGGATTTTAAATACCACTGACAGTTTTCATGCGACAGTGAAAAAATGACATCTATATCTTACCCGAGTTATTTTCTTCTATTTCATTGAAATACGATGATATCCAGCTATGCAAGTTAACGTTTATTTGATTTTGTATCGTGTTACCCTTTAAAAACACTGCGGTACAAATCAGTGAATTAAATAACCCTTCAGTCGGTATTAATATCAATGGACCCTGTTGATAAAGATTGCCAATTAAGAGATTGGAGCACATCATCGCATATATTATATTGAATAGAATATATGCACGTGTTTAATTAATATGATCTCAAGATTCAGTCAGTGTCCCAGACATAATGGGATAAATCAGATATGCCGACTGATTGTCTGATAAAATTTATTTGTTTGCTGGAGTACTGTCTACTTCAGTATTTATCTCTTTATGCCATACTATATATTAGATATCCATGAATGCGCCTTTTTCGTAAAATTTTATGTCTTCTTTTTCTCTCTATGATGGACGTTTGTCAGTAAAATAATTTTATGTTAGGTAAAAGATAATAATTTAAGGAATACTCCCCCTTTCTCTCTCTCTCTCTCTCTCTCTTTCTCTCCCCACTCACCTCTATTTCTACTACATTGTTTGTTTGTTTATTTATTTATTTATTTATTTATTTATTTATTTATTTATTGCTCGTTCGGTGCATTTTGATATAAGCAAATATGCCACAAATCACTTAAAAGCATTTCAGACTTCGCTGAAAGAATGTATTTAATGTTACTCATTGAAAATACATTATGGCAAAATAGAACAGTAACTAAATGCAAAATTCAATTCCCATTTAGAGTTTAAAACTGCATTTTGATTCTGACATCATTCAGTACACCGTTAGATTGTTTTGAACTGAACGCTTGACACGTAGGTAATGGCGCGTGTAGATCAAATTAACTTCATTGGCTAACAATTGCTTCAACATCTTTCGCGATAAGATCGCCGATATCCAGGTGCCCCGTGATCTTATGACACGACGTGGCTACCGTAGATGTTTATCAGAAAACAATAACGGGCACGTGATATATGCCGAAAAGTAACCTCACGGCACCAATAATTGATGCGGGCTGCACTTCACAAAATCAGGGCGTTGGCCATAATGAAAGATAATTTCGCGCCATTTCTTGACATGATGCACTTCCCTGCAGACGGCATCTATAGAGGTGATTTATTTCGGCGTGAAACGGCTCTTTTCGAGTATATTTTATTGGTTGCATTACCAAAAACCAAAAGAATAGACAAAGGGAATAAACGTTCAGCAATCTTGTTACAATCGGGAAATAAAATCGCGATTAATCGATCGAGACTGTTCAGTAATTAGTTACAATTACGTAAATGTCAAATTAATAGATATTTTTGACATTTTAGAATCAGTCCAGGTGTCAGATTTATCAGCTAAGATGTATGCAATGGATCTGTCGACTCGATGTAGATCAATTAACGAGCAGAAAAACAGTGTTATTGAAACGCGGCCATCGGTATTTGCGATAACGTCGGCGTCTGTAAACGTTTCAACCTCTGGTATAGTTCACCAGATTTTTGTGTGTGTCTGACACCAACACATATAGATCCATAGTATGGCGTTAAGTGTATTTTTCATACAGATAGGGGTCGTTTTATTAAACAGCTTCATCAATTCTTTGTAGTCGGAAGATGGTATCATGCTAGATTGCTCAGTAAGTCAATTAGCCAGGTATTGTGAATGTTCTTGATACATCGGAACAGTCTATTTTTCTATGTCCAAATTATAACGACTGCGTATGCATATGATACATATCGATGTAATCAGGCCAAACTGTTTTTTTTTCACAGTGCTTTCTGATTTAGAAAGCTTAAGTTAGGACCCGTGTTCCGGCTAAGATTCGTTCTTGCAAATTTTTGTTTCACAAATTTCATGTTTAAGAGAGCATAGTTATATAAGTCATGTTGAAATAAGCAATTCAATGTACCAGTCAGCTAAGAAGGCCATTTGAGTCACCATGACTGCTTCAATATACCGGAGATTGACGAAGAAATATTATTGAGTCTGACATCATTTGCAATATATCGGACACCTTCGGCAAGAGTGAAATCAGAGTGCATCCTTATATTTTCAGGTGCGAATCTCGGTCCACACGACCTTGACCTCGAGCAGTCTGCGAATTGACGAAGGTTGGTACAACACCGACGACGGCAGCACGCTCACGGAGCTAGAGGGGCCAGTCGTCATGACGAAGATTGGCGACGAAGCTGAACTCCCGTGAGTTAAGATTTCATGCAGATTATTTCCTCTTTTTTTTCAAGATTCTAGTCTTTCGAAATACTATTATATTCCATTCAGGAATTGATATACCTGTAATGTATATAATTTATGATTAGCAAAACCAGTCAAATCAAACGATAACAACTGTTTTGTTTATATATTTCAACATGGGTAAATCATAATTTTCAACATGGGTAAATCATAATGAACTCAACATTTTTATTGTTTGTTTGTCATGCTTGTCTGTCATTCACTGTTACCATGCTTACCAACAATCGCAGGTTTCTACAGAGCAGTTGTTCTAGCTCAAACTCGTGTTACTCTTACATGGTCTCTCTCGATAGTTTCTGGGTTAGAACAGTATTTTTGTGCAAAATACGGCCATTAGATGGTTCGAATCTAATTAATTTGAACCTGGGCCAATGACCAGTACCACTAAATCAAGGAGTAGGACAATGAAAACAGATCTTAAATACTGCAATATGAGGATCAAATAAAGCCGTATGTATTTCATTTTCTTATAAATTTATTTTGGCATCCATTTTTTTCCAGTTTTCTAGAGACTTCGGAAGAGGAGGAGCGTTTCAAGAATCCCCAAAGCGCCAATCCGCCCCCTTCTGTCCAGGGAGATGGACGCCATAGGCGCCACAAGTCTGACAGGATATCCGGTAAAAACGTTATTTCAAGCAAACACTCTGTGGCCCACCGGAAGCCCAACTACGTTTCCAACACCCTACCTGAGTCTGGCCCCCTGCTTTCGGAAAAGCACCGAGTGCATGACACAAGGTACTCCCCAAAAGAAAGAGCTATTATGAACACGGTGATACAGAAAGCCGGGTTCAAGCCAAAGGAGTCTACAGAAACGGGTTCAAGAAATAGGTTAATTTCACATATTAAAAAAGAGAAAAATAGAAAATCATCAAAGGGAAAAACCACGTGGACAATTCAGACTTACAGCGGAGTTATAGACGCCATGTTGAATGGACATAAAGTTTATTTTACGGCAAAAACCAAACGTTGTTTCCATGTCAACATGCCTGTGATGGAGCGAACAGCGATTGGAGACTACATAGACGCTTTTGAAATTGAAAGAGATTCTACAATAAAGCAGCCTTACAAACATATCAAATTCTCGTTTAAAAGTTTACAACATACGAATCATGGTAAGTTAGACATTGTCCTCGTTTCATATCCTAACCCTCTAGAATATCTTATTCCTCACTTGTCTATAATTCTCTTAAATAAAATCAATTAATAATAATAAATAGATTGTAAAATCTTTCGTAAGAGGCAATTACACGTCCTTTAAGCTCTGGCGGTCAATAAATTGAATTCAACTGTAATGTTAAAATAGAATTTCGGTGAGTGGGCATGCGATAATGCACCACAAGATAGCTGCTCGGCAAGTTGTCTGTTTAGTACAGGTGACCTCCAGTACGGGTCAACTGTAAATGCATTTATTCTTAATTTTCTTTTGTATCATGCAACAACTGATTTAACAGAACAGGTCATACTTTTGTTATAAGCTTAGGCACTTGGCCCATTGCCATACAAACAGCATACGATACGATAATAAAATCAAATGAGCATAATTTTTATATATGTATGTGAGAATATTATATTGTATTCAGTAAAAATGGTTTTCTATTTTGTTATCTTTTCGAGGTTTTATTTATGAAATATACATGTATACATTTACTTATGACGGGATAATGTTGACGGAATAATGTAGACAGGATAATGATATGGATCCTGTTAAATGTCATAACTGAATAACTTTCATTTTAGTCATGAAGTGCCAAGGACGCTTGTTTCTAAATTGCTTTAATTTTATTTTCTAAATAACTATCGAAGCGCAATACGCATAAGCCCCCAACAATGCAGTGATACTAACACACACATATTGCGTTTCGTCATTTTATTGTTCATTTATTCCTTTCCCCTTCCTCATTTCTCTTCCGTCTTATTTCATTCATTTGATTCTTCTTTCTTTACCATTCCTACATTCGCTTACAGGTTCAGACAATTCATTATTATCAGTCTCCCATACTTACGCTTTCAAAAACCTGCAATGCTACCTAAACCTAAACCCATTTAAACCTCGTTTAAGTTAAATAAAACTGCCTATAATTTCAGAGGAGAGATTGTCAGTTACTTACAGACTGACACTCATGATCAAATAATGAGTCATCTAGGATGTGTGTTATAAACTCTCGATGATCAGGAGATTCTCGATAAATACTGTAAAATAATTTATTTTCGTTAACATTAAATTTTGGTGATTATGTAACTGAGGAAATTTCGTGGGTATATTATTTTATTCGTTGATCTATGTGCTAGAAAACGTGAGGTCTATAGAAGAGGCAAGCTTCCGTGGGGATTAATATTTGTGGATAAAACCATCCATGAAATCGACGAAAATAAGTGTTCCACGAAATTTAATGATATCACAGTACTTAATATAAAGGTCCCGTGATAATTAATGTAATGACGGATTAGTGTCCTAAGAATTTGGAAAATAAATCGGATTAAATCCACCGTGCAACAGCGTCAAACAAACCATCTCTGTGCCATTCACTCAACTGTATGATAAAAGATAAAGCATGGCCATAAATTATCTCTTAATTCATTAGCGCTGATTATCGGTAATATATAGCCAGTAGATGAGAAAATTATTCAGTGAGAAAGCGGTCCCCTGTAATTTATATCAGATTTATATATGGTGATTTTGACCTTAGTACAGTGCGATCTATCTCTCCCTCTCCATCTATCCCTATACGTATGTCTTGTCTATGTATGTATGTCTGTCCGTCCATGTGTTTGTCTGTCTTTCTAGCTTTTTGTACGTCAAACACCTGTTCTCCTCACAAGATTTTTATCCGTCAGTCGGTCTGTCTATCCTGTTCATCTACATACACTTAGACAACTTTATACGAACACATCATCATAATTAACATGACTTCACATTCTGATTGGTTCCAGGCTTCTTCAATATTATCCGCGAGATCACGGTTCATCGTAACGGGACGGTGGACCTGGACTCCATGTATTTGACGGAAGACGACGAGATACAACGTTACGCCTACGCCAAGTGCAAGCTCTTCAATCAAGACACGGGGTCAGTATCTGTCTCACTTTGTTTTATAATTTTATAATTTATCATTTTGATTACGATGACCATCGTTATGGTAATTATCATCATCACCATCATCATTATCATCATCATGTACGAAATATACATATAACACATTTCGAAATCAAACTTATTTTTTCAGTCAGTTTTTTATTGTATTATATTTATTTCGTATGCACTATTTGTAAACTAATACTTAGCACGTTTTGCTGATACTTCATTTTGTGGGATCAGATCATCAAAGTTTTTTACCTACTTTATGCTTGGCAAGGTAAAACACCTCTTCAAAGAAGTCAAATCTGGAAGGATAAGAAGACAAACGCGTGGGGGATTATTTCAAAGAATATTCGCTGAAATGCAATAAATCGTCGAAACCATTTT
>CM037791.1:8727230-8777230 GCA_021229015.1 Solen grandis | reverse complement strand
TAAAGAGGATTAAGTGAATTTTGAAAGTACAAAATACTTGAATGAAGTCTTTAGCATGATTTATTAACCACCGGACAGTTTACGTGTTGTCAATTTATTACTATACTTACTTAAAACTGGAATTTCGAGAGTGGTGGGTGGGGAAGGAAAATCCGTGTGCTGAAAAATAAATAAAACGCTCTGTAGGAAAAAGAGAAGTATTAAAATTTAGTCATAAAAAGCTTAAAGCGCACTTAAATATGTAAAAATTAGATATTCATTTCAGTATTTACAAGACTGCATGTCGAACCGAGCGTCCGCCCAGGTATAGTGAGCAGACGACATTGCATTTATTGATGCAGTATGATTATTTCGTACTTAATATTTATGAGTAATAATATGGTCTAGAAAACGTTCAGATAAACTTTTTTATTTCGCACGGGATGTTTAAGATGAGCCTTTTGTATACAAATCGTGTTTGATGATATTTCGTTATTAAATATTTGGCGGGAAATATCGCGATTTGAAACCGATATTGAACAAATGATGCGTTTCATGTGGCATTTTTGCATATAATTTTTGTACAGCAACTTTTTTTTCACTATCTGACGTATTGTATTCATTGACTTACATTTACATCACCGCCTGAAACAAAAGCAATAACCAGGTTCAGTTTAATTAAATATTTGCCTTTTTGGCCAGTTAAAGGCTATCTTAAAACACATAAGATGTAACTATTTTAAAATATTTTCAATAAAATAGATACTAGTGTGTTAAAGATATATTCGCAATCAGATACTTGATACTCATAATCCGATTCGCCGCACTAGGACTCGATCCACTATTTGAATCTGTTATTAAAACATTATTCAAACGAAATGGTATAAAAATAAAAGAATCTGTCTTTTTTACACCAGCTTTAGCAAAATCTAATAAATTAAGAGATATAAATGAAAATCAGATTTGTACTACATAAGGATCTCCTCACCCATCTATCGGAGTTGTCGGAAATTGCCGAGTAGATACGATTGGTACGCGCACTTAAAATTATAGTGCACACGCCATACGCAATTATTTGTTATTAGATGTATCCTTCCTATTTTTCATTGCAGTTATATTTTTAATGCATTTTACCTGTTCATTGCGTATGACTTATGAATAAATAAATATTTACTTATTTTATGAGTACTTTATACCATGTAACGGTCCAATTTATTTCGACATATGTAAATGTTAATTCATAACTATTAAATTCAAAACTGTAATATGAATTCTTACCTTAAAATTTCAGGAAAGGAGACGTAAGGTTTTACCTTGACCCTTATCGTGACGTAGTCAAACTGAAATCATTCGGAGCGCTTCGGTCTGCATTGCAAAAAGGCAAAATGGTCCGAATGACCACCGAGTTGTCAAAATGTAGCGGACGGCACGAGGATAGCGATGTTTTGATTGGTGGAGAATTTAGAGGTAGGTTGATATGCACACAGTTAATGACCTTGACCTCAACAGCAAGGTCAGTGTACAAAAGTGCGAATTAGTACAACGTAAAACAAATCTCACCAGTACTTCTCCTGGAATGGGGGTGGAGGTTTGGTACCACCTTGTGTATTTTAAATCTAAATCCATAATCTAAAGAGGAGGAAAAATATTGCATTTTGGTTAGCTGTAGATAATATTACATATGAGATTTGCAAAAAAAAAAAAAAAAAAAAAATTCAAATCAAAGGCAACATTTATCAACGGTAAAAAAAAAATAAAACGCCAGTTTGTCGTTAACTTAAGGGGATGCATTTTTTCAATGTTACCTTTCGTATAAATTCCAATTTTGTTTTTGACTTAATGGTGGCCCTTTTGATCATTTAGGCCCATCCTCAAAAGTATTTTACATACTGCTTTATAGGCGCACATTCATATACTTACAAGCATTCAAATACTAAATAAACGAAAATTGCCCCGATTTTAACTTTAGTATACGCCTGTTATGAAATAGGCTTTTGTTTTTAATCAGTTTGGTTATAAATTTTATCATATTAATCTATGTCTGTCGTACATGAAAACATACCTGTGGGCTCATGTCATTGCGTGCAGATCTTCTAGTATACCGGATTATCAGTAACAAGCAGACGGCCTTCCATTCATTCAGTCGCAGAACCCCCACGAAGGAATGGAGTCCAACACCAAAAGTGTCTGGTGTGTTATTCTGTAACAGAAGCAAGATTTTATCGTTAATTAGATTTTCTCTAAGCCGTTTTTGGATCCCTATACGTCTGATTTTGTTAATTTTAAATATCTATGGTATGGCTGCTATCTGTCCATCGCAGAAAGTCACCTTTCACCATTGTCTTTCCGAAGCTATGAAGAAACAAAATGAAGAAGCAAAAAACTAAACAACAACAACAACAACAAACAGAAATAAAGAATAAACATGTAATGATAGCCCCTCCCTCGCTTTCGGGTCGACTCGATGATCGATGTTAATTTTTTAAAGCGTAATACCTTGTGGAACAGCAGCAATTTTTTTTCACACAAGATAAATAATTATGTGATATCCGATTTATAACCACGAACATATTTTAGGAAAATAAAAAAGTACCTTTCTTCATCAAGACGTTCTACTTGTCGAGTATATCAAACTCTGGCGTTACTGACGGGCATTTGAGTGGGATATTTTAGCAGACGACACGATGAAGTCGCCTGGTTCAACAGCAATGCGATTTATTGAATTATGGGATAGCTTTGATCTTCTGTCGAAAACTAGTGGTGATGAGTTGGGTTTTGTTTTAGGGTCTCTTTAAAATACAGGTAGTAGACTGTCGTCAATGTCTGAACTAAATGTTAAGCAGGCGACCCCCAGTGATATACGTATGTTTGCTTTCACCACTTATCTGTGTGCAACTGTATTTGATATTCATGTAACTTCGTCAATATTCACTTCAACCGAAACGTGAGATCATATATTTCCTAATGTTTACAATAAAATTTCACAGGTAAATTATAGGCCGGCAATGTCAGTTTGAAATATACAGATATAGGCAGCATACGATACACTGATGTGCAATAAACATATCAGTTTTGTTTGAATTTTCAATCCCTAGACTCACGTGACATTCGTTATTAAAAAGCATTCTGATGTATTTCATACTGCCCTTGATTTTGTGCCAAAGAGCGCCAACTGTGCAGAGAAAAATCAACAAGAAAAGCAGACGATATTAAATTTGGCAGACGACTTTCTGATTGTGTCTGATGTTCGCGTTATAGTTCGGTTTATTGCACCTGCATAAGTTGAAGGTTAATGAAACCAAGGTCATGTGCTTTCTATGGAGTTTCGTCATTAAATATACCAGAGGCAGTAGGAATAAGACATAGCTTTCCTTTACATTTTTTTTTTTTAAAAGAATTTTTTATTTCTACTGTGTTTCAAAGCTATTTTACATAACTATAGTAAATCAATTAAATCCCAAATTGTTGATGTTGACCGGCCTTTGACAACCCAAAGACCCAAATAATAACCTAACAGAGATCGGCAAATCTCATTTAGGTAGAGAGCAAGTCAAGAGAAGCTCTCGACAAGTTACGTGTACGATCATGTGACTGCGAGATAACGTGAGATGTATAAAATTGCTCATATCAATTATAAATATACCGAATTTTCTCTTCAATTTATTGTCCATTAAACCAAATATATATGCCTCTCCTTAGATCACCTTACTCTTTTATGAGTGATACTGTAAAACGCCAGTCTGTTTAGCGTCTGCAAAATTTAAGTATCTCAGCGAGATCTCGTTCAAATCCCGTTCACCTGTATTTTTTCATCATTTCGGACACATCTCTGTTGAAAAGGTCTTTGGACAACTAACATTTTTTTTATTTCATACTCATGACAAAATAATCCCCCACCATTATTGTCATAGTGTTGTTAAACGAACTTGAATATACGCTATTATGCATAGTGGTTCTGACATTTGGATAAAAGAGATGCAAAACAGTTTTAAAGCAATCAGGAAAAGGAAATAATGATGACGAAGCACACGGCCCAAATTGCGATGTCATTCGGATATAAAGCTTTGATGAAAAATAAAGGACAAATGTTGTGGATTATTATAATTGATTAATTAAATCTCGTGACATCTTGCGAGAGTATGATTACAAGTTTATTTACTTTGACAGGCGAGATGGAAATGATCCAGCCATTAGAGCTAAAAAAAAACTCCCCTTTTATTCACAAATAGCATAATTACAATTACATTATTACAATAGGTACTTATTTCGCATTATTTCACTGTGCGTTTTTTTATTATTATTTTTTGTTCCTGTTTCTTTCATGATTCATTCAGAATATGTTCACAGTCTCGGAAGTATATTATCTATACGATCAGTCTATTCACTCTGTTTTCATTTTTTTTATCGGCTCTCACTGCCTAAGATTGCTTTTGAAACACTTATATGTTTAAAGAGAAGCTACATGCTACTATTTCTATTATCATAATTATTAAAGTATCAGTTTAATCCGTGAAAGCTTCACTTCCATTTAATGACGTTTAGATGATACTATGTTTCAAGCACTAACATTAATGGAAATAAAGTCAAGAAAAAAGAAAATTGTAAATAATTAATCATACAATCTGTGATACAAAGAAAAGAATGAAAGCGCAGTATACTATGCATATTTACACAATATTATTGCTGCTCAAAGCGTCTCCCAACGTTCTTTAATGTTAATTTGCTTTTTCTCGTGGTAAACAATGCTGCAACTGATATTTTGTGCACAGTGACATTAAGTGAAAGCCGATACAGTGAGAAGCCATTGTGCAGTCTTGTTGCCTAGGTAACGTGGGTGAACGAATCTTTGCGAGGACATGTTGATATCAATTCTTAATTTCTTTAGAACGTCGTTTTATTTTTGCAATATCCTATATGATATCAATCTATCGTGAAATTCACATTTATATCAGATTCTTCCATTTTGTAGTTGTAAGTTTTCATTTATTTCATTGTATTGTTTAAGAAATATCAGAGAGATATATGATCTGAAATGTTATTTCTAGTTTTTATTGTTTTATTCCGCTTGCTAGTTACAGACTAAACACGCTTCAGAAATACAAGGAAATGAATTGCATGTATGATTTCTGTTTAGATGTAAGACCTGAAAATTGAATACGTTGAATGATTGGACTGCATTCATTCATTTATTATATATTTTTTTAAACTAAATAATTGCATTATAGGTCTGCTATTAGGGCGTTATTAAATCAGTGACTTAAAATTATAAGCTTTCTTCAACGCTTGCGTGATACATTAACGTCAAGAATTTTGTATCAAAAAGCTAATTAGCAATTTATCCGCCAAAAGCAAACAGAACGTGTCTGTCGTGTTTCGTTTTCGTTTTCAATCGAATTTCACCTATAAAAACACGGTGTTCGAGTTGAAAGAGAGTCAACACTGTTTGTGGCAATCTGGTGTCAAACTAGAGTCAATATTTAGCTAAATAATTGAGTTGAATTGGGTCTTGAGAGGAAAGGGAGACCGAAATCAGTTGAAGGGTTGAAAGAAGGCTCAGAGAAAGCGGATATTCTTGAGGTCAAGAGGTTCATGAGTAGACGGGGTCCCCTACTTGTTCCAAAGTCAAGAGCAATCTTTTTACAATAGACTGGTACAAGAGTTATTGATTTTGATCAATTACAGTAGGCGCTTTTTTATCTTCCGAAAAGACCCGATCTGCATAATGTAATATTGTTTTGTTCTGTCACAGTGTAATCAGAGTAAACAATCGCGTGCCTTGAATAAAAATGTAGTTTTAATGAAAGTAGTTATTTAACTTTCTGCTCACCTATTTTACAAGCTGTAATGTTATCTCCGCCAAAAAGTCATATTATTACCAGTTTCTTTATAAATCGGTCCATACGTTTAGTTTATGATCTAAAGATAGTGTCAAGTTAAAGATATTTTGACACGAAATGGCAAAGGTCAGGGTTCAGATACACTGATTGTAGTGAAGGCATTGCGTACATTTTGTAAGAGCATTGTAAATTGGATTTGTACAAAGTTCAAAGGTAATTAGCTGAAAGGGGGAAAGTAAAGAATAATTAGTTTGTAGTGTATTTTGATAAGAATACTCATGGTACATACATGTAATTATGTTTTCCTTCGTTTCTTTTACTTCGTGAATTGTTTTGCATACTAGCAGGGCGCCGTGGTCCAGTGGTAACGTATCCGATTACGGATCCGAAGGTTGTGGGTTCGAACCCCGTTGGAGGCAAGAATTCTTCATGACCTTCCCGGGCGCAAAGTACTGGTTTAACCCAGGAAACGTCGAGAGGGATTAGTATAAGTTTTAAGAACTTGTTTCCCAATCGACGTAAAATAATTAAGTTTGAAACCTAAAACTAGCAGACCTACTTCACAAAACGACAATAAAACCAACCAAATAAAACAATAAATATTATGTTGTTGTTAGTGTTTTTATTTAAACACTAACAACACCTCTCCTAAAATAAAAATAAAATCTAAATATGACCCTTTTTTTTGCTCCATAGACCGTGAAAACAAAACTCGGTATTTGATGATTTATTGTTAGTTGATAAACCATGTTATCTGACTATAAATGTTGTATGTAAATGACAATGTCATGATATGCTAAGTGGTTGCAAGGAAACATCTGAAGAAAAAACATTTTGTTTATATAAGTCATCATACACCATAGCAGGCAAATCAAACACCATCGTTACCATCATAAATAATAAAAAAAAAAACACGAATTTCACGCATATAAAATCCATGCTAATGTTTCAGCTTTTAAGACAAATATTAAAAAATAATAATAAACTGTTTGTGTGTCATAAAACACCTGCTCATTTATTCATCGATAATTTGCTTTTGCGGATTCAAAGGAAACGTGCTTTATCACAGGTGTCAGCATTAGGGAAGGCACGGTAAGCTCGTGCGTTTTGTAGTAATGTATTGCCTATAGACCAAATCCAATAAAAAGTAATATTCTGGAAGCGTCACCGACGGCTTCTAAAACACAAAAGATTTATCCATTTGATTAGAAGGAACAAAATAATATATTATATGTACATTGGTGTCTGCGGTGAACAGCATGGGTTAGTATTAGGGATTATGTGGCTGGTATTACCAAGTACAAATGTTAAATATAAAATGCATAGTAAAAATATGAAACACAGCGAGTAATCTGTGTACATATGTATATATTTAATCTATAACTAATGATATTTGTTTGTATGTTTATATGATGTTCCTTTGTCAATGCTTAAGAGAGGTGGATAGAAAAGGAGAGAAAAATCAAATTACCATAAAGCTCCCATCGATAACAGAAAAAAAATAATCAAAAAAGAGGATGGCGTTCCATTTATGTGACATTAATTTTGATAGACTACAAATTAGCGAGGATGGAAGTTCTAATGGTTGTTTCGGACGTCACTTCCGGTTACTTCTCAAGAGTGATTTTGGTTATTTTGATCTTAAATGGCATTACACTAATACATTTTATTCAAAGGAATATTTTTTTTTTTTTTTATAATTTAAGGTTACGATTTGGGACGGAACGGCAAAGACATTGACGTCACAATACAACGCCCGACGATCACGCACTCTCCTCATGGTAGCAAGACGCTCGAAGAACAACACGCCATCTACCGGTTCTTCAAAAAAGGGGAGGCAACCATCATGATGAATTCCAAACATATATCTTCACAATCCAAGAACGGTTCTATCCTGCGAGGATTTCAAAAATACAAATGTGAAATCGATCCAAACTCTAGTACGAGAGCGATATCGTTGTATAATTCTTGAGATAACTTTTAATTCATTCATATGTGTTTTTGGATTAAGAAACCTCACGCCCGGGTCACATGGATAAGCCCGGGCTGTTAAAGGGGCCGCGAAGTAAATTGTCCAGTGAAACAGGGTGGTACGAAAACGTTAAAACGAAGATTTAGGAACGCCGGAATGTGTTGAATGCCTTTTTTCCATAAGGTGAAATAAATAACACACACGTTGTCAACCTTTGAAATGACATTGACGTCATTTTTCATTACGATCTTAGAAGCAAGTGTTCGCAACTCGCCCTTTCGCTCGATCTCTTCGTCAATATCGTAAGAAGGATAAAGCGGGGTGCGAACGTTACCAAGGACGAATGGGACCAAAGTCACGTGATAGCGAAACCTACAGACAGGCTGTGTTGACTTAAGAATTATTTAGAATTATTTTAACATTTATACGAAATGTAATAGGATGATCCGCCTGTCAACGACAATTTGTAACTTTCAGGTTAAATCGCGGCTTCTCTTTGACAAATTAGAAATTAAGTTGATAGATATTAGGATAGTAATTTTATCTCATTATGTCGTAATACGTGATTTTAAATGCCGCCAAGAAAAAAGACACCGCATTTTCCAATCACTGTCATTTGATGCCGCATTTTGAAATTCTTTTGAAAGGCAGTATCAAATTTCTCATTAAAAATGATGAAATTTAGGAGTGAAAGCCTGAAACCTGTTCTTTTTTTTTTTAAGTTTTATATTATCGGAGTGATATTATGACATTGTTCATTATTATTTTACTTTCATTTATTATGTATAAAGCATTTTCATTTAATTTATGGGCAGTGCTTTGCCCTTTTGCAGTTGTAAGGTTAGTGTTCAAATTTGGTATTCGGTGACATCTTTATTTATTATGATTTTATAATTAAAATGTTCATTTTTTTTTTTTGCAATACCTAACTAGAATTTCATTGGTTTAATAAAAATATTCAATAATTTCAGACATTAATTTGAATTCTACATTTTTCATTCTTCTGCCTTTATGTTAAAACAAAATGTCATCAGAAAAGTAAAGCTAACTGCATGTTATTGAAAAAGATAAACATTTTTATGCTGTAACTGATGAAAATTTGTAATGATTTCATTCCATGACTCTTAGATTCTGGCTGAATTAAAATTCAATTGAATTTTTGTCTTAATTTTGTTCAATTCCGACGTGGAATTCTTTTGTAATATCTCTAATCTAAGCTTAGTAGATTTGAATAAAAACATGTCGAAAACCCAATAAACAAATAAACAAAATGCTGAAATATCAGAAAAAAGGACCAAATTCGATGCAATTTCTGATAATGTATATACGAAATTTAGGCATTTGACCCACGCATATGTACCCTTTTTTTATAATTAATGTGGTTAACTTTGAATGATCCTGTTTGATAAAATTGGTAAATATGTTGTTAACCTAAGCCACGTGAAATGTTTTTTTTTTCCATCTTATAAAATCTCCGCATTTGGTTTAGGGTCCAAATGCAACTTATTATATATATTTCTGGGCGTTTTTAAATGAGTATTGTACACGGTCAGTGTAAATTCATAACAAATTAACTTTCCGTCCGATTGTCATGAAATGTAAATATTCGAATTATATTTTGATAGGCCTTGCTTTAAAAAACGTTAAAAAGCGTGAGTTTTTTTTTTTTAAAAGAAGTGCAGAACAAAGCGAATCTGTAAAGAACAAAACAGATATTTAATATTAATGAAATGTGTCACGTGACTTTCGCATATTATTCTTGTAAATGTTCATTTTTAATCTTTTAAGGTCAGTGTTAAATGTGTATTTTGTATTCCTTTTTCCTCCATTTTTGTTTTCCGTTTTTTGATTCAGTACTGTTTTTATTATATAATACTTGGACATTGTATTCTTGTTAGAGTTATTGTAATTTCGTTACTTTTGGATTATTTTGTTATTATATTTTTGTGTTTATTTAAGCCCCCCCCCCCCCCCTTGCAACACTCACACTTTTATCAATTTAAAAGATGAATAAAATATCTGTGAATTTTAAGTTCAAACAAGTTCAGACGTGTATGAGAATTCGTCTTTTCAAATAATTTAATTAAGACAGCCATACTGCTGCTACCTCTACAGCTACAACTAGTGCAACAACTATTTCGTCATCTACTTTACTACTACAACTACTACTACTATTACTACTGATGCTTCTACAACTACTTCACTGTCTCTATGACAACTTCTACTTCTTATGCTGTTATTACAACACAACTATTACTGCTGCTCTTATTACTACTACCACTGCTATTATTAATGCTTCTACTATTGTGAAGCAACAACAACACACACACGCGGAGAGAGAGAGAGAGAGAGAGAGAGATTTTGAGCAAATCGGATGATCGCATCATCATGACCAGGCGATGTTAGGCGTAAAAGAACAGAATATGCCTATATTAATGATAGTAAACTTGATATCTAGGGATTAAGGACCTCAACGTAGTTTGTTATATACGTCTTTCTTTCTTTTATTGTAATGGCAAGCAATAATTTTCTGATTATTATGGCCATATTTTAGAGCTTACGGTCAAGGATATCCCACGTGTGGATCCTGTTTTTTTTGCTGAAGAGACTAGCATCGGAAGAGACAGTGGTTTGATACAAGGGAGTCCGGGTGCGATACCCTAGCTCATTTTGCGAATAGACCCTTTGGTTTTTTATGTGCCCGGTGTATAGCACCGACATTAATAAGTTCCCGGGTAGAACCAGTACTGAGTACTCCAAGTTTCCATAGACGGTACGCTGTCTTATTTCTCATTTTCACAAATTAAAGTAATCAAGGAAAGAGAAATCAAGAAAGAAAGAATCAGATATTTAATAACGTGTCATAAAACAGATGTTTTACGATTTTACCATGCGATATTTCTCATATAGGAAAGAAAAGGATGTCAAATGAAAAGGATCAAGTGTCACTAGGAAGGTGGACTTAAATATGAAGTGAGGTTGGGTTATAAAGAGGTAGTCTTCATATTATAAATAAGTGGTCGTTATAGTGAGGTGGTCTTCATAGTTAAACAAAGGGTCGTTATAATAAGGTGGTCTTTATTGTGAAACAAGGGGTCTTTATAATGAGGTGTTTTTTATTGTGAAACAAGGGGTCTTTATAATGAGGTGGTCTTTATTGTGAAGCAAGGGTCGTGATAGTGAGGTGGTCTATATAGTGAAAACTGGTCTTTATTGTGAAGCAAGGGTCGTGATAGTGAGGTGGTCTATATAGTGAAAACAAAGGGTCTTATAATGAGGTGGTCTTTATTGTGAACAAAAGGTCGTTATAGTGAGGTGGTCTTCATAGTGAAAACAAGAGGTCGTTATAGTGAGATGGACTTCATAGTGAAAACAAGTGGTCGTCATAGTGAGGTGGTCTTAATTGTGAAAACAAGAGGTCGTTATAGTGAGGTGGTCTACATAGTGAAAACAAGGGGTCGTTATAATGAGGTGAAAACAAGGGGTCGTTATAGTAAGGTGAACACAAGGGGTCGTTATAGTAAGGTGAACACAAGGGGTCGTTATAGTAAGGTGAACACAAGGGGTCGTTATAGTAAGGTGAACACAAGGGGTCGTTATAGTAAGGTGAACACAAGGGGTCGTTATAGTAAGGTGAACACAAGGGGTCGTTATAGTAAGGTGAACACAAGGGGTCGTTATTAAGGCGTTATAGTAAGGTGAACACAAGGGGTCGTTAAAGTAAGGTGAACACAAGAGGTCGTTATAGTAAGATGATCTTCACTGTGGAAACAAGAGGTCGTTATAGTGAAGCGGTCTTTATTGCGTAATCAAATGGTTGTTATAGTAAGGCGAGGCGTTCTTTATTGTGAAAACAGGTGATCATTATAGCGAGGCGGTCTTTATTGTGAAAACAAGTGTTCGTTATAGTGAGGCAGTTTTTTTTTGTGAAAACAATTGGTCGATAAAATGAGGCCAACTTCATAGTGACAACAACTGGTCATTATATATTGCAAGGCGGCCCTTACAGTGGTGTGGTCTTTGAAGTGAAGTTGTCTTTACAGTTAGGCCCCTTGGAAAATTTTTTTATAGTGAGGGGACTTTCGTGAAATTGTCTTCATAATGAGGTGTTTTTACAGTAAGGTGACCCTTATAATGAAGTGGCCCTTAAAGAAAGGTGGTCTTTGTATTGACGTGGTCTTTGAACTTTAAAATGAGGTGGTCTTTAAAGTAAGATGTTTTAATAGCGATATTGTTATCATATTTATTGACTTTGTCTTTACAGTGACGGTCTTTAAAGTAAAATGGTCCTTAAAGTGAGGTTGCTTTATAGTAAAATGGTCCTTAAAGTGAGGTGGCCTTTATAGTAAAATGGTCCTTAAAGTGTGGTGGCCTTTATAGTAAAATGGTCCTTAAAGTAAGGTGGCCTTTATAGTGAAATGGTCCTTAAAGTGAGATGGCCTTTATAGTAAAATGGTCCTTAAAGTGAGGTGGCCTTTATAGTAAAATGGTCCTTAAAGTGAGGTGGCCTTTATAGTAAAATGGTCCTTAAAGTGAGGTGGTCTTTATAGTGAAATGGTCCTTAAAGTGAGGTGGTCTTTATAGTATAATGATCCTTAAAGTGAGGTGGCCTTTATAGTGAAATGGTCCTTAAAGTGAGGTGGCCTTAACAGTGAAATGGTCCTTAAAGTAAGGTGGTTTTTATAGTGAAATGGTCCTTAAAGTAAGGTGGCCTTTATAGTGAAATGGTCCTTAAAGTGAGGTGGTCTTTATAGTAAAATGGTCCTTAAAGTAAGGTGGCCTTTATAGTAAAATTGTCCTTAAAGTGAGGTGGCCTTTATAGTGAAATGGTCCTTAAAGTGAGGTGGCCTTTATAGTGAAATGGTCCTTAAAGTGAGGTGGTCTTTATAGTAAAATGGTCCTTAAAGTGAGGTGGCCTTTATAGTAAAATGGTCCTTAAAGTGAGGTGGCCTTTATAGTGAAATGGTCCTTAAAGTGAGGTGGCCTTTATAGTGAAATGGTCCTTAAAGTGAGGTGGCCTTTATAGTGAAATGGTCCTTAAAGTGAGGTGGCCTTTATAGTGAAATGGTCCTTAAAGTGTGGTGGCCTTTATAGTGAAATGGTCCTTAAAGTGAGGTGGCCTTTATAGTGAAATGATCCTTAAAGTGTGGTGGCCTTTATAGTGAAATGGTCCTTAAAGTATGGTGGCCTTTATAGTGAAATGGTCCTTAAAGTGAGGTGGCCTTTATAGTGAAATGGTCCTTAAAGTGTGGTGGCCTTTATAGTGAAATGGTCCTTAAAGTGAGATGGCCTTTATAGTGAAATGGTCCTTAAAGTGAGGTGGCCTTTATAGTAAAATGGTCCTTAAAGTGAGGTGGCCATTGTCCTTAAAGTGAGGTGGCCTTTATAGTGAAATGGTCCTTAAAGTGAGATGGCCTTTATAGTGAAATGGTCCTTAAAGTGAGATGGCCTTTATAGTGAAATGGTCCTTAAAGTGAGGTGGTCTTTATAGTAAAATGTCCTTAAAGTGAGATGGCCTTTATAGTGAAATGGTCCTTAAAGTGAGATGGCCTTTATAGTGAAATGGTCCTTAAAGTGAGATGGTCTTTATAGTAAAATGGTCCTTAAAGTGAGGTGGTCTTTATAGTAAAGTGTCCTTAAAGTGAGTGGTTCTTATAGATATAGAAGATATATTGTTGATATAATTATAACAATGGGATAATTAGTTTGAAGATGTTCTCCTTCCAATGATAAGTAACATTGATTCGTGGTAAAATGCGAAGAACAAAACGTCGAAATAAAATATAACATACCGGTACATGTTATTTGTGTGCTTGCTATTAAGCCGTGAAAGAAAATCTGAAAATAAAAGACGACATAAGATAAACATATACGAGTGTTTCCCAAACAGTGAGGGGAACAGTTTATACAACCTGGCCTCATTAATATTCATAATCGCGAGATTAATGACAGGGTGTCAATAAAAAGTTTGTGAACGTAGGGTTATTCAAACTGTATCAGATTCATCTGAAAGAAAAACTATCTGAGAAACCATTTTGTTTACAGAATACAAGGTTCGCTGCTTAACCTTCATAGAAATACACTGACCTTGATCAAGGTCATTAACTTGAGGAACTATGTAATCAAAATTGGGAATATCTTCGTTTGTTTTCTAGATTTTTTTTGTGATGTTGATCATTTGAGGATTTTTGTTCCACATAATTAATATTTCTTTACTGCAGTATCACGCTATAGACACACTTTGGAGGCTACGCCCAACTGGGGGACAGGTTTTTACAACTAATACTTATTCCAATCGAAAATTTCTGAGATGGACAAGTACTACGCGCTTAGGAACTTTTGCAAATGTATCATCCCTAGAGGGGATGGAGATTATAAGCTTCTGGTTCGTAGAAATTGAATAATACCTCTCGAATATAGTGCAGAAAACAAGTGGCATGAAATCCAGTCACAGTATTCTGACAACAGTCCAGGAACTACCATTATGCTGAATGCAAAGCTGTACCGTGTACTTTGGAAAGTCGCGGCCGAGAATTAATCTCGCGTCCTCTCGGCTATGATGCGGATGTTTTAATATCTCGGCCACGAGGATAAGTCCACTGTGATATTTTAACATAATCATATTTCGTTGTCTTAAATTTTCTCTGAAACTGTCTTTAAAACAATTTATTTTGCAGATATATACGTAGATTCACGATTTCAAGAAAACATGATAAATGAAACTTTTTTTCATGGGGTTATTATTGGTGGGCATAACTATCCACGTAATCAACGAAATTTAGTCCTTCCACGAATATAAATGATTATACAATAAACGCCTCAATAAAATAACGCTTGCCTTTGACTGAGCGATAGAATATACACATGTATTGTAATAGGATGTTAACGCGCAATAATATACATTCATGCATGCATACATACGTTTTACATATACCATATCGTGACCGACTAAAACATAGTCCCTGAGTGAGTCAGAACATTACATATGATATCTGTTACATTAGACATGCGCCATGGAAAGTTTTATATCCGAGACATAAGTCTTTACACGGCTTGGCATATAAGATTTCAGACGTAATAAATTGTATGTCTCTTTTCATTTAATAAGTAATAAATAAATGAGAAATACATTATTATTATTCAAATTACACAATCTTAGGAAGATAAGATTATCTTGTTATTTAGACTTAAGGTAATTTATATATTAACTAAATTGTGATCAGCGGGGCCTCCGTGGCCGAGAGGTAAAGTCGCTAACTTTAACACTCACTCAGCCCCTCACCGCGTGGGTTCAAATCCCGGCAGGGTCATTCGGATTTTCATGTGAGGAAGCCTTCCAGCTGGCTTGCGGTAGGTCGGTGGTTCTTCGTGCATTCGGGCTCTTCCTCCACCTGTGATTAGCTGGACGTCGCTATATTACTGAAATACTGTCGAAGCGACGGTAAACTCAAATAGTCAAGTCAGTTAAAATGTGATCATGGTCCATCAAGTGATTATGAGAATTTTAAGGTAAATGCAAGCCTTTATAGGCTTTGAGCAAAACAGCCTATAACCCCAAGTCAGTGTATACTTGCATCTGCACTGAAGTCTTTTTTTTTAAGCGTTTGAAAGATAATGATTATAATGTAATGATGGATCACCTTAAACAGTTTGCATCCTGTTCGCAAACACATTACCCATGATGAATACATGTATATCCCAAGATCAAAACGCAGTCGGCATATTTTTTATTTCTAAAATATCTTTATTTCACTAAAGTTTGGAATGAACTCGAAAACTCATTGACCAACATGTAGAAAAAAATGCACTGTGTGTTTAGCATAACAAGTTGCATAACTACCACGTTCTATGAATAAAACATACAAGGGCATTAACCAACAATTCTCTTAACAGCATTGACCTTGAATAGCGCATTCTGTAATATGCTTGAACTATTTCCTTAACATGCATTAATAACCGGCGCTAATCCTTATGACATTAACCTTTTTCAACATGAATTATCACTGCGTGACATATTGTTATTAATTAAGATTCGGTCTACTTAGGTTCATGTTCAAAATTCACATTCAGAACGCATTAAACAAAGTACTGCATGATTATTATATATAGGATCTGTCATGATTTTAATTTATATACACTTTTAATAGTGTTCAGGAAATGTGGTATTAAGCAAAAACATTCATAGAGCAAACGGCATTCATGAAACATAGATCACGCGTAGATTGCGTGACATCATTAATTAATACATAATTATATATTGTATGTTATTTTGTATTATCTAATTATCATTATTTTGGATGTCGAAATCCAGTGGTAGAGTTCATTGCGTATAAATCCGAAGGCTGCGAGTTCAGTCCTTGGATCGGGGCATTTTCAAGCCTTTCCTCGGCTCAAAGTACAGGTCCAGATCAGGAACCGTCGAGAGGGATTAGAATGAAATATACATGTATAGTTACTTCCGAATCACCGTAAAATTGTACTTAACTTTAAATAATAAATAAATAGATGCTTTTGTTGTTGTATTGGGGCTGCGCTGCGATAGTATTTCAATCATATAGCGACGTCCAGTTAATTACAGTTGGAGGAAGACCCCGAGTACAATAAATAGATGAATGAATTAATGAATTAATCAATTCATATATATATTCATTCATTATCTCCTTACAGATCGATATATTCATGTGTATTTATTTGTTAAATATATATTATTTAATTGGGGAAAATGATGGGCTTATACCATTGATCAAATACTAGTACATAAACTGCGCATTATGTAGGTGTTTCTTGAGACTATCTTAATAGAATTGCATGGTGAAAGAGTTATAAGACACACACACCCACCTCCTCCTCCTAAACGGAATTGCATGGGTTCGAACTCAAGTTGCGAAGTATCAAAGTCATAAAATGGTACAAATATATTATATCCCATAGCGCCCAGCACAAAGAGGCAGTTCCAGGACTTGTTAGCTTTGTCTAGTGTCTAGCTAGTCTTTGTCTAGTGTGATCATGTCACATATCTGCGGCGTGATACTGTTAGGCATGTGTTCTTTCGAGCTCTAAACTAATATTTGTTAGTCCAAAAAAATACCTAAAGACGTAGGTGAAACGATAAACAAACAAACAAAATAATTTTAAATGTAAATAAGCAAAGCTCCAAGGGGGAAATGATGACAATACAATGGTATATAAAGGCTTTTTGCTCTCTGTCATTACCCACGAGCGATGAGAAATTTTGTATTTGATCAAATATTAACATATCTTAATTTCTTCTCGCTAATTCTTATTCGTATTTGCTAATTCATGTTCGGTACAAATACATTAATACAAAATAGTCACTATAGCAACAAATCAAAACAGAACATGGTAAACATATTTTGCCCTCAAACCAGGATATGCTTGTCTAAAAAACACAGAAATCATCACCATTCACTCTCGATGAAAGCCTACAAAATTACTTAATAGCAAAGTATACAGATATCTGAGTGTACTAAGTTGTTATAGCTTTCCTCAAAGATAATAGATATTTAGGTATAATTTATAATGCGTCGTGAATACTGCATATAAAACCTAATGCAACGAAATTGTATAATTTGATAAAATTGGATAAGAATAAGTGATAAAACGAATCCATTAATACTTAATTTAATTTGAATACAAAACGGCATATGTAAAATTGCTTACGAGTGTACAAAATTCGCGCTTTGTTTCGCTCGAGGAGACATTTCTTCCTTGCGTCATTTCCGCCCTCCATTTTGACAACCCGAAAATAAACTTTAAAGATGTGTTTTCGAATTTATATATCATCAACAAAGATAAGTCTAAAACAGTATATATATATTGTTCTTTTTATTTCAGAAAAAGATATATTGAAATAATAGCGCGTTGTCATTTTATTCAGCTTTTAATTTATGTAAGTAATGTACATGTTTATATGTTTTTTGTTTGTTTGTTTTGTTCTTTTTTCTTTCGTTCGATCTTTAATTTTTGTGAGTTTGTTTCTTTGTTGGGTTTAACGTTCCACCCCCAGTATTTCAGTCATATGGAGACGATTACTACAGATATAGTACTGACACACTGCAGTATCACGCCGGCCGTATATATGTGGCATGATACCATACCCAGTCACATTATCCTGACACAGGGCCAACCAGTCCCGCAACTACCCTTATATGCTGAGCATCAAGTACCAAGCAAGGGATCTATAACAGTACCATTCTCTACGACTTTGGTATGTCGCGGCGGGGGATCGAACCCACGACCTCCCGCACCCGTGGCGGACGCTCTGACCACTCGGCCACCGGGGACGGTTCATTTTTGTTGTAAATATTCGTTATCAATAGGAGTATGTTGTATAGATAATGAACACCACAAACTTCTCTCTCTCTCTCTCTCTTCTTCTGCTTCTTCTTCTTATAGTTTGGAAAGTTTTAGGACTGCAAATGTCTGAACAGGTAAACGTCTCACGTTGAGTATTTAGTGAAAAGCAGAAAAAGCACAAACGTGTCAGCAATTTATGCCGGCTATAATTTCGCGACGATTTATACTCGCGGTTTCATACTGACCGCTTAAAACGCACGGAATCGCTAATATAGACTCAAAAGATATATGAAAAAACGCCCTGGACAGATTCATGTATAGATATTAGCCGAGCATTAAATACTTCATGACCGGTAGATTGCTTTGATTATTAGAGGATGGATTGCTTTATACACTTCTGATGTTACTCATCATGTTTTTAGCGAGAAAATGGGATCAAATCAATGCTGACTTTCATCACATGAGGTAAATTCGAGGTAAATAATTTGAAAATATTGGTGGGCTAATATTTCAATCTTATTTGAAAAGTTACTTCATTTCGTTGGTGAATTTAAGTCAAATAAACGCCGTCATTTTGAAAGTGTAATTGGGTGTTCTCTCAATTTACAAAGGTTAACAAGCAAAGCTGTTTAATTTATTACATAAACCTATTAAGGTGGTCTGAAGTTTTCTACGTATTAAATTTATCGCCTTCTCCGCCGAACTCTAATTTGAATAAAAACGGGAACTATTTCATTTTCTGTCACCCATAAGAGGCTCGCTAATTTGATAAATTAGTCATTAAATTGTGATTATAAATTTACACCGGTTTTAAATAATAAAGTACCACTTGAGAGACTGGACTCGCTTAATAGGGCCGGGATTTAAACGAGCAATAGATCACCATGATTAATTGTTGCGACCTTAACGCCCACACTGATTATCACGTGACCCGGTCACGTCATCATTTGTCACAGCTTGGCCACCCATGTTGTCAGAACACGGGTAGGTGGAGTAATCTCATCACAAAGTACCCAAAATATGTCCTCCAACAGCAAACGGGCGATTCAATATCAAGTGATCTTTTCATATCATGTTACACATAAATACATACTTGATTCTTAAAATACTACTACTACTACTACTACTACTACTACTACTACAACTATGATAATATGTAAACTTGAACATTGTTTCAGTATTTACATGAATATAAATTAATGTAATTTGGTTAGTAATTCGTTGACGTGAATAGAACTTCTAAAAAATGCATCCGGTACGTTGTTGTAATAGAAAAAAGTCAAATTTTAAAATACAAAAATGTGGTTTAAAACTTCTATATTATAAAAATCTATCTGTTTATACCCTCTCCTCTTTTGTGACTGAAAATGTAAAAAAGTCAGTGGAGAAATTGCGATTATTGTAAATGGAATTCTATAAGTTTGTTTGTTTGTTGGGTTTAACGTCCCAACGACAGTATTTCAGTCATTTGGAGACGATGTCTACTTAAGACAGATATAGTGTTGCCACACTGCAGTATCACGCCGTAGACATGTGGCATGATACCACAATCAGTCACATTATCCTGACACCGGGCCAACCAGTCCTGCAACTATCCTTATATGCTGAGCACCAAACAAGGGAGCTAAAACAGTACCATTTTTACGACCATTTTTTTGTATGTCGCGGCCGGGGATGGAACCCACTACCACCCGCTCCCGGGGCGGACGCTCTAACCACTCGACCACTGGGGACGGTAAGTTATGTAAGTAGATTTAAAAAATAACAGTTTTCAGTTAAACAACGCACCGTGGATCTTTTATTCAAAGGATTGTTTAAAACATATCTATCTTAAAAGTCATAACTAGACATTGAATTACAGTTAGGTTACGTAAAATAACCAATATGTTATAGAACACAATTGTATTTCGACTCGGCAATCTTCGGTCAAACCCGGTAGAAGTAATAACTGGAAAGACAAAGCAGATATATCGCATAGTTTGATAGTCAGATTAATTAAACATCAGCATTTCAAATTAGAATACATGCCATAAGTAGTGAGAAGTTACACTGTCATTTTAAGATATAAAAAATTAATATATAGCAATTTAAAATCTCCATAATGACTTCAAAGGGGATAATACGTTAAAACTTACTTCATTCATCATGTCATTGAAATGGTATCAGAGAGAGAGAGAGAAGGAAATGTTTAATGAGAATAAATCAAACGCATCACGGAACACTTGGTTCTCGTTTCTCTTTATTCATATAATTTTGACAGATATCTAAAACAAAATCAGACATTAATACCTCGGTATATCACACGATCAATATACCGCCGGCTGAAATCAGTACAAACAGGTATCGCTGAATATAAACAGATAATTACATCAAGATGGTACAAATATCACCAAATGAAAACACATATAATATATATATACTGAGAAACATATGCAACAAAATATTATCGGGAGACACATATACAACAAGATATTATCAGGAGACACATATACAACAAGATGTGATCAGGAGACATATATACATAGAGGGTACAAATATCATCAAGTTGTATTAATGAAACAATAGTTTTTCGGGTAACACAAATACAACAATATGATACAAATAATGCAATCAGATTAAAAAAAAAAGAAACATTGTGATTCCTAACAAACAAGGGGTATAAATATATAATGGTGGTAAAAACACCACAAAATGTTAAATGCAATGTGGTATATAAGAAGTCGGTACAAATATAATATCTGTTGCAAATACCACATGGTGGTTGAATAAATTAATATGCTATACATGTTTAATCCGACTGTATTAATATAAAAAGACCAACCAGGAGGTACAAACGCAGGAGTATGCTACAGCTACCACGAACAGTATGATACTGTAAATATCATTACTTTTTGTTGATATAAAATTTAGTTGATTATGTGCTTTATATTTTGTGGGCATATTTATTGGTGGGACTATGGTCTAGAAAGCGTTTAGTCTAATTCTTAATGGTTTTCGTGGGAAAAACTTTCTTCTTTGAAATCAATATCCCACGAAATTTAGTGATTTTACAGTATATAACCGGTGAAACAAATATAAACTATGTTCTAGATGGTACAAATAAAACCATATTGTTTACAACTCGGTGGTACAAATACAACTAGATGGTACAAATAAAACCATATAGTATACAACTCGGTGGTACAAATACAACTAGATGGTACACATTTCACAGTATGTTTAAAACGCAACCTGGTGTTACGTATGTTTGTTGCTGTTAAGCTAGGGTTAACTGTTTCGGTCGTAAAGTGACGCCAAGTTAACATGTACATGTGAAAGAAAGAGGCACCAGGATAGAAATACCGACCTACCGTAACCTAAGCGAAAATTTCCTCGCAAGATCCTGCTGATAGTCGAACCTGCAACCGCGAATGGCTGAGGCATAGTAAGTCGGCGACAGTAACCACTTGCCTACAGCGGCACCATGTATACAAGAATGTGCAATGTGAACAAGGGTTAAGAAAGGAATAACATTAATAACGTAAACAACTGTGATGGTGATAATGATACAGCCCTTACTAGTACTATAAAAAATAATCATAATAATAATTATAATAATAATAATAATAATAATAATAATAAAAGCTTTAGTACAGAATTACTTTTAAGACACGGACTGAACAAATATTATCTTGACTTTTTCCTGCTTATGGCATACGAAAACATAACACAGGCGCAGAAATACGAACTCTAAAGAAACGTTAGATGATACCTCTAGCCACTTCTAACGATAAAAATGCAATTTGTGTATTAATTAAATCAAGAAATGACAATCGAAAGGACTGCGTAGGAATTTCTGACATGTGACACATGTTAGAAATGCGTTTATTTTACATTTTGATTGTTTCTTTGCATATGGGAGAAAATCAGTTCTTTTGGAGAATATCTGAAAGAATTAAGGTATGCGATCAATATATTTCAGATGTATCGTGTTTTACTGAATTCCTGCCCTGCCAACAATGCTTCAATCGTTTGGATACTTCATTTAATTTAGGATGATAAAGCGCAGCTGTAGTGTATTTGCCGTAGACAGGTGGCATGAAACCACAATCTTGACACCGGGCCAATCGGTTCAGTCAGTTAATGATTCAAGTCGCCACCGGGGATTGCACACTACACCAACTGTTCCAGAATATGACCACTAGTTTATGGAAGACGATGAAGGTTGATGGGAATTTAAACAATTTCGACGTTGAGAAACATTGCCTCAATTTTAAAATTAATCGTAATCAATCAAACCGCAGTAGGTAATGGGAAAACAATATTTATCAATCGGTGAAATGGCGCATAAAAATGTTTTCAAAATACCAGAGAATAAAGAAATTGTCAACCAGAAATAAAAAAACCTTGTGACATTTTGGTTGGTCTCAAGCAAAGATAGAACTACAGACGCCGTTTTTCATGAAGTTAACCTCCTATAATTTGTTGTGTTGGAGTTTATTGTTTCAGTCACTATTTTAGTTTTTGTTTTATCTAGGCAGAGATTTATTTTCAATACGCAGTATCTATTAAACAGTTAGTCTCAAATCTGGTTTGGGGTAAAATGAATGATTTTTTAAATATTTCGTAAGAGGGCTCGTATTTCCAGTATTCATTTGTTCAGTTCTTAAATTATTGTTTTTAAAAAAATACTGTATCAGGTGAAATACTGTGCATATACATGTGTTTCAGTTTTAAATGTGAATATGTTGCTAAAAAACACTATGAAAATATCTCTTATACCATCGGTGGTGGTGGTGTGTGTGTGTGGTGTGTGTGTGTGGGGGGGGGGGGTGCTGAGTACACAGAGGAACCAACCTACACAAGCCAGCTGAAAGGTTTCCTTCTCTGAAACATCCGAGTGACAATGCGTCAACTGTTCCACCTTCAAACTTATACGTTTACCAATTATTAGTGTTACTTCGAAAACGACACGATTGCCCGATAAAAAAACAACAACAAAAACTCGATGGTGACTAAATATTTGCCACAAATCACACAACCGTGCGGTTTCCAAAGTAAGAGTTCACTATTTCTCATTCCAATAGCGGCATGAATGGTGTTACGTAACGTCGTTGATATAGCAACCGCCAATCTGAAACTTGAGCGGGTCCTTCGGAAAAGTGTTCGAACGTTTATCGAGTGGAGTGGTTCTTAACGATTCGACAAGGCACTGACTAACAAGAAAGTTTGTGGTTAAATTTCAGGATTCGGTACTTGTATATAGAGCTTTTTTCAATGAGCAGCATCTGCAGTTGTTTATGTTTTTAACTCTCAATTTATGAATAGAGGAACTTTTTTTTTCAGTTGACCTTGTCCCAAGTATGATGATCAAAGGTCTTTTCATAGGCCACCACAATTTGCTTTTTATGGAAGCCGCTCTTTGCGGTGGTTTCAAGCGTTACCGGTCCAGGTGGCCGAGAGGTTAAAGCGTCCGCCACGTGACATGGATATCATGCGTGCGATCCTCATTTGAGACATACCATTGTTTTAAAATGATGCTGGTAGAGCTCCTTTGTTTGGTGCTCATTATATAAAAATAGTTCCAGGACTGGTTAACCCAGTATCAGGATACTGTGACTGGGTGTGGTACGATGCCACTTGTCTTTGGAGTGGTATGTCAGTTACGTAGAACTTTATTTATCTCATGTAATCGAATGACCGTCAATGCATGTTTAATCCAGGAAACATATAAACAAATAATTCAAGTGTTTGCAACTGGTTTGTTTACAAACCTGTACAAAATATAGTACGGGCACGTAATTGAGGCACGAGCTTGCATCAAGGTTGACCATTAACTTATTTCGCCCCCGTTACAGCATGGAGGTTAATATTTATGCAATTTTAAGTGGATTCTCGTATAACTTCCTATCTGCCGAATGTGCATCAAATTTCACGGACGGCGTAAGGGAAAAGACATTGTTCAGATGCCCTGACCAAATAAGAGAATGTCTTATATTAATTACAGAGAAGCAGGTGGGTTTGGATTAAGCATCCATGTATACTTGTTTAAAAAATGATTAAAAGTGATCATGACTTAGATACAGTGTACAGTAGATCTATCAAGTAGTATTTTCTTCCCATTTAGAATTTTACTTTGGATGAAAATGGGATGCCAAGTTAATGTATATATCCCCTGTTTCTGCTTACTTTGCGGTTTTATTAATCGGAAAGTTAAGCAACCCCCCCGCCCCCATTGCTTAAGCATTTTTGAATATCACTCAAGCATTTTAATTCCAAAGTATCTAACAGTTAAGGGGTAAATAATGAAGCTGAAATTGGTGATAATGGTTACAGAATCGGCATATTTCAAACATTTGTAATGCATACTCTGTGTTTGTACATGTATGATGTTCTTTTTTCAATCAAAATGGCGGCGACGTGTATAATATTCCTCGCTTACATTTACATCAGTGGGTGACTAACGTTAGTGTGGGAATTTTCTTTGACAACATCCGATGCTATGCACAGAGCCATTGTTCCTTTTTAACTTCTTATTTTATCCCTTTTGTTCCTGGACGGAAATATATAGCTAGAGGCTCGGTCCCGTTTGCTACTTGAACCATAAATGCCAAAGACATCCGACTATGTAGATGTCCAAAATGTCACGACTTCTGCAGGAAGCTATTATCTCGGTGGAATCAGATGTAAACAATTCAATTGCACATGTATATACCTCTCCTTTCTGGGTCAGTTTTCGCATCCACCAAACTATATTTAAACAATTTTATGAATGAAAGAATTGCCGAAGTTGTAATAATACTATAGTACGAAACCGGAAACGGAAGTGCTTGACTCGCGTATCCTGTTGTTTCCATTGGTGAAGAATGCAGTAGCTGGAGAGCTACTTCCTGTGGCGGGCGTTAATGATGGAAGTGTAGGCTTGTTCAAGATTCCAATTACTGTGAAGGGTCCCGCCTTTGGACGAGCGCATGCTAACCCCTTCGGCGGGATTCAGTTGTTCTGCTGGTGCCGCAGACGAATTCCCGCGAGACCACAATAGAGCAATACAATGTACGTATGTGGCTAGAATTTAGGTGTATTGACCGGATTTGAACGAAGGGAGGTTGCTATGAGTGTTTTCGCGGTATATTTTACTTTTATTTCATTGACGTCAGTTGGGAACCACGTTCACTTTTATCCCCCTCCCCCGACCAGTACTCTGCGATTGGGATGGCCGTGAAAAAAACAAGCGCTGTTTTGATGTAGACTTATTTTGTTGCTTAGTGGGTTTAACGTCCCGACATTATTTCACTCATCTACTTGAGACAGAAATAGTGCTGCCATGCTGCAGTATCAAGCCGTAGACATGTGACATAATACCACATTATCCTGACACTTGGCCAACCAGTTCTGGAACTACCCTTATATGCTGAGCGCAGTTTTGGTATTAATACACCTTTTTAATGTCATTACATTGTAATTGGAACATACACTCAGTACCAAAAGAAAGTGTGCACTTTTAGAATATAGATATTTCAATATTTAGTAAATTTTCGCACACTATATATTTTTTGTGTATTGTCATCGATCTTGCTCAAAATCTCTACTTGACACGGTAGATCGATGACAAATACACACGAGATATAGTGTTAGAAAATTGAAACTGATTGCTAAATGAAAAAAAATAAAAAAAAATAATGAAAAGTGCACACTTTCTTTTGGTGTATAGTGATACCGGAACTACACTGCAGTATTAAGTCATGATTATATAGAGCACGTTTAATTGGTATAATACCACACGTAGTCACGTGATGTAGACACGGAACCGTTCTATATTGTAACTGTAAGTACCAGGTTCTCTTGTATCAAGGAAACCATGTTAAACCCCACTTATTTATACCCGGCTCGAAGTCCACCAACCATACCTAGCGCTAAGTAATACTTAAATACTTGGGAGCGAATTTCAACATTCTTGTTTCTCTGATCAAAATACCAAACTATTTAATTCGAAATATACGAATACAATGTATATGACTTAATTGAAATACATTATTACCTTAATAATTAATATTATTTGCTAAAAATGAAACTTTTATGTATTCTTGTTATAGAAGCAAAGAAGATGAGATTCGCCTCTATAAGTATTTAAGTTTAAGTATAGGTGGAGGAATTCGAGCCAGACCTTATTCATTCAACGGTGCCTGTTGGTTGATAATTACTTGACGAATTGTAGATTTAGAAATATTCTCGCAACAAGCGAGGATCGAACCATCAACAATCCGATCCATTGTCCCTGACTTCTACTTGTGGACCGCGATGCCTTTCAGACCATAAATTGCACGTGGGGAGAATGCAACCAATATTAAACCCGGATTTATATAGATGTTTGATATTTTTTACTGTTAGTTTAACCCTTTACCTCATGAATATCCATGTACAAATTGATGACTCGATAACTGAACTTAAAATGATTTTTTAAAATATTATTTTTCTTTGCCGTGAAGACTGTGTAGGATCTGAGCTTCAATATTGTATGAGCAAACAAAGTAGACCCTGATCAGACTGAACCTAATAGGATACGACTGATCACTGATCAGGGTCTCCCCTGTTTGCGCATGCGTCAAATTGGGTCCGTATGTAGTAAATGCAATAAAAAGATAATCATGACAAATTATGTTCTTTTCTGAGTAAACTACTTCGATTTAGAACTGATTATACACACTTATTTGACAAAGATCGCATGCTAACATTGTAATGCAATTGGTATATGGCCAATATACTTGTAACTTGGTTTTAGAATCCATTTAGTTAGATTCAACAACAAAAATAACGATGATGATAATAAGTAATAATTATATGAAATATTTATATAAATTGTCAGATCTCCATATCCACTTTAAAGTGATGCTAGATTTACGACAGGTGTTCTGTTTTACGCAAGGCTATCCATTCCAATGTGCCTGTATGTCAGTATATCAGTTTCTATTTTGCATCTTCCTATTTCAACATTGCAGCCTTTCTTGTTGTTTTTTCACTCCTAATTGTCCCAGTTAAACTGTGCATTGTCTTCTTTGTTCGTCTGTAACACAATATTTGTCTAATTAAAATAAAGACAGCGCAAAATACAACAGCTGTTTCTGGTCTTTGTCAGTTTCCTAAACGGAAATGAGCATATAAAAGTCACGAAAATAATATTTTTTCTACTGGGTGGTAGCTAGATATGAATTCATAAAACTTAATCTTATTATGATCGGTACAGGAAAAAGTATCCAGAAAAAGTATCTATGGGAGGTTAATTTCAGACCATTTTCCCGTGTAAAAATCATTTAAAGATCACAAATTTTATCTCAGTAGGGAGTCTAAGGTCAAAAGATCGTGTGCGCCAACTGCGCAGTCTCAGGCATGCGCATAAGATATCACTTGATCGGTTTTTAAAAAAGCTGTTTGTATTTAACATTTTTATCACGTAACAGTTTCACGTTTGATAATTTCGGACAAACTGATGAATTTATAATTCACATAAAAGATTTGTAGTTTGTAAATAAGACCTTTCGTTGAATGAAATGATTTCTAAATGCAATTAAAACAGCTAAACGCCACCGTAATCCTGTTTGAAATCACAGATTGAAAAGTTGGAAATATTTCGAGCGATTATTTCTGTAGCCACTTCAGTGAATTTAATAAATTCAAAATTATACCTAGCGACCTATTTGTAATTAAGTAAAGCAAAGATTGAATATTCTAAGTTTTGTCAGACCTTTGTAATTAGAAGAGTGAATTAACTTTTTTTCAAACCTGATAAACCATGATGTGCTGAGCATCAGTTTTCAAGTATTTAAATGAATTCAATTTCGAGCCATCCGGCATGGAAAAAAGTAAGTTGTGTGAAATTAGTATATTCAGACGTTTGTATGGCATTAAATACTTTTATTATGACAGGGAATGGCGGATTAAATGTCAGAACAAAATCTTGTCTGTCGATTGACAGACTGAATGACCCGCTAAAGCGGTTTGAAGGTTATTTTTCGTAGGCTTTTAAGTCCATAAAAATACATTCATCCATTCGCGCTCGTTCGTATGTTCTTTAAATCATTCATTTGTCAAATAATTCACTCAGTCGTTCATCATTTATTCATTATTTTGCCCCTTTATGCACTCACGAAAACATACACACACACACACACACACACGGGCGCGCCCGTATGCACGACCACACTCACGCACGCACACGTGCTTTGTAGTATCGCATTATGTATCTTCAATATTGATAATCTTTCTGACATTCGTCTTTAATGCGAACAAAATCTAACTCGTTTTTTTTTGTTTTTTTGTTTTTTTCAGAAATTTTCTGTCAATGTATGATAGGTAGTGTACATGAAGTTGCATTCTTTCCGCATTAAACAGGCGACATTTTCTGTCATCTGAAACTTCGAGAGAATCTGAAAATACCTTAATCATATGTTAAGTGTACCAGCTTTAAAACAATACTGGGAATTTTCCACCAACCAGACATAATTGTGTGCATGGGGTCACCAAAATGTTCATTCAAAGTCCAACTGAAAATAAATGTTGAAAGAGTTCTTTTTTCACAATATCAAATAAGCTAAAATACTTTGATATTTCCTTTTAAAACACATAAAAGAAACAAAATGCTTTGCAATTTCTCTGGTCAGCGTTTTTTATCTTTTGCACCTGGCGAAAATGTATATATACCTGCAAAAAAAAAAATGCACCACAGTATCGGCTGTTCACATCTAAACAAACAAATGCATTGAAAATACGTATCTTAGGTTAATACTTAAACATGTGAGATAGAGAAGGGATAACAAGACATTTTCCCAGGTAAACGATAAACGATTGATCCCCAGAATAAAAACAACTAATGAATGGCAATTCATACTGACTGTCTGTCAACGAGATTAAAGAAAATGCAGCGAAAACGCTTTTAAATAGAATATGAAACATCGTTCAAACCTCTGGTTAAGACAGATTATTAGTAACCCGGATGTATCAAATGACAGTATGTTGGATCATGGTGATAAAACGCTTGCACAAAGCAGACGACATTTTGTGTCAGACGAGGCTAGGTAAACGATGAAAAAACAAATTGTTTTTCGCAGGTGCTCATGGGAAACAGTAACAATCAGATTGAAGAAGTAAATTTCAATGACATAAAGATAAAAACCCGAGACGGAGAAGTCAGTGACATTCGTAGACCAATAAACATCATTTTAAGTAGCAAAACTTTTAAGCTTAATTATGGGTTTGTTGTTAGCTTTAACAAACAAACAAATGCGGTTTTAAAGGTAGACAAATAGATCTTAGAAAATAAAACAACAACAAACAGATATTCTTTCTTAACCATACTCTAGCTCACACAAATTCACATCTCACAATGTTCACATATTAACATATAAAAAAAAATAATTAAATGGAATAATAAATAAATAGGAAATTAAATAATATGATTTATGAATGGTTGAGATTCAAAGTTTGCAAATCGTGTTTTCAGTTTATGAAAAGTCTATGAAATATAAATATCACATTGCAACTGACGTTAAGTCTCGCACACTCTTATCTACACTATGCACAGGTGTGTGTATGTGTGGGTGGGTGGGGTATCTTCTTTGCTGCTTATCACTGCCTTAGTGAATCATTTGATTATATGAATTGGAGGTATTGGAATTAAAATTCAGTTTGTCTGGCGATATTTTTTATATTTTGCTTATGGTTTTTACATTGTACATTATCTATACAAGGGTTCCTTAAAAGCGTTTGCAAATTACTCGTTCTTTTAGATGTAACTAAAAGCTGTTGTTTTTTTTGTCCACTAACGTATATTTCCTTTTATCCAGAACACACCGTCTCATTCTTTTGAAACAATTCAGATACTTAACTTTGGGTACACCCATAAGAAACTGATTAACTAGAGGTCCCAGTGCCCTTCTGACTACAAATTCTTTCTACAAATTCCAGAGAAGTCAACATTACTCACCTGATTCGTTGAATAATGCTCATCAAATAAGTAGTTCTCACTAAAAAGTGTGAATTAAGAGTGTAATACTCAACTATTTGAATGTGCATCTCATTCAGTGAGTAAATCTCATCATATTTAGTGAATAGTACTCACTGAAATAGACGACTACTGTTATAGCTCTCTTGCTTTGCGCTCAACAAATAAGGGTAGTTCCTGGACTTGTCGGCCGGTGTCAGGATAATGTGACTGGGTGTGGTATCATGCCAAATGTCTACAGCGTGATACTGCAGTGTGGCAGCACTATATCTGTCTCAAGTAGACATTATCTCCAAATGACTGAAATACTGTCGGTGGGACGTTAAACCCAACAAACAAACAAATAGGTGACCAGTACATGTACTCAATCAAATGGGCGATCATTACTCGCGGAATTATAAGTGAGTAATGTTGGCCTATACATTAGATAACGTGACCATTATTCAACCAAATATTTGAGCATCATTAACCCTTTCCCTCATATAGACTCATTTTGACGCACTCAGTAGGTACCACATAAAGCCTGATCTGTTTAACCCTTTCCCTCATATAGACCCATTTTGACGCACTCAATAGGTACCACATAAAGCCTGATCTGCAGAAAACCACAGTTAAACCTTACCAAATTTAATTACAAAATCCTCATTTCCAGACCATCGAGGAGCAGCGAACAGCATAAAACCTGATCGGCCTGCGAGTTACTCGCAGGGGTTTTTCATTTTGACGCAGGGAAATGGTTAACTCAAGAAAGTGAGCAATTTTATTCTTATAAGGTCAACATTCACTCAAGTATGTGAATTATTTCACTGAATCAAATGAGTATTTTTCATCTATTTAAGTGAGCACTGTTAATCTAATTATATGTGCGTAATTCTCAACATATTTGACGAAAAGTACTCGCTCAAGAAGGTGATCATTACTCACTAAAATAGATGAGTAATATTCCACCTAATTAAGCAAACAATATCCACTCAAATATGTAGACTTTTAACTAATTCAGTAAGTAATATTCACTATATTTCATGAACAGTACTCAATGAAATAGCTGATATTACACAATTAATAAGATGAGTGTTATTTGCTCAATTTAAGTGAGTAGTGATCACCTACTTGATTTAAAAAATCACCAATTACTCGGAAGAGAAATGCTCATCTATTTAGGTGAACAGTACTCATCTGATTAAGTGAGAATTATTCACAAAAAGGTGAGTAATGTTAAGCTTATTGGTTGAACATTTCTCACTGAATTAGATCATCACTGTATACCTTATTCATTGAGTTATACTCAACATATTTGGTGAACAGTACTAATTTAGGGAGCTTTTGACACTGAATTAGGTGAGAAGAGGTCACCAAATCAACGGTTAGTGATGAATTTATTAGAGGAAGATTACTCACTTCTTTCAGTGAGTGAGGATGAAGCATGCATTAAGTAAGATTTAGAATTACATTATGAAAGTTTGATGTGAAATTGTGTAAAATGGATATGTAAGCTGTGTAAGTCCTGTAATTTACAACTCTATTCAGTCCTCATGACGATAATTTGATGTGATTTTGTGAAAAAGGAAGGTCCTCGGTTTATATCGGTCCTCAGAGTATATATAAAGTAGACAGGTAATAATCAGTCAAGTGCAGCAAAATTTGAATATCATGGACTATTACCTTTGGAAAGAAATACTGATCAGTTTCGATTAAATCTTCACAGAGCACATTTAGATAAGTTCCTCGGAAAGCTGGTATAAATCAAGGCCCTAGTGTGTGTGTGTGTGTGTGTGTGTGTGTGTCAGAGAGGGAGAGAACGAGAGAGGACATGTATTAAAATAGTTTGTTCTCTTTTTGCCCCCACCTTTAACATAAAAAGAGTGTTTACTCTTTACGCCTGTAAGTTAATATGTGTAGGCGTTTTATTAATGAAATACAAAACATAATGCTGCATTATAATATCTTTATCATTCATCAGCATAAACCTGCACAATTGAAAACGATACGATCAGCACCGTCTCTTACAAAGTAGCAAAATCTAAAATCTAAATCTAAAAGTCAATGTAGATCAACATTTAGCAATTAATCTCGTGACAAGGTGCTCTTTTCCTGTGATGACATATATTAATTGAAACAGTTTTCTGTAACAGTCTGACTGAAGGACATGTCATAAATCAAACCGAGCACGCACTGAACGTTTTTTTGTTCAATATGAATGGTATCTCTAACCCAGATAGATAGGATCGGGGAGTTGATATTATAATACGATGTCAAGGTCAACTCTTCTTGAATTAGATAGATTAAGATGGGTAGATAGAGGGCATACGGACGGACGGGTGTGTACGTTTGTGTGTGCGTGTGCGTGTGAGAGAGAATTTAGAGACAGACAGACAGACAGACAGACAGACAGACAGACAGACAGACAGACAAAGATAGATAGATAGATAGATAGATAGATAGATAGATAGATAGATAGATAGATAGATAGATAGATAGATAGATAGATAGATAGATAGATAGATAGATACGCACTTATTTTAAAATATTCTCCACCAAACTACTCAAACGCCAATAACATTTTCATTGTCACAATATCGTTATTCTACTTTTTTGATGTACATTCAGGCGTTTTCTTTCTTTAATCAAAATGATATCATATACTGAAGGATAAACTACTGAATCAGCGCGTTTTGATAAATACACGTTTCTAACGTAGCGAATTACGTGATTAGGTTATATAAAATATTCCCTTGGTCTATACAAAACGCTACCATTAAAAGAGGGTTTATTTCCGATTTCAGTCATTATAACCTAAGTCAGGTTTCAGTAATAGCATCTTTTAGCAGAGACATTAAAACCGTTAACAATGGGTGGTCACTAATGACAGATTGATGCGGATGAAGAAGCTCTTGAAAAAAGTCAATAGCCTTTTGTTAATAGGCCATCAGAAAGTCTAGGGATTATATTCCAAGGAGAATTAGTCTGTTTTAACAATCGCAGCGGGCTATTACTGATAAAAATAAGAAACCGTGGTATTCAGGAATCGATATGTCTAGACAATATTGAAAATGATTCAGGATGGTTCAGGTTGACAGAGACAAAAATAGGACAAAAACTGTGATGCAGGAAACCCATATTCGATTTTTATATATTTTAATGTGTGTGATTTTATTATGTAACGATTGAATACGCACTTATTTTAAAATATTCTCCAGACAGACAGACAGAAGATAGATACGCACTTATTTTAAAAATTTTTAAAATTTTCCTTAAATTAAAATGAAAAAAAAAAAGAAAATCATAATGTTTATAAAAAATATAAATATATCTGCAAGACTAGGCTCAGTTTAATATACTATACAATCATAATTTCCGCTGATTATTTCGTGGGTACATTTATTCGTGGATTTATGTTCTAGAAAACGTCTATATAAGAGACAAGTTTTTATGGGATTAATATTCGTGGATAAAACTTTCCACATAATCGACGAAAAGTAGTGTCCCACGAAAATTAATAATTTCACAGTTTGCAAGAAAATTAATATATGGTGTTTATGTGAATGAAGTATAGATTGTTTACAGACCATTCAATACTTACTATATCCATATAGATCCCAGTGCGATAAATGTAACGATCAATAAGTGTTTGGCTTCCTTTCGCACCGCAAAATCAGATAAATGTTTTTACACGTGGGAAACTTTGAAACGATCACAGCACAACTTGCTACTTATTATTTACTTGTTCTTGTTTGTGTGTTTGTTTGTTGTTAAAGAGCAAAACGAAAATACTGAAGAAAAAAATCATTATTAAGCGCCAAATTAGGGGAATTCTTTGATCAGGTTGGGATAGTCTGGAGTTCCTTCCCCTTATTAAAATGACATTGCGCAGGGAGCCAGACTAAGGTTGGGAGAGCTGATATCGGGGAACTTGGGATGTTCCGATTGACAAATAAATCGTCCCAGTTTTCTACGTAACTCTACAAATGCGACTTAAATTTCAGTCATAAAACTATTTTATCGTGGTTGCACCGTCCATCGGCAATAACATACAGAGCTATGAAGTAAAAGACAAAGAACGCTGAAATAATTATGTGAGGCTGAGATTGGGAAAAACGATGTGGTTGTCAAGAACAAAGAAACTGCACTTTTTCGCACAAGCGAAGATGGGAAAAGTGGAACCATTTAAGATTAATGATTTCGATGTCCCCGCCTTATGTCAGAAAGCAATAACATAATAACAGACGAGTAAAAACAAAATATACATGTAAAGTATAGTTTTATCACCATACTAAAAATGTTAAAACAAAATGATGACAGTAAACAGAAAGAAAAATAATCGCTCGTTGTTGAAAATAAAGGTTTGGATGGGGTTACGGCCAGTCTGCAAAATGAAAGCGGTCACCTCTTAAATATGAAGAGTGTTGTTGTGCTGCAAAACGTTTGAACTTTAAATGCTGTCATCATACTCGTATAGGCTATTTATGGATTCTATAGATAAAATAGATGACCTTGACTATTTTTAAGCTACATTAACCAATATTACTATTTCATTTATACAGTATCTGGCCAAATACGCCCTTGACAAGTGCAATGAGACCTACACGAACCGAGAATGAATTATGTGACGCTTTAAAGTTAACTGAGGACGTGATGTAGGGGTAGTGTTTTGAAGGCTGGAAGTTCGAGCCACGTTCAAGGCGATTATTTTTTCTTTTCTTTCCTTTTTTTTTTTTTTTTTTTTTTACGACCAAAGACCAAGTTTATTGTCCAGGTGAGTCATAGTTTTAGGTTGAACAGAATTACTGCTCAGATTGTAAAGCCGAACCTGTTCAGCAACCACATTTATTAGTGACCACCTGTATCAGCAGGTACTGTATTAGCGGCCGCTGTGTTAAATGTGACTATCTGTAATAGCGGTCAATGTTTAGAGCGGCCATCTGTATTAGCAGTCACTGTATCAGCGGTCATCTGTATACATGCGGTAACTGTGTTAGCGGTCACTGTAATAGCGACCACATGTATCAGCTGTCACTATGGCCATCTTTATATACAGTCACTGATTCAGCAGCCGTCTTTATCATCCAGTTGATATAAAGTTTTATTTTGAACAGAAAAACTGCTCAGAATGTAAAAGCTGTAGCGACAATTTGTTTCAGCGAAACCTGTATAAGCGATCACTTTATAAGCGACCTTTGAATTAGTGGTCACCTGTTTTAGGTGCCACTGCATAAGCGCCCATCTGAATTAGTGACCATCTGTATCAGAGTTCACAATATTAGAGGTTATCATACATTTTTAAACGTCATCTGTACAAGCGACCACCAGTATTTAGCGGTCAATATAAATAGGTAGATAAACAAATAAATGAATAAATAAAATGATATAAAACACTTACGAATAATCATGTTTCTACAATCAACGAAACAAGAATACAATATGAACTTTTTATTATATATTACATTTTTTTCCCCCAAACGATGATATTAATGTTATGATACGTTAGTGAATTTAGTTCTCACACAAGCAGAAATATGTTGTGCGGAGTTTCGAAAAATTCCCAGGGATTGTATGTGACCTGCATTAAAAAGTTGTTCTCAAATCATAAATCTGGCCTCACCATATGACCTCTAAGAATATGCTAACAAAAATGATAATGTTGTAAATAAATTAACAAAATAGATACGTTTCAGGTCTTAATAGAAATAATAGGACACTTTGAATTTAAAAATATTCAGTATTAGATATCTTTGTTCAAGCATTTGAGGATTTCTTCATAGCATATGCCGATAGAAAAAAAGCGGTATAACTTTATATTCATTTGAAAGAATAAATAAAATGATGTTCTTAATTATATTGATACATATTTTGTATGCTTGGACAGCATAGTGGTAAAGCCTCTCGCTTTTCACTTGTGCGTCCCGGATTCGAATCCTGGTCACGGCCACTTACATGATAGAGTACACGGGTCGCTCGTCCAGACACGTGTGTTTTCTCCTGGTTCTACGGTTTGCTCCCACAATAATGACCTCATACGCCGCCACCGTGATTTATATATAAGTTGCGAGAACTTGCTATGCAATTTATGTAAATTAAATAGATTTAAAACTTTAAGTTTAAAGTAAACAGTTATAACAATATGAAAATAGATGCTTAAAAATTTGATCCCTTTAAATCTAAGGCTTCCGGGCTGGTCATATGTGGGTAACTGAGGTCCATCTGTTAACAAAGTAAAATTATTTTTACCCGCTCTCTCTCTCTCTGGTATAAATTAAAAATACAATAAACTGAGTGATTTTAAAGCTAGAAATTCAAGCCTTTCTTCTTTTATGATTGAGTCGTGCAATAGAAATAATAATAATAAACAATAATGGAAACAAACTACGGGGGTGGGGGGAGCTTAGACATGAAGTCTTTAGGCTTAGACCTTGGGATCCAAGGTCGTTTGAAGGTCAAGGTCACCTGGCGTGTAGTAGAGCTCATCAAGGTGCGTTTAGAGGCTGTTGTAGATGGAAGGACTTCCGTGTTATGGTCAAAACAAATAGACAAACAAGCAAACATACCGACAGACCGAAAACAATATGTCCCGCCCTATCGGTCCGGGGGGGGGGGGGGGGGGGGGGGGGGGGGGGGGGGGGCATATAAATTACAATCTTACCTTTCATTATCTAAGACAATAAGATTTACTTTTGATCTTTGCGATCAATAAATGAAACCTGACAAGTCTAGGAGAAGCTATACTGTTTGCAGTTCACTATAAACAATAAGATAAATAGTAGTATAACCTGTTCTCACGGGACCTTTCTTTCAGTCTGTTTAGGTTTCTGCTAGTTTATCAATATGCAAAAAAGATGTCAGCGCGATGAATAGTTGAGCAATGAACGGTTTATAAACTCACTGATTGCATACCAGATAAAATTGTCAAGTACATATTTTTTTCGAAAATAACGACAAAGGGTGAGATTATCGAGAAAATCAGAATAAACACAAAGGCACATGCATGTACAGACATGTATTGGTTAAAGAAATAACAAATCTAGAAGAAAAAAAACAACAACAATAATAATTGCACGCATGATATATACTAACTGCACGCTTTGGATAAGTGTGTTTTTACATCGAAGGCACTCACTATATGATGTACATACACTTTCAACATTTTTTTAAAAATATTTTCAGTTTTTTAAAGTAAATGTATGATGTGCATTTGATGGAATCCATCGTGTTTCGTTTTACTTAGAAACAAACCCTTATGTTCAAGGTCCTTAAGGTACACCACCGTAAATATTACAAGTTGTGTACAGTACTTTTGAGACCACCTGTACATCTTTCCAAGGGCGTGTAAATATTTGTATGATGAACATTCTTCTCAACCCCTTTGCCGACATTTGAACGAAATACCGCGCACTCGGACGTTTTTTATCCTGGGAAAACAATGTCGGTTGCATCAAAATGAACATTCCATTGTCCAGCAACGGCACGTGATCGAGTTGCAGACGAATCATGGGAACCTTTAGCACGCGCTCATGTAAACACACCATACGTTCTAATTATATATCATGAGCTCCCCCCCCCCCCCCCCCCACTCTCCGCATGTCTCCATCGCTTTCTTTTTCTATGTTTATTGTTTATCTGTTGTTGTTTTTTATCACTCCCCCTCTCTATTGTCCACTCCTTTAGCCCCCCCCCTTCTCTCTCTCTGTCTGTCTGTTTCTCTCTCCCTCTCTCTCTCTCTCTCCCTCTCTCACTCCTCAGTCAATAATATAGTATGCGTATGCGATCAAAAATGTAGTTAAACATATCAATACAGTAACATAGTAATCTAATGAAAAAAAAGTAAAATACATTCATGAGTATCATTAAAATTGAGTGATTTTTTTAAATTTTAAGAATCATTCTATAGCTAATTACTGCGTCATTTTTAGCTAAAACATTAACATGTATGGATACAACTAACTAGTGTTCTATTCACGCGTGTATTTATCAAGCATATCTTCACCATTCATGTTTTTAAGAAACTCTGAGTCCCCAACTTGTTTGCATAGCCTTTGATGATTCGCATTAATGATACTTGTTTATCATTGATGTTTAAAACTTGAATAGTATATACAGTAAAACTTCACCTTTAAGACCACATTAGAATTAAGACCACCTCTCTACTAAGACCGCTAATTTTTGGAACGAAATAATTTTATGTCCTGTTCTGACAAAACTGGTAAAAATCACTATTAAAACTACCTCACCATGAAGACAACCTTTTGCTGGGACCAATGGTGGTCTTAATAGCGAGGTTTTATTGTAATTTGATTTTTTACAGCAACACGATATAGATAAATACAGAATCATGCATTTTGAATTACGCCATATATAAATATAACTATATATACACACACTCGAGTGATTATACTGAAATAGCAATTGTGAAATTAGAAAAGTGCAAATATATAATTATATAAATCTTAACAAATATTGTTAACCTTGACAAAAGTAAAACGTTCACAAATATATAACAGTACCTTGGACGATTCACATCAACTGAAAAAGGTATAAATGTATGCCGAGAAAGGTCCATTAAAATTCAAAAAATGGTTATGAAGGTCCACCTAAATAAAACTCTCTGTTCCTGATGCTCGGCATCACAGACCGGACGCAAACTAGCAGAAAGGTTTCCTCGCATGAAAACTCAGAGATCAGACCAAGACTCTAACCCAAAGCGATAGTAAACCACTTGGCTATGGAGCCCCCCCCCCCCCCCCCCCCCCCCCCCCTCTTAACACACCATTCCCTTCCTTACCTTATTTCTCTAATATCATGTTACACTTTTACTAACATTTGCTACAGATCTAAATCTCTCTGTTACATTTGATGAGATACCATACACGAAGAGATCTAGGCCCCGTGTTCTCGAAAATACTTAAATACGATTTCAGGCTCAAATTTGAGTGTCATACTCAAATACCTATTGATACTCAATGGGCATAGTTTGAGTATAAGTATGAAAATCATACTTAAGGTTCATATTTATTTTCGAGAACACGGGGCCACGTCTTCAGATATTGCGGGTACAGAGTAAAAAAGGTCCAAGAAGTGCAACACGAGTCTTTCTTAACAAATGTTTGTATCCCCTCGGTAGATCTCTGGCCTGTCCTACTATATCAAGAACTTTTAAGATGGATGTTGCGGTTGATGCAAAACAGAATCATTCCACGCTCATTATAAACACTACAAAAGCAGATATACGTGGCTATATTTGACAAGTTTGTGTATTAAGCATTTTTTTCTCCGAGGAATCAGTAAGTATTTATTATATATTCATCCCCATTTAAACCAGGTTGTAAATGTGGATTATCTCCCCTAGTCCTACAACGATCATTTTGTTCCCCATTGGTTCAATGGCGACATCTTGCGGCGAGAGTGGAACCAGTATCGATTTGATCAGGGTACCATCCGGACTGATCTGTAACACCTGACCTGAATCATGGGAGCAGACGTACAGGTTACCCTGGCAATCTAAAGCCATCCCACGAAGGTCCGTCCTTCTGTATGTATTCCTGTAAACCTGGTTCCCCGCGCCGTTGAAACTCGTGATCGCATCGCGGTCTGACATGTACATGTAATTCTTGACAGGATCAAATGCTACCCCGCCCAGTCCTTTGTAGTCTCGTTTCCTAGTAATGGTCTTTTCAATTCGTCCGTTCCGTTCAACAATAGAGAGACTTCGACATGCTTTGGAATACAGTATGCCCATTATTTTGTTGCGGAAGTGGCAGATTCGGTACGCCTTAAATGCCGTAGGAAGTTCTTTCACGTGAGACAAAAATTTGCCTTCGTACGACATCAACTTGATGATGCATTCTTCCGGCAGTGCGATTGCAAGTTGCTTATCTGGAAGGATGGTGACCCCTCTAGGCGGAGAATTGAGCTTGAAAGAAGACCGAAACATTCCGAATTGGTCAAAAAGTTTCACTGTGCTATTGTTGAAGTCGGATAAAACGATATCTCCAGTCTCGCTGATGTCAACAGAATTGAAGATGCAACCATTGCGGTCTCCTTTTATCTTTCCGTTGATGATGCCACTTTTCTGGGCTGAGCAGTTGCGAAATGGTTTGGATATTTCTCGTTTCTCAGAAATTTCGACGTAGCCCATGCGATCTACAAGCTTTGCAAAGCGCACTAAATTTTCATCCGGCGTAAAGTGAAGGTCAACCTCTTTATAATCAAGCCTTTCTTCATCAGCCAGAGCCTCATACTTGTCACACTCATCCCTCATGTTTTGTGTGGTCACCACTTGCTGGTAATCGTTTACGTTGTCAACCATGTTTTCCATCATAGTCAGGGCGCTTTGTATTGAATCCCGCAGTCCGCGACTTCGGTCTATCTTCCCCTGCATGATGTCCTCATAGTCACGACTGACGGAGTCTATTTCATCCTTCATTTTCTCTTCAAGTTCATCCAGAAGTTGGATGACAGATACTTTTAATTTTGCCACTTCGTCCAATATGACTTCCTTTCGATTGATAAGCCGTTCTTTATACGCCTCTTTTGTCGCAAGGACGCTCTCTACTATGTTTATGCTGTGCCGCATTCTCTGCAAAATATTCTTGTTGGTTTTCTTTGAGCGGTTGGTGCGGACCATCTTGTCGACTGCAAGGACCGTGTCACATCTTCTGTGCGATATCCCAATACATGAACTGCACACAAGACACCGATGGTCTTGGCAATACATGTCCAATAATTTTCCGCGATGATCCGGGCAGATTTCGTGCGACTGGACCATCCTGATTGGCTTTTCACGTGCGTCTTCGATGTCCATCAGCGCGTGGCTTTTTGTGATGCGCATGCCCCGATGACTCTTGGTGCACATATCACAGAGTGCTTCCCGGCACGTCGGGCACCAGTACATGGCATTGACGTAATCTTCATTTTCAAGGCACGGGTCACAGCGCCGCTCGTGTCGGATCTGGAGGGCCATAGATGACCGATCAGTTTTGTCTATTGTTTCGTCAAGGACCGATGACCGGCTGGACATCGGTGGCAAAGACGTGCTCTTGTTGACCCACATATTGGTGGCGAAACCCTGTCGCGGGGTTGGATGTAACTCCTTGCAAAGTGGACACGGAAAATAAGACTTAACTCCGGGAAGCTTCGCTATATAGACATCCAAACAAGTCTCACAGAATGAATGCAAACACGGTAGACTCCTGGGATTTTTAAAACGGCTATGACACAACGAACAATTCAAAAGGTCGTCAGAAAAAGCGCTAAGTAATCTTCGCTGTGGCACTCGAGTTTCGGTCAACTTAAACGTTTCTCCAATTTCAGAATCGTTGTCCATCGTGGCTTTATCATCAGCTTTTGGAACATTTCTTTTACTCTCCTGATCTGACCCAAGTCTTTAGCACTATGACGGTCGTGAAGACAAACCAAACGAGTCCATTCTTCCACGGCTATAGTTTTCAAAACATTAAATGGATCAGTTCTTTTAGAAAGTTTTATTTTTCTCTTTAAGATATGAATATTGTTTGTAACGTGATCTCATTAACTTGCCTTTTCATGCTTACCAATGCATGAACACATATATAATCAATGTTCTATTTAATCACACTCGACCTTTCCCTAGCATTGTTTTTGTTCAACTGTAGAAATTTAAATACCATTTGTTAAAGGTAACGGGAAATGTATATTCATGCATATATTTGAAACAAGGGATGATCGCAATTTAATCAGAAATGAAAACGCGTGTTTGGTGAATAATTAAAACTATGGGCATTTTCTACTGTGTTGTTAACAAACAGACTGACATTACAGAATGTTTGTTATTTTACTCCTTTAGTTGTCTTTGAATTATGTTTTGACTCGATACGGTATCCATTTGAACACAATTTCTACTGAGCATATAGAATATTTATTGGCTTATTGCCAAAATTATGGTTTTCGACATGTTATAGGCTAAAATAATGTTAGACATAAAAAAAAGACTAGGGCAAACGTCGAACATATTTCATTGAAAGACAATGACGCTTTACGATGATTGGCTGATTTATTGATTTTGGTACATGTATAGTGTGTGTGTGTGTGTGTGTGTGTGTGTGTGTGTGTTTCATATAGCGTATATAGCATATTCATTATTATCGTATATACATAGAAACGCCATCATATTCCGAATTAGATGCACGATGGAATTTTGATAATTCTGTGAAAATAATAATCATATTTCGGATTAATGGCTTTTTTTTTTACTCATTTAATGCATTAATGTTTGTTAGGGAAAACAAGTTTGCAGACAGAAAAAAGAAGTAAGTAAATAGATAAATAATTCATGTGAATCAAACCTGCATGTATATAAATCAAATGTAAAACTGGAATAAATCAATTAAATATGCATGTAAATGAAATCGAAATTGAAGCTTCATTGATTGAATTAATTAATAACTGAAAATAAATTAACGAATAAAATAGTAAATCTGCTACCAGTAAATGATTAATCGTCCCACTCTGTATAATACCTTTTCCTCGCGGGAAATAACGACATTCTGAAATTTGATACTTGGTCATTTGAGGAACCAGGGCATCTGCTGGTGTCGTAAATATTTAACAGTGTCATGTGTGAGTATTGTATACAGGTATATAGTCTCCTCATCTTACGATTGGTGAGATCTGATTTTGCTTCACAGCTTACATCGTAAAATCGTTTTTTATTATCACATGATAAAAAAGTACTTCAGGGGGGATAAAATGAAATTTAATAAAACTTCTGTACACTCTAAGCACACCGGGGCCGCTACATGCAAGAGCAAGCATTTGACAGGAAAGATATTATTAAATAAGAAAAGCAGAAGGACAGCGATGTCAGAAACTAAAAAAATATATATTTATTGGTAGCTTTCAGTTGTGGATTTGTGCCCGTTTTTTTCCCTGTGCTTTTCCTATTGTATTCTATGGATGTATTTGCTTTTGTTTTTTACATGTACATTGCATACTGCATTCAATCGGAATGAAGAAAATGTTCGTAAAATTAAGCAAGATATGCACCCCCCCCCCACCGTTAAACCGTTATAGATTCTGACTTTACTCTCCCTCGTTAATGTTGGTGAAGTCTTTGCTTCCTGACAAATGAGCTCAGAAGGTGTAGGTCACATCCCTAAGGAAAACACTATTTTCGTAAACGCAACTTTTAAAATATAGTCTAAGAATACGACATCCCCGAAGCAGGTACTTGTGGTACCACGTGACACGTTCCGCAACATGGCGTCTTCACCAGTTCAGGGTGGCGATTTCGTAATTTCAGCTTATGAAGTCAGCGCATACGCGAAAAGTGATCAGCAAAGTAACGGCAATTGAAAATAGAATATGTAAATATAAGTTTTATCACTGAGTATAGTTTCAATACTGTCTGTGATTATATTTCCTGTGATGGAGAAACCACCCATTTTTTACCGTCCCAGATGGTTGGGAGACAATTCGTCTGTAGCTGGGTGATGATAGACGTTAAACACACATATAGTTAAAAATATAATTCTTAGTCAAACGAGTTGTTTTAAGTCAAATATCCGTGATTTTTTCATTCAAATAATTCCAGCATGACCATTCTTTAATTTTGATGAAGAAGGTATAAAATGGTAAAGAATGAACCCTTTCATCATTACTAGTTTCAGAATAGGATTTGTAAAATTGTACGAAAGTTTAGACTCATCTTAAGATGCTTTATGAATGAGGTCTCAGATGGACTCTTATATATATATATATATATATATATATATATATATATATATATATATATATATACTCAAGTACTTTGGAAAATGAGTGTTAAATGGTTTTAGATTACTATGAAATCATTAATTTTTATTATATTTAATCACTTATTTTCGTCGATTTCGTGAAGGGTTTTTATCCACGAATATTAATCCCCGCGAAAACTTGGCTTTTATATAGACCTCACGTTTTCTAGAAATTAAATCCACAAATAAATGCAATCCACAAATAATGTAATTCGGCATATTTAGGCCAAAAAATGAGCAGGTTCTTTGTCCTTCCTTTCATTTATCCTTAAATTAAATACGAGTTATAAGTAGGAGTCAACCCCTGTGAAAAAATACTTTATACATGAGGCGTTTATAAACACCTTGAGTACATGTTACGTAAACGTGATTATTCCTTTAGTTGAAATCAACATCGGTTCTTTGAAAATGGCAAAATGTAACTTGCCATACGTTGAAAAAATTGAAATTACTGTATGTTTTAACTGAGGCTGGCTAAATTAAGTTGACGTGTGTGGATCTGGTATCATGATCAAACGTATCAAAGTTGTCTGTATGTAACTTTAAGTAATATGCAGGTATAGTAGCATATGACACAAGTCCTTCGGATACAGTTTCGAATGGGGAAGGTGTATTTTCGCGGTTTTTTATGTTTCTGTTGTTGTTTTTGTCTGCAAGTGTTTACCTCTAGAAATCTTTAATTTGCCGGTTCATGTTTTAGTACAAATATTGACATTTCCTGGAATAAAATCAAGGAGTAAAGATATCCACGATTTTTTCTTCAATGTGATGCCAATAATTTAATCAATATGTGATGAACCCCCCCCCCCCCCCCCACAAACACTAAGTTGCAACAAATTATTTAAACAACCTTCTTATACAACATGTTCGTTCAGCATACTTGCGCAATATATTCGAACAACATACTCGTACAACATACGTTAAATTAATTTTAAACATACGTTTTTAAAATTGTACAACTTATTTATACAACTTAACTCCGGTAAAGTACTTGTACAGATAATCATAAAGACCATGTTAAAAAATCTCGAGGGAAGAATTTGTCTAATCATTATAAATCTAAAATTTAAACTTTCAATTTTGTATAAACAGAATATCTACAGAGCTGATAAAATGACAGGTCAGTATTCAACTACGCAATCATTTTCACACTTCTGTGGATTTTTTTCCTTGGACCAAACAAATTCTCCAAATGTTATTGCGGTCGGAATGTTCGTATTCTACCAACACATCTATTTTTTTTCTAAACTTCAGGTAGATATTTTGCCAATATTATATCTGTTATCAGTACACGATGACAGATGGAGCATTCTTTTGTAATTAAGCAATTCATATTTTTATAGAATTACAGTCCAGAGTTCGTTTTCACACATAGAATTCTTATCTTTAAAAAAGTCGCACCAATTTGCAACACAATGATAGCAACAGCGACGCGGCACGCCCAAGGGTGTTCTCGCTTTTTAAAGCAAAGTGTTATACAGTTTAACATTTATATGCATTAACGGAGATAAGTGCTTTGAAAAATCGTTTGATGATGTTACACTATCTAGGTGTTACTCTCGTGCGTTGCCAAGAGCATCTGATGGCGTGAAATATCAGTTTCATTGCGCAGAATGGGGATTAAAACAAATTGTGTGAACGGTTTTATCTCTTGAATGGAATTGACTTTATTGTTTCATTATTTTAAACATTCTGTCCTGTTCCGTTTGATATAGGAATCACCTAGAGAGCGCTGTCCTTATTTCAAGATGATCTTTCTGTGACGAAAGTTCCAAAGCAGCCCTGCGTTTAGTTAACGTTAACAGCCTTTGCATCCCTTAGAATGCGAGCAGGGAACCTACTCGCAACCATTTGCTAACGTCAACGATCGTAAGAGGCCACTGAACGCGCTGCAGGAACATCTCATTTCACTTAACTCTTTACTTCATGAATATTTATGTACAAATTTATGACTTAATGAATATTAATTAACTTCACTTTGAATAAAAATATTCTTTGACATGAAGACTGTGTAAAAGTATATAACAGTATTGTATGAGTAAAACAGAGGAACCTTGGTTGATCAGAAAACTCCTAGAAGGAACAGTCGGATCTTGCTCTGCTCTGTTTGCCAATGTGTCAAAAAAGAGCGTGTATGAGGAAAAAGGATAAGATGTTTGTAAAAACGGAACATTGCATATGTTAAAAAAGCAACATTTTCATCGTCTTCTTTTTCTTAACTATATAAAAATGTATTCAATGTTGTTAAAGCACAGGGACTTGTAACTATATTATTATCATTATGTAGACATGGATATCAGCGATCTTAGTGTGTACAGAAGGGTATATTTAATAAAACAAGAACAAGTTCATGTGGTTATAGTAAGAGTAGTTTGTTAAAACTACACTTACTAGCTAAGTAGGCATTTGAAAGTTAAATGATATCTCTATTAGGATTCTTTTTCTCTAAAGTGAGGTTTCAAACATTTGAGTGATAAAAAAAAACGACAAAATTGAAGTTGATTTTTGTGATGTTCTTCTCTTTGATTTTCCAGAAATGTTCCTTGCAACACATGTGTCACTTGCTGAAAGAAGCATGACAGATAAGTGTGACAGACAGAACAGGTAGACATACTACGAAAACTGATCCCCTTGTGTCAACTATGCTTGTGTACAAGTGACACAAAAACTAGTGCATACATGTGAAGTATTTTCGGACACAGTTAAAGCAAAAACAACAAAATCATACAGAAAAATAGTTTATTACTGAAATCCATCAGGACTAGAAGTGGTCCACGTAAGTAATAAAAATGCACTAAAAATGCATATGCAAAAATAAAATATTTACAATAATGAAAAGAGACGAACTGATCATTTACCCTCTATATACATAACACAAATATGAATAAAAAATATGGAGATGAAAAAGAGACAAACTGACCATACACTCGTCTACAATGTGTTCCTTTTATTCCATCATACATACTCTAGTACACACACACACACACACACACACACATGATTTCTACTTTTTTTTCATTTTACTATCTAGCTACTTTTCCCCCTTTAACATAAATAACAACTCAGCATCTTTAGGATGATTCAACTTCATTTTCAAAGAACACATATTACTCATCTGAAAGTTCACACGTACAAAGTACAGCCTTTGTTTTCATTAGCTTAACAAACGTCTTGTCCCACTTGCTGACTAAATCATATGCCTTAAAACGTTAACGCCAAAAAGTAATTGCTTCCCTCAGCGTTTTTGTGCAGCTAAAAATCAACATTTATGTTAACGACAAAGCCTTAACACTGCAGTGTGGAAAAAATAAACTTTACGAAGAAAAAAAACAACATTTGAATACTTAAGCTATGATTGTATAGAGTCAGGTTGCTTTTTATCAATTAAATAATGGTAGATTGTTGGGCATCACTCCTTTCACCATTAAACTCTTCAAGTTCAAACCAGGATGGGTAATAAATGTCATTGTTACGTTATCAATGTGAGTATGAATAGACAATTGAAGATAGCATCGGTTGCAGAAAAAAATGCAAGAAAAAAATATTAAAATTTAAACAGTATTGAATTTGTGCGAGATTTCACGAGATTTAGTGAGATTTGGCCAGGTGTGCATCCTTGAGCTATTCATGCACTTCCGGTGATAATTTATGTGTGACTTCACGGTTGTTATGATCTTATCTGTGAGACTACTTGCACTGTTTAAAGCTTTGTGCATTGTGTGATTGATACTTCAAATGCAATGCGTCAAAATGACGCATAATAATGAGATTTCCATTCATGGATTTAAGACGCTAGCTGAGATGCGGTAATTAAACAGCTGAACTCATGACCGCTAAAAAGGATAAAAAATGTCAACACAGCTGACGAAAGACAATAAAAAAATCCATGACTGATGTGTATAAAATAAAATCATTTAAAAAGCGTAAAAATATGATCCAATTCATTTAAATATCATTATAAACATATACATAACGCTAATGGGCTTTGTTTTTGTTACTCTTTATGACCCGCTTCTTTACAAAAAGTGTACCTATCACCAAAGAAAAAAAGCAAATCAGTTTCATTCCCTTGTATGCGATATTTGTGTGTGTATATATATTTCCTTTATGTTATGGCATATTTCAGAAATGGTTTTCTAATAGTCCATTCATGCACGTACCCTCACGTGAAGCTCGCCTGACACTTTTTGTCGTCTGCAGAATTGAGTATCATATAAGAAGGAATTCAATGGTTTTATTCCGTAATTTTCTCGACATATTCTGCGGACGTTTTCAATTCAACAGACCCTTCGTTACTTTCAGCATCGTCGGAAATGACGTCAAGTTCGTTTGTTAACCGGAAGTTTGGCATCCAGTAAAACAAATGCCTTTCCCACACAGAGGTCGGATTACTGTGTCCTCTTGCGTCAAGTTCCGTTTGAAATTCTTCAGTGGGGAAATATGATGGTTCCTCCTCCGACCAATTGTACAATCTGCAAGGTAAAAAAGTTAATGTAATTTTTCAGGCACGTATCCAGGCAAGCAAGTACGCCAATGCATACAATTCGTCGGTTCCGATTATGTGTTGGGTTTAAAGTCCCATCGACAGTGTTTCATTCTTTTGGAGACGATGTCTACTTGAGACAGATATAATGCTGCCAAACTTTAGTATCACGCCATAGTCCTGTGGCATGATACAACAACCAGTTACATTATCCTGACACCGGGCCAACCAGTCCTGAAACTACCCTTATATGCTGAGTTCCAAGCAAGGGTGCTATACTAGTATCATTTCACGACTTTGGTATATTCCATCAGGTAAAATGATAACTTCCTATTTGAAGCCTAAACTGATAGTAGCACTGTTGCTCATAAAGAATCACCATTTAGTTTCACTTTAAGTATTTAGAATTAAGGTAACACATCTATCATTAAATTGTGATCATGGTCCATCAAGTGATTGTAGGAATTTTATAGTAAATGCTTAAAGCAAAAGATCCCATGAATCCAAGTCAATGGATGCTTGCATCTGCAGTTCTGTCATTTTAAGCATTTGAAGGATCATGATTATAATATGATAATGGATTACATTAAGAGACCTTCATGCTAACACAGGCCTATACAGTTCCACAGCATATGTATTTTAATTAGTGAATTATATCAGTTATATTTATCTCACTGACCAAATACTGATAATAGATTCTATGTATCACATCCTCAAAATAACTGAATATCAGAATGACATTGTGTCCTAATCACCCAGTCGGCCAGACACAATTACTGCAAAATGCCATTTGCATCATCTGTTATCATGTGATAGAAAAAGGAGTATGCAACTGGTGTTTATTCTTTATCATTTAATATCTAGATTTAGTATTGAAATTTACGAAATGCCATTTCATTCTTACATATTTGAATCATGTTAGAAAATCGATAAGAGTACAGAAAATACTCACCTGAAATATTTCACTATGGCAACGCCGGGTATCCATAGAACCGGTGTTAGGATAAGAAATGCAGACAGAAATTTGCCCCACCCTGGCCATTCTACATCGACACTGTCTCCCTGTGTGAATAATAAAATAAATTGTTAATGATATTAGGGAACATTTATAATAAAGTCACAAATTACCAGATCTGATTTTTTTACTCTTTAACTCAAGGGACACTACCGCTTGATGTAATTCAAATCATGATATACACGGTTAAATCCCTTACTTGTTCTACAGTACATTGTCAAAAGTCGTGCTTATTTCATAATTAGGACTTTAAAAGATATGTTATTATGATGATCTACATCTTTTTGCTGGATATGTTAAATAATAGTGATATAATTAGAACGGTATTTATATATATATAAAGTAAGAATATTGTTTTTCTTATGTTTAGCCGTCGGATAATGCCTGTCACAATATGACATCTCTTTTACTGAAGTGAGAAGGTGAAGATCTAAAATAACACTGTTTATACCGTTTAAACACAAGCAAACAAAATTAATTTGGAACCTTTGTTAAGAACTTTAGTATATTGATATTCGTGGTATAATAGAGAGTTGTTTAAGGCGTAAAAAAGTTACTTGTTTCAACTAACCCGGCACACTCTATATTTGTACCGACCCTAAACTTTTTTTCGTAGCATTCGGGCTATTACGGTTGTAAAACGCTGTTTTGCGTCACTTCCTC
>CM037791.1:8677130-8727130 GCA_021229015.1 Solen grandis | reverse complement strand
CCCCAGTTGCGTATGATACCACCCCAAGTGCGTATGATACTACCACAGTTGCGTATAACTTAATTACCGGTACGATACCACCCCAGTTGCGTATGATACCACCCCAGTTGCGTTCAGCTTAATTACTGGTACGATACTACCCCAGTTGCGTATGACACCACCACAGTTGCGTTTAACTTACCGGTGCGATACCACCACTGGAAAGTGCATCCTTGCGGACATTTCAGGTCAGCCGGAAGTTGAAGGTCAATAATGTGGATTCCGGACCTATCCATGTTTCCTGCAATAAGAATATGCATAATTCTAAATACAGGTTAAAGAGTGTTAAAGAGTTTACACATGGTTGGTAGATCTGTTAGCCCTTGCTTATTTAGATGCTAATTATTTACAGTTGTTTCAAGGGTATTATGAACACACACACACACACACCGAAATATTGCAGAGACCATATTGGATAAAAATGCAGTTATTCAAAATATTGATGATAATATTTATTAAGTTTCAAAATCTTCATTGCTCTATCCTATAAGTATCATATTTTAGCGGTGTGTGCCATACGTATAAAAAGTATTAATTTGTGATTATAGAACCTGAATTATACTGAATTTAATCATTATCCCAAATGTTAACTTTTAAAATTATTGTTACGATAAGTGCCCGGTGTGTTGCTTTTTAAAGAGTAAGCGGCCCTAACGATTTATATCTGGTTAAGTTTAATCCTCGAATAAATGGAACTGAAGTGCGATAACTGCGTATGTATACACAATGAGGTCAGAAAAAGTAGTTCTACGAGAATCGTGAATGGCGAAAACAACATTGACATTTGTGATGTCTAGGTAAGAGTGACTAGTAAAAGGGCTGATGCCAGGTGATTGTTAAGGTTACGAGTTTGTTTTCCATCAGAGGGCGAGATTTTTTCCAAGATCTTTACAGCACAGATAACTGTTCCGACTCATTTGGATCACCTCGGATGATACCGTCAATCATTATCATCATGTCGAAGATGTTCCGATTTTGTTCGGACTCCGTTATTTACGTATCATTGGCAATATTTTATTAACTTTATGACTTTTGTGTACATGAGCCAGATAAAGCGACGGAATTACGTAAACCAAAGCCAGTCACATTAATGGTGTGTCGAGGCCAGGAATCGAACTCGTGACCTCCCGATTAAAGGGATAACGTTCTTACAACTCTACACCCGGGACAGGGAAGTATACGTTTTTGAAAACTATTTCTTTCAGATGAATTTGGCGAAACGTAAGGATATCGATACTCGGACTCACGTGTGTAGTTGGTCTCTCCGTTGGGTTGCCTCAAGAGGATGAACTGGCTGGGGTCCTGGAAACACTGGGTCAGTCTGTCTTGAGTGTCCCCTTTCTGTTGTACCATGTTACAAATACGGAACTGGAAACTGCCGAGATGTGGGGCCGACAGATACACGTGTACTGTGATCAGCTGACCTGAAGTTGGGATAGAATGTCACATTATCGAAATAATATTGATATATCTAGTTAATTGATAAGTAGTTGAAAGAGCTGCAGAGAAGAAGACCTATAAAGTATACGAGATAGCATGGAATACACAGACAGAATCGGGCAACAAGGAAGAAGTTCCAGCGATCAGGTTAAGAGTCAGAAAAGAAGAATTCAATTTTGTAACGGAAGAAGACGATATATTGTGGCGAAAATTGAAATCATTATGAAGTGTGATTTATAAATTACTTAAAACTAACCCTGCTTATAAGCCCTAACGGCTGTGATGTCTTGAGCAAAGGTTCCTCCGTAGTCGTGTGGTCTGGTGCCAGAGTACCGGAAAGCGTCACCGCATGCACTGCACTTGCCACCGGCGTTCTCTTGTGTCTGTTTGTATATAAATCAATCAATGAATCAATAAATCGGTCACTATATCGATTAATAAGTAAGGTAATAAATTAAACCTTTCTTTGCGTTTAATCGCTGTGACTGAATAAATCAATAAAAACAGAAGATTTCAGTTAAGATACACATATGCCGTTCATCTGAAATGAAGTAACCATCCATTTCTTATGACAAACTCCTTTATCATTGTTTCATGCATTTTAGAATCCAAAGTCTGAAATATAATTTTTGAAAAAGAAATGCCCATATTAATGCATGTATATAAATTTGAAAAAAAGTGTTTCTACTTACTGTGCGGCCTCCACAAAATTGTCCCTTGTCGCTATAGTTAATTCGACCACGATTAGGGCAGTTGGTCCAAGATATCCCAGTTCGTCGGCCCGACGGATTCATGACGGCGTTTCTTCCCGGCGGATCAATCACTTTTCCATGACCATGCACGTGACCGGCCAACACAACCAGCAGAAATAGGGTAGTACAAGTCAACAGGTTCATATTGACAAGTGTAAAGAAGAAATTAAGATGTCCAAGAAGAAAGAATGAAAATTTCTTATTCTGCTGTATAGATCAGATGCGATCGAGCGAGATTCGATACATTTGGGCAGTAAGCGTGCGTATTTATAAGCCAGTTCGGGTTAATCCATGGTTAATCCCGCGGCCAATGAAATGGCGTCAGTCGGAACGGCCAGCCAATGAAATGACGTTATTAAATACGGACTTGTTAAGGGTGTTCTCGTGCAAACCATATAAACCTTGGTATGATTATTCAATAATTAAAAATAATGCGATTACCTTAAAATTCGTGACAAATTACAAAGATAATTAGATATTAAGAAGTAATTTAGGGACATGTCTGGATGATCTTACAAAAATTGCTTCTTAAGACATTAATCGTATTTTAGCAAATTATCTTGTTTAAACTTGCATTTTCCACGCCTGTGATTGCTTAACTGTTTAGGAGTTTTAGGAAATAATTTTCTAAATACGTTATCTAGAAAAAAAATTACAAATAAGGAAGAAAATAGACTGGTTTTAAATTTAAGGCATATTTATTTATTTTAACAAAATATTAAACAATAAACGAAAACACACACACACACACACACACACATTCAGATTGTGATCAGGTATATCTCTAACAATATTAAAATGCGTCACATAAATTTATGAAGTAAAATATGCACATTGCTTCAGATAATAAAATACATAAATCTTTAACACGTTTATTGATAAATTACTTTTATTTTCCAGATTTTTTTTAAAGAAAATAGAAACCAAATTCAAAATACCTTAAAACCTTTTTTTTTGCGTTGAACTTTACAAAACCCACAGCCTGAAAAAAAAAAAAAACAGTTCAGAGTTCATTATGAATGGTTAATAGCATTTATCTTTATGTCCGTTGTGTTAATAATGTTCGTATTTGAAATGCTGTGTTGTGCAAGCAAGTATATGTAATGGTCAATAGCAGTGAATGTTACCGCTTTGCCAATATAAAATTGAATTTGAAGTCAACTGTTGTATAAAACATCAAATTATAAATCTATTTTTTTTTTCATTAAGTAGCGGTTTGACAATTCATCGTCGGATGACCACGGTTGCTGATTGCGCCTCTCTCCAGACAGGAGTAACGGAAGGGATTGACACCGTGGGAGTCCGACGATGAGGCTTAATCATGTCAGTGTATAAGTTTAGTGCCATCAGACGACAGTTTCAAGGTTGAAGAAAATAAACGTTTATCAGATCATCGTAACCGTCTATAAGGGATGAACAATTCATCATATTTTTTATTTTTAATCAAAAACACATGTATGAATTAAGTATCAATAAACTCTTGCCGTTTCCTTCTATTTATATATGTAAATCTATAAATCTAAATGACTTGACTCTACTGATTTATTCTTTCGTTTACATCAAATTTCGTTGAATTTCTCTACCAGGCAATTCCGAAGGAGTATTTTAGAAAATGTGTGGTCTAGTGAATGAGCGTATATTCATTAATAAAACCATCAATGAATTCATCCAAGAAAATAACGATTTTCACAGAATATTGTCTGAAGGGCTTGCTCATATGTGAATAATTCATTGTCAATAGTTGTTTTATCACTGCCTCATCTAATTCTTTTCAAAAGAAAATGTACATACAATTTTCGTTGATATGGATTTTTTATTTCCTGCAGGATTATGGTATGTTTAATATATGTATGGCCCGCAAACAAGAAATGTGCTTTCTTTTCAGGTTATGTTTTAGTATGGTGTGCACATGAATTGAATTTGAGATACAGTTTACCTGTATTAGCGGTCACCTGTATAAAGCGGTCAATCTGAATTTAGCGGTCGGTTTCAATATTACAAAACTAGCAATTTGTTTTATGTCTAACCTTCATTTAGCCACCACATCTGTAAAGCGGTCAATTTCTCTTGTTCCCTTGACTGACCGCTAAGGACAGATTTGACTGTATATACAATATATTTACAATCTTATTTGACTATATGCGTATGCTCTGTTCTCTGTTCTGTTATTTTCGGTTCTAGAATGACATTTCGAAATAAAAATTAAAATGATGCACATCACAATGGTCATATAATAATAAATGTGTGTGTATATACCATAAGTTATATGTTTAGGAAATTATTAATGCATTTTGATAAAAGAAAACTTAAGTATACACGGTCTTTTGCGATTAAGTATATTTTCTCCAGAAGTATAAAAGTTACAAGGTCTCCCGTCAGACAAGAGGACATTTTTAGTCCAAAGATTCTCTTCATTAACACGCAGTTATCTCTCTACTTATATTAATCCGTATTTCACAACTATAACTAATAGTGTAACGTGTATATGCTCGGAGAATGATTAAAATTCCGCTCGGCTATCTAGCTGAGCTAGTAGATGATGATCAAACATAAAAATTATTCTTATTATAAACATATAATTTTCCTCGGGCCTATCTTGACCGACTGATTCAAAATGATTATGAAATGATTCGATGGATAATAATCAAGAAAAATTAAGCTAATATATATATAATTTTCCTTGGGGACGAACCTGTCCTTTGATTATGAGACAAAAGATATAATTTATACACAAAAGTAACTATGATCTATGATGCTATATCGGCAAATTACGTTGCCGAGCCCTATAGCGTTCCCCGACCTTTTATGTGACTAGATCGGCTTCCTACCTGTACCGTTCACCTTGCTTAAATTCCAGCAAGAACCTGTAGATGAGCGAGGGTTGCTCAGCTATATTTAATTAGGTATATGTCTCGCACTTATCACCGTGCTTCTACCGGACAGATAGCCTCCAGCTTAATAACTCTAACGTTCAGCCACGGTAGTTTAGCTTTTGATATATTACTGTTCAAGATCAGCAAGAGACTACTAGAATGGAACAAGTCCACTGTTCCTCTCTGTGCTGACTCTACTCGGATAATATATTATACGTTTTTACCGAAGAACCAAAGGCTTAGTTCTTTTCACTGGAGATGTTCTCTCTTCCACGACCAAGAATAGAATGACAAATTTAAAAGGAAACCGTGCTATTTATATGGTGTCACACCACTACTTTTTGTCCCTATATAATCTATAGTAACTTGGCCGACTTTCGAGGCCTGTTCCTACTTTCCAAATGTTCGTTGGAATATTTCTGTTCTAGTTTCATGTAGACCATTCATAAATCAACAGATTTAGGCACAAAAAAATATATCATTAAGGAATTGGCGTTTCACAAATTTCACATTTCCCGGCTACCTGTCAAAATTTCCAAAACAAACATGACCTCTGAGCCGCATTACCTCTGCAGCTCTCCCAACATCCTGTAGGAAAGTAATCCCTTAATACAACTATTAAATGCAAGTTGTTGGTCTAAAATACATGTATCTCACCACACAGGCTAAATGTGTTGCAGTTATTAAGTGTTTTCTGTGGAAAATATGACTTTGATGTCCACCCTTTCATTTTTCATTAGGTACTACTTCAGCACCCTACGACCCGGAGGTACTTTGATAGTGGTGTGACACCATATGCTTTTGGGAAATGTCTAAAACTTTCTATGACTTAATATCGTTGTCGTCACGACACGGCATTGCCGAACGGAAAGCCAAGTGTATGTGTTATTCCCGTAATAATTCTAATATACTGGATCTAAATATCATTAAAACAATAACTAAACAAATCCGTTAAAATAATCTTATTGATATTAATTCAAAAGTTACCTGTTCATAATTATTTATCTTCAATTTCTGAAGATTTGTTTGAGCTTTCCTGTCTACCGTTTATAGCAATAATAAAACATATATCATTAATAAAACTAATCAAACTTATGAAAGTACGAATGTGTAATTGTCAAAATAGGATGAACATTAATTAAATTTCACATAAGTAGAATGTACATTCGCTGTCACACAAGTGTTTTCAATGTATATATAATACATAACACACACACGTGGCGTGCGTTCAGTATGCCAAACGTATGCAACCGTACGCTTACAGTCAGCTATGAAACTGTCTCAGTGTCTTAAACCACCATATTCACGTATACCCATGTACAGCATAAGGTGCACGTAAACAGCATGCTATATGGTCCTACGACTATGGAGGGGTTTTGGTTCAAAAATAAAATCAGCATTTTGTTAAAATGATTATGCTTATTCTGTAAAATATCTTCTAAAATTATATTTATGTTATGCCGAAAACGTATTTGAAAATGAATTCTCGGTGAATTCAAAGTCAAATTTCGGGTTTTTGATTTGATTTTGTGTAATTCACAATGTCGCAATACGCGAAACGTCAAACCGCAATATGCTTAACTGTAATTCGATTCATCACCGAAGTGTTCCGAATGAGTCGGATCGTGGCAGAATTACTTCCCTTGGATTTCAAATCGCCATTTCTAACTGACTTTTCTCTGACAGGTAAACTTTTCTTTTGTTATAAATCGAAGAAACAGCTTTGTTATAAATCTTTGATTAGTTTATCATTTTCTAACAGTGAGGGGATGCCTTGAGTATCCTGTTTAGCATTTTTGATGGTTGAGAAGAGCCTTTTACGAGAGAAGTTTTGACCTGGTTGGGGAGTGTCTGGATCACAGGTCACATGCGTGGGATTCCTAAATAAATAAAAAAAGATAAATGTAGAGAAACGTTCTATAAACAGAGCCTTTGACGTCACGAGCTTTGGCCGGAAAGGTCTAAAACGCGGACGCCTTACGCGGACAATATATACAAAGAAGGGAAACGCTGACAATATGTAACATATAGGGAAAAGGCGGACGATATGTATCATATAGAGAAAAAGCAGATGCTGTAGTTTTTATCATTTTTTTGCTATCATTATTGTCATTTTGAAGTATTTATGTAGTTACTCAACTAGAACATTTGAAGATAAAATGTTGGTTGTAAGAAAAATAATTAATATTTATAAATTAATTGATTTTTAACACCTAGGATGAAAGTAGCGTGTCTATATTACACGGCATCATTGATTAACTACAGTTATCATTAGCGGCCCTTTAATTTGTTATCACCAATAGAGTGTTGACAAACAACACCAATTAGTTTATTGTAATAAATAAAACTGACGATAATAATCAATAATGATAGACTTCTTCAAACGACAGACTTTAAATGGAGTAAAGGAAATCTCTCTATATATTTATATGTAACGTTTAAGATTTTCAAAAAGATAAAGTTTATGCAACATAATCTTTGTGACTTCTGTTTTATAACAAAATAAGTATCATAAATATTAATATTAAAGGCATGAATTTGTTACAGTGCACGCGTTTTGTATATATGCAACATACCGTCCGCCTTTTCTTATATGATGTATTCTAGATTCATGATATAATAATTACCTGACGTAATAAACACCCGGCACGTGCCAATCTTTTAGACACGCGCCGCTGACAGTGCCTATACGGGGCACCCCACGGACATGCCTGTCGCACCCGTATACATACACAGGGGTGGGGGTATGTACAATACACATACAACATGCCATAAAGCTGGTATGACAGTGGAACTTTAAGCAGTGTCGTTTACGTACTAATGTTATTTGATAGCTTTATTCTTTGATGTATCGGCTATTGTTATTTAATTTAATTTATGTATTTATGTATACGGTATATTTGTTTCTAAATGTTTGTCTTCTTGTTAATTACTTGTATATCACATGTATGCATAACCAAATCCGAAAAAAAAATATCTATAGTGTCCGCGTTTCCAGTCTATGTCTATTGCCCGCATGTTGTGCTTCTTGGTTTTCTTTTTATTCTTCATAATATTAATATACCATGCGAATATGAGAAAAAAAATACACGTTCGCTTTTTCCCTATATGTTACACATCGTCCGCATTTTCCTGTAATGTCCATTCTGTCCGCGAGTTGTGTCTCCTCTTGTTAATCTTAATTTCACTAAAACCTAATTACTTGTTAACAATCTTACTCTATTAAATACAAACATGGTTGATTTAAATGTTATTTTACCTACTGCGTATTTATAAATAACGAGACAGACAGAGAGAGAGAGAGAGAGAGAGAGAGAGAGAGAGAGAGTAGAGAGAGAGAAAAGTAAATACTGATATTATATTAGATCACATTAAATATTATTCATCTTCATTTTTGTATATATTTATAATAAATTTATAAACCATTGACAATTATTGACGTAATGTATTATTATGAAGTATCTCAACGATCGGATGTTCTCTCTGCATTAAACTCAGTTACAACTAACCTATTTAATTCAATGTACCACCACAAAAATGATACTCATACACTTTTCCTATCATTTAAAACTAAAAAAAAACTACTTAACATACTGCCAAATATCAAATATATTCAAGATCTACTGTAAAATTGTACCGTCCGCTTTTTCCCTATCTGTTACATATTGTCCGCGTTTTCCTTCTTTGTATTTATTGTCCGCGTAAGACGTCCGCGTTTTAGACCGCCCCGTATAGATAAGGCCCGAAGGTGTAACAAAATTAATCATGCAAAATTGCTTTCTGTTTTAGATCTAGTTGATATGCTTGCCATGCAAAAAGATTTATAACAAAGCTGTTTCTTCGATTCATAACAAAAGAAAAGTTTACCTGTCAGAGAAAAGTCAGTTAGAAATGGCGATTTGAAATCCAAGGGAAGTAATTCTGCCACGATCCGACTCAATCGGAACACTTCGGTGATGAATCGAATTACAGTTAAGCATATTGCGGTTTGACGTTTCGCGTATTGCAACATTGTGAATTACACAAAATCAAATCAAAAACCCGAAATTTGACTTTGAATTCACCGAGAATTCATTTTCAAATACGTTTTCGGCATAACATAAATATAATTTTAGAAGATATATTACAGAATAAGCATAATCATTTTAACAAAATGCTGATTTTATTTTTGAACCAAAAACCCCTCGATATACGACAACTCCATATCCGTTTGTAAGCGACCAGTTGCATACGGTTTGGTATACTGAACGCACGCCTGAGGTCAGTGAAGTAAATACTCAACTCAAAACAGATACATGTAACTTGCAATTTTATATCTTATTTACCAAACTTACTGTCGGTTGGACGTTAAACTGAATAGAAACAAACAAAGATAAACGCCAAGACTGAATTTGATTCAAGAAGTATAGTGAATCAGTATTTAAATAGACACTTTGGGAATAACATAAAAACAAACAACATGTAATTCCGGGTCAGTCCTGGCGTTATAGCATTATCATTTTTGTGTGCTAATATCCTCGCTTAAGGGCGTATGTGACAGTGAACTATTTTAAAACTTTGCATGATTATAGAGAATCATAAAAGAAACATTTATTTTTTTAAAAAATTGGGGGTCTATTTTGTAACTTCAAATGTATCACAAGACAATTTTTGTATGAATATGCTAATAATAGTAAATGTAAGCAAAACTTCGGCACTCAGTATTTTCCTGGTAATCATTTGTGCCAAGTTAGTTCAAAACACGTCAATACACAACATAGCTACAGCCGGGACATGATATTGAGGTCAACCGACTGCTGCTGTTACATTGATCTTCAGGCTAGCGACCTGTTTTTTTTTTTTTTTTTTTTTTTTTTTTTATTATTATTATTATTATTATTATTTGCTCGCGACACATCGTTTTATACTAGAAGCATTTGTGCATACGTGATTCTGCCGGGCACGAATTTGAGATCATCCGACTGCTGTGGCCTTCCCCATGAAACAATAGACCTGATTCTTATTCGCGACACATCGTCCTGGATAACACTCGTGCCCACGACCATACACATCAAAATTGCAGCCCGGACATAATTGCTTGCACACATAGACACATTCATGGACAGACACGTGGACAAGTGTATCACTATACAATCCTATCTCAACATTATATATGCACCATGTGGTTTAAAAAAATGTAAGCCGGGTCTTGTTTCCAAATGTAGGGCTACATGATGGGACTGAACACATAACCTCTCGATTACGGGATGGACGTTCTAGCCACTTTGCCACTGGGACATGATGAAAGAGATAATTTATAATTTTCTGAATACTCTACGATTTTAGTGGTGTAAGAAATTATGTTTTATTTTTGGTTTTAAATCAACATTTTTAAAAATCATGAGTCGTGTGAGAATTAGTTTAATCGTCCTGAGGCTACTGTGATAAAATTTTCAGATGTGATTTATTTGATGTAAAATGAATTTTGTATAGCTACGCTCACTGATCTTGAAGAAATTAGGAGACATAATTCTTTGTGGTGGAATGAATCCTTTTAAAACTGAAAAAAAACGAACATTATAGGAGATCCCCTTTAAAAGTGGCACCTCACTCACAATGTGCACTTTCACTACTTTCTCTTTATTCGTTGTTGTTGCCTTGAATTCTATGGCGTATAATTAGCATTAGAATAATCACCATTAATAAATATTTATTCATTAACGTCGATCGGGACACACTTTTTTGCAGCTTATACTTACAGTCGTGGACTACAAATCTCTCAGCCCCTCGCCGCTGTGAGTTCGAATCCCGGTAGGGACTTCGGATTTTTCATGTGAGGAAGCCTTCCAGCTGGCTTGCGGTAGGTCGGTGGTTCTACCCGTATACCTCTGTGTAATCGGGGTCTTCCTCCACCTGTAATTAGCTGGACGTCGCTATATGATTGAAATACTATCGCAGCGACGGTAAACTCCAATACACCAATACAACAACAATACTTATCCGTCCCGGTGATTTCTGGGTTAGACCAGTACTTGGCGTCTGGGAACGACATGAAAACTCCTTGTCCCCGACCTAAGTAGGTTACCATTAAACCACGACATCAACATTACTATGAGTAGCGTATTAATGGTTAAGCAAAGAAATAAGTCATTTTTCCCCGCTTAACACCTCCAGAAAAAAGAGGTTAGGTAGATCGGCAAAACTTCTTGTACTGTTCCCCCGCATTTTCATATCTTATAAGTGGACGAGACGAAAACCGGGATATCCCGAATGCTAGAAAAAAAAGTTTAGGGTCGGTATGAAAAGACAGGGTCGGTCGGATTAGCGGAAACAAATAACTTTTTACTCATTATTATCAGTAGTATAAGTATCAGTAGTAGAAATCGTCGAGGAAGTATCAGCATGTCATCAAACTTGATAAAAATAATGACCGTGGAACCGTAAAAACCAATATTCTGGAATTATTATTATTATGTGTAGATCTATATTTATACAATCATTTGTTATTTTCATACTATATTTTATAAGATGACATTATCTATTCGTAACCATGTATGTGCCTCTTCTTTATCATACTCTCAGAATCTTCGCAAAAAGGCATCCAACTTATTCAAAATCGTCACCAGCTTCGATAAACCCCAATGGATTTTGAACGGTAGGAATTTACTAAAACGAAGACAGATTTTATTTTATATTGCATAGTTTATTTTACAACATCACATTTTAAAATAGAATACAGCCATGGTGCATAATGAGTAAAAGACACATCTCCGAATAAAGTAGTACTGGGAAATCAATTATTTTCCTGGGACACTAATTTTCGTCGATTTCGTGGAGGGTTATATCCACGAATATTAATTCCGACGAAAACTTGTCTCCAATATAGACCTCACGTTTTCTAGAACATTGATTCACGAATAAATACACCCACGAAATTCCCTTAGGTACATAATCAACACAATTTAATGTCACGAAAATTAATGATTTTACGGTATTTAATATTGATATGTTTAATTCTTTTAAAGATAGTTGAGAGGTGTTATTTTACATATAGCTATGTTGCTGACAAAGAGAACACAACAAGCTTAGTTGTCATGTAAAATGTTCTTAAAAAACAAACTATGAGGGATGGAAAGTCGATGATAGTTTAATGAGAATAAATATTAATAAATAAATAAGTGAATAAATATCGATATCGGTTAAATCGAACCGTTTTTGTTTTTGTTTTCTTTTTTGTGTTTTTTTTTTGACAACTGATGACTCTGAATCATCAATAAAGCCTATTCCATATCCTGCATAGGTCTAATTTCTGATATCTTTCTTGAGATTGGTAAGTTCCCTCAAGAGTTCAGCGAGACCGCGTTTGCAGGTCGACACCCACTGGGTTGTGGTCGATTCTGCACAGAAACCTTCGGGGCAATATCCAGCCTGGCAGTTATTCTGGCACCACTCGTCTGTAGATCGACCGTGAGGATCAACCGATACGTAGGTCTTGGTTTCTTGCTTCGAACAACACACGTTTTGACATGTATCGTACCCATTGCAATCGCTGCAGCTACTTCCGGTGGGTGTCGAGGAAGATGTAGAAGTTTGGAACACACAGCCAGGTGTCTTGATATGGACATCTTCAGAGCTACAGTAAGCAGCAGGGCAGTTGCCGGGACAGTTGGCCTGACACCATGGTGTGTATGCTTCGATGGTTCCAGAGTAGGTGGAGGTCCTCTCACAACATGTACTGCAGTACTGGTCATCGTATCGAGTCAAACATTCTGCGCATGTCATATCGTTATGTGAGTGTTAGTGTTAGTGGGGCCTCCATTGTAGGTAGAACTGCCACTGTAGGTAGAGTCGCCATTGTAGGGACGTATTGTTATAGGGTCTCCATTGTAGTTAGAACCCATCGTAAATTCCAAAAGTCACTTATTTCATATAAAAGTGAATTTTCAAGTTTAAAGACATTAATATTCCAGACACGGTGGTACCGGAATATTAGAAAATGCTAAAAATTAAGCCGCGTCCAGTGTTAATATCTAAAAAAAAGTGATTTGGCGCGTCTGCAATCAGTGATAGATAACCAGTATGTCTTGTAAAACATCATACAACATTTATTTTATTGTTTCCGTTTCTCATACATTTACAAAGTAAGGTACAGGTCGGCAAAATCATAAATTTCCGACAATGAACAGATAGAAGAATGAGAAAAAAAAAACGTCTCGAACAAATGTTTCCAACGTTTGACCCATAAATTCTTTAGTTAAATACGAGTTAAACAGAGGAAAATTGTCAAAATGTTCTGATTCTAACTTCACTTCAGTCAAAAGAAGTTTTGATTGATATATCATATTTTCGTCATATATCCAAGAGAGAAAACGTGACACATGAAATGAACTATAAAAAATAATATATTTAGTCCAAAAATCGGTCAAAGATAGATATTTCATATATATTAGCCGTTTACGACAGTATGAAATTATTGATAATAAATTATAAAGTACTTACCGGGAACGTACTCATCATTGCAAGATTTCAACTCCTCTGTGGCTCCCAGGGCACAGTAAGGGGCGTGGTTTCCAGACTGCAACCCAAGTAATAAATAATTATATATTAATTGATGAAATGATATCGTCACAATGATACAATCTAGATACCGTTTAAATACTGATATTATGTAAAAAGAAAATTTAATGCATTGTTAATTAAAATTTATAATAGTATTTTAGCATAGATATTATCATAATTGAAATTAATATTAGTAGTAGTAGGAATATCTTTATCATTTTTATTAGGTCATATGCTAAATTTAACATCATTGCATTATTAAAATATATAAACTGTTACACCATTACAGCGTGTGTATAAAATGTTACGCCATTACAGCGTGTATATAAAATGTTACACCATTACAGCGTGTATATAAAATGTTACATCAATGCATAGGGGAGGAGGGTTCTTTTTTAAATACACCAACCAAAGGGATACTAGGTACTTAGGATGTTCTTATTCTGGTCAAAATGTTATTGCAAAGCAGAATTATATTTAAGTTTTTGCCATATATGCAGAGTTTTAATAAATAAATTCATTGGGAATTCACGGTTGTGCAGTAAACCATTAGGGGTACAGTGAAACCTCTTTACAACGGTATTACTTATAAAAACATCCTCTTTATAACAGCGGTAGTCTTGATAACTTAAGTGCATAATCCTCCTATGTATCTATTCTTTACAATGACAATTTATTTTAAACAGCAAAATTCGCTGAAACATACACCGCTGTTGTAAAAAGAGTTGACTGCATCACCAATCTGCGAAATAACCTTTTAGAGGTTTAATCTAAGAATTTATTTTTTAGAGGTGCACACTTAGAAGTGAGTTCTTAGAAGATGTACATTCTTTTTTATGAAAACTCCATCCATCGGCATTAAAAAGTTGTTGCTACTTCATGTAAACGTTAACGAGATCAATGAAAATATGCTATATGTGCCAATATAACGAAAAGAAATCAAATATTCTGGTAATTACCTTGAAATCTTGGCAGTCCATGATCACAATGTCGGCACAGTTGACGAAATGCTCCTGGAATGTTGGCTCTGGGTTGTTTCCTGAAGACAAAAAAGGATAAGTTATATATTCTGATTCAGAATCTATTATAAATTGTACACAAGTAAGAAAGAAAAGAAAATCGTTGAAAGATAACAGTTTTTGTGTCACTTGCTGTAAACAGAGGTGAGACATAGGGATCACTTTTCCGTCGTCTGTCTGTCCGTCACACTTTTTCCGTCACGCTTTAGCAAGTGACACATGTGTTCATAAGAAGACTCTTGTTATAGACTAAGACAGAATCTGTTTCGTATCGTCATTTAACACTTTAATTACTTAATCTCTGGTTTAAGATTATAGCTAGGAGATATTACCTTCAGTTGCGTATAACTATCAATTACGAAACTTATCGGTACGATACCACCCCAGTTGCGTATGATACTATCCAAGTTACGTATAACTTACCGGTGCGATTCCACCCCAGTTGCGTATGATACCACCACAGTTGCGTATCCCCCCCCTTTTCAGCTTAATTACTGGTACGATACTACCCCAGTTGCGTATGACACCACCACAGTTGCGTTTAACTTACCGGTGCGATACCACCACTGGAAAGTGCATCCTTGCGGACATTTCAGGTCAGCCGGAAGTTGAAGGTCAATAATGTGGATTCCGGACCTATCCATGTTTCCTGCAATAAGAATATGCATAATTCTAAATACAGGTTAAAGAGTGTTAAAGAGTTTACACATGATTGGTAGATCTGTTAGCCCTTGCTTATTTAGATGCTAATTATTTACAGTTGTTTCAAGGGTACTATGAACACACACACACACACACACACCGAAATATTGCAGAGACCATATTGGATAAAAATGCAGTTATTCGAAATATTGATGATAATATTTATTAAGTTTCAAAATTTTCATTGCTCTATCCTATAAGTATCATATTTTAGCGGTGTGTGCCATACGTATAAAAAGTATTAATTTGTGATTATAGAACCTGAATTATACTGAATTGAATCATTATCCCAAATGTTAACTTTTAAAATTATTGTTACGATAAGTGCCCGGTGTGTTGCTTTTTAAAGAGTAAGCGGCCCTAACGATTTATATCTGGTTAAGTTTAAATCCTCGAATAAATGGAACTGAAGTGCGATAACTGCGTATGTATACACAATGAGGTCAGAAAAAGTAGTTCTACGAGAATCGTGAAAGGCGAAAACAACATTGACATTTGTGATGTCTAGGTAAGAGTGACTAGTAAAAGAGCTGATGCCAGGTGGTTGTCACGGTTACGAGTTTGTTTCCCATCAGAGGGCGAGATTTTTTCCAAGATCTTTATAGCACAGATAACTGTTCCGACTCATTTGGATCACCTCGGATAATACCGTCAATCATTATCATCATGACGAAGATGTTCCGATTGTGTTCGGACTCCGTATCATTGGCAATATTTTAATAACTTTGTGACTTTTGTGTACATGAGCCAGATAAAGCGATGGAATTAAGTAAATCAAAGCCAGTCACATTAATGGTGTGTCGGGGCCAGGAATCGAACTCATGACCTCCCGATTAAAGGGATAACGCCCTTGCAACTCTACACCCGGGACAGGGAAGTATACGTTTTTGAAAACTTTTCTTTCAGATGAGTTTTGCGAAACGTAAGGATATCGATACTCGGACTCACGTGTGTAGTTGGTCTCTCCGTTGGGTTGCCTCAACAGGATGAACTGGCTGGGGTCCTGAAAACACTGGGTCAGTCTGTCTTGAGTGTCCCCTTTCTGTTGTACCATGTTACAAATACGGAACTGGAAACCGCCGAGATGTGGAGCCGACAGATACACATGTACTGTGATCAGCTGACCTGAAGTTGGGATAGAATGTCACATTATCGAAATAATATTGATATATCTAGTTAATTGATAAGTAGTTGAAAGAGCTGCAGAGAAAAAGTCTTATAAAATATACGAGATAGCATGGAATACACAGACAGAATCGGGCAACAAGGAAGAAGTTCCAGCGATCAGGTTAAGAGTCAGAAAAGAAGAAATACAATTTTGTGACGGAAGAAGACGATAAATTGTGGCGAAAATTGAAATCATTATAAAGCGTGCTACTTAGTTAGAAATACTTAAAACTTACCCTGCTTATAAGCCCTAACGGGTGTGATGTCTTGGGCAAAGGTTCCTCCGTAGTCGTGTGGTCTGGTGCCAGAGTACTGGAAAGCGTCGCCGCATGCACTGCACTTGCCACCGGCGTTCTCTTGTGTCTGTTTGTATATAAATCAATCAATAAATCGGTCACTATATCGATTAATAAATAAGGTAATATATTGAATTTTTCTTTGCGTTTAATCGCTTTGACTGAATAAATCAATAAAAACAGAAGATTTCAATTAAAATACACATATGCCTTTCATCTGAAATAAAGTAGCCATTCACTTTTTATGACATACTCCTTTATCATTGTTTCATGCATTTTAGAATCCAAAGTCTGAAATGTAATTTTTGAAAAGAAATGCCCATATTAATGCATATATACAAATGAAATTAGGTCTTTCTACTTACTGTGCGGCCTCCACAAAATTGTCCCTTGTCGCTATAGTTAATTCGACCACGATTAGGGCAGTTGGTCCAAGATACCCCAGTTCGTCGGCCCGACGGATTCATGACGGCGTTTCTTCCAGGCGGATCAATCACTTTTCCATGACCATGCACGTGACCGGCCAACACAACCAGCAGAAATAGGGTAGTACAAGTCAACATATTCATATTGACAAGTGTAAAGAAGAAATTAAGATGTCCAAGAAGAAAGAATGAAAATTTCTTATTCTGCTGTATAGATCAGATGCGATCGAGCGAGATTCGATACATTTGGGCAGTAAGCGTGCGTATTTATAAACCAGTTCGGGTTAATCCATGGTTAATCCCGCGGCCAATAAAATGGCGTCAGTCGGCACGGCCATCCAATGAAATGATGTTATTAAATACGGACTTGTTAAGGGTGTTCTCGTGCAAACCATATAAACCTTGGTATGATTATTCAATAATTAAAAATAATGCGATTACCTTAAAATCCGTGACAAATTACAAAGATAATTAGATATTAAGAAGTAATTAAGGGACATGTCTGGATGATCTTACAAAAATTGCTTCTTAAGACATTAATCGTATTTTAGCAAATTATCTTGTTTAAACTTGCATTTTCCGCGCCTGTGATTGCTTAACTGTTTAGGGGTTCAGGAAATAAGTTTCTAAATACGTTATCTAGAAAAAAATATTTTTACAAATAAGGAAGAAAATAGACTGGTTGTAAATTTAAAGCATATTTATTTATTTTAACAAATTTTTAAACGATAAACGAAAACACGGACACACAAATTCAGATTGACAATATTAAAATGCGTCACATAACTTTATGAAGTAAAATATGCATATTGCTTCAGATAATAAAATATATAAATCTTTTAACACGTTTATTGATAAATGACTTTTACTTTCCATATTTTTTTAAGAAAATAGAAACCATATTCAAAATACCTTAAAATATACATATAATCATGTTAGTTTTTTGTGAATACCTCAATATAAGTTGTGTTAGTGCTTTAGTGCTTTCATCATTTATGTTTTTTTGTTTTTTTTGGTGGTGGTGTTTTCACTCTTAATTGTTACCACAATACCAACGTTCTAACACAGAAAGAATACACAGCGAGCAAATCATGCTTTATTGTAAAGTAGGCGGGTTTGTCACCTTTCGAAAACTGCAGTTGCGTACAGAGGAATGCATGTTTTATTAAAGAAATGTTGTTGACCGAGTTTATATATCATTTTTTATCAAACTAAAGAGCAAACAATCATGTGTGAAAAAATATTATCTAGATTTAGACTATTGCTGGTTTGCTGTTTTATTATATTTTTACTACATAAAAGGACCTATATAACAGGGTTTGAGATTAGATTGAATAATTCATCAAAGTTAAAATTACAATAGTTTTTTTGCGTTTATCTTTACAAAACCCACAGCCTGAAGAAAAAAAAAAACAGTTCAGTGTTCATTATGAATGGTTAATAGCATTCATCTTTATGTCCGTTTTGTTAATAATGTTCGTAATTGAAATGCTGTGTTTTGCCAGCAAGTATATGTAATGGTCAAGAACAGTGAATGTTACCGCTATGCCAATATAAAGTTGAATTTGAAGTCAACTGTTGTATAAAACATCAAATTATAACTCTATTTTTTTTTTCATTAAGTAGCGGTTTGACCATCCATCGTCGGATGACCACGGTTGCTGATTGCGCCTCTCTCCAGACAGGAGTAACGGAAGGGATTGACACCGTGGGAGTCCGACGATGAGGCTTAATCATGTCAGTGTATAAGTTTAGTGCCATCAGACGACAGTTTCAAGGTTGAAGAAAATAAACGTTTATCAGATCATCGTAACCGTCTATAAGGGATGAACAATTCATCATATTTTTTATTTTTAATCAAAAACACATGTATGAATTAAGTATCAGTATCAAGAAACTCTTGCCATTTCCTTGTATTTATATAATTATGACTTGACTCTACTGATTTATTAACTCTTGCCGTTTCCTTGTATTTACATAATGATGACTTGACTCTACTGATTTATTCTTTCCTTGACATTAAATTTCGTTAAATTTCTCTCCAAGGCAATTTCGTGGGAGTATTTACGCGGATTCGTAATTTAGAAAATGTGTGGTCTAGTGAATGAGCGTATATGTGGGTTAAGATTCATCAATAAAACCATCAATGAATTCATCCACGAAAATAACGATTTTCACAGAATGTTGTCTGCTAACGTTTCCCACTATAGAAGGGCTTGCTCATGTGTGAATAATACATTGTCAATAGTTGTTTTATCAAGTTTACAAGTTTACAAGTTTATTTGCAAATATCATGTCATTGAAGACAAAATGATTACAAATCAAAGATAATAAACATATAAATGAACGAGATGGATTATTGTAGTAGAGTCACATGTTTTCTAAAAACATTTCAAAAGAAAATGAATAATCTTAACATTCTGGATCATTGTGGGGAGGAGAAAAATTTAAAGAAAAAGAAAAAAACTATTATATTTTTTGAAACTTAAGCACTATTTCTTTAACTAGTCTACATAGTTTGTTATATTTCAACTCATTTCTATCAAATGATTGCATTAATTGCTTAAAATGTATGATGTTTGGAAATCTATAATAATATCTATCTAAAAGATGTTTTCTTATGTATGACAGAGAGGCACATTCAAGTAAATAGTGATATTCATCTCCGACGTTATTAGATGTACATATTGGGCATTTTCTATCGTTATATTCGGTATTATTCCAACTGCCTACTTCTACTGGCAAAAAATTATTTCTTGTTCTAAATTTTATCATATAATTTAAGAATTTTAAGGGGGTTTTAATCAAGTAATTTTCAAAACAAAACTTCTCTTTGAACAATCTATATGTTATACACTTTCTTGACGTGTTGATTTCGCTAAACCATTCATTCACATATAAATCTGACAATTTTTGGTTGACAGTCATTTTTATCCATTTAGCATTTTAATTTTCCTTTAAAATTTTTTTAAATTAACAGAAAAAAAAAATTCTAAAATTTTTTTAAAATGATTCTATTTTCGTTGATATGAATTTTTTATTTCCTGCAGGATTATGGTATGTTTTATATGTATGGCCCGCAAACAAGAAATGTGCTTTCTTTTCAGTTTATGTGTTAGTATGGTGTGCAAATGACTTGAATTTGAGATACAGTTTAACCTGTATTAGCGGTCACCTGTATAAAGCGGTCAATCTGAATTTAGCGGTCACCTGTATAAAGCGGTCAATCTGAATATAGCGGTCACCTGTATAAAGCGGTCAATCTGAATTTAGCGGTCGGTTTCAATATTACTAAACTAGCAATTTGTTATATTTCTAACTTTCATTTAGCGACCACATCTGTAAAGCGGTCAATTTCTCTTGTTCCCTTGAATGACCGCTAAGGACAGATTTGACTGTATATACAATATATTTACAATCTTATTTGACTTTATGCGTATGCTCTGTTCTCTGTTCTGTTATTTTCTGTTCTAGAATGACATTTCGAAATAAAAATAAAATGATGCACATCACAATGGTCATATAATAATAAATATGTGTGTATATACCATAAGTGATGTTTGGGAAATTATTAAAGCATTTTATAAAAGAAAACTTAAGCATACACGGTCTTTTGCGATTAAGTATATTTTCTTAAGAAGTATAAAATTCCAAGGTCTCCCGTCAGACAAGAGGAAACTTTTAGTCCATAGATTATCTTCATTAACACGCAGTTATCTGTCTACTTATATTAATCCTTATTTCACAACTATAACTAATAGGATGAACATTAAAAACCGTGATTAATTCGGCTGGATTTGTTGTTAGAAAGCAAAGCAAAGCTTAATATTAAGTATAACTGGCTCGAATTCCACCGACAATACTTAGCGCTAAGTAATACTTAATTTCTTAACCCTTTCCCTCATAGAGGACACCATGAAAAGACCTATGCGAACAGCATAAAACCAGATCATCCTGCGAGTAACTCGCAGGCTGATCAGGTTTTATGCTGTTCGCTGCTCCTCAGTGGTCTGGAAATGAGGATTTTGTAATTAAATTTGGTAAGGTTTAACTGTGGTTTTCTGCAGATCAGGCTTTATGTGGTACCTATGAGTGCGTCAAAATGAGTCGGGAAAGGGTTAAAAATTTCCACCATATAGTTTAAAAGTTTTGCATCTAATTGATATGAATGATTATCTTAATGACTAACAAATAATTGATAAGCAATGGAACATTCGGGTATCTTTATTAGAGAAACATGACTGATGAAATTAGCCCTTAAGTATTTAAGTTTTGCTTAGCGCTAAGAATTATTGGTGGAATTCGACCCTGGGTACATATGACCATTGCATAACACAACAAAACATATATTCTAAAAGATTATTCAGAATCGCAGGCATGCAACCAAACTACAAGATAACACAATATACAAATACTGGGCATTTCAATTTCACGTGACACAATTTAGCAGACAGTGGGGTATTTGTTTTTCTTCTTTGTAATTGAACCTTTATACCTTTAATATAATCTAATCTATCGCAGGACTGATATATCGTCATATATCGTGACTAAATTATTATCTGTTTACAGGTATGTCACATGGTGTTGATTTCATATCATTACAGTACTGGTCCATTTAATATAAAATTTGTTAAATTCTAAGAAAGCGAATTCATTAAAGGAAATATAGATCCTTATCCACGTCTGTCTGTCTGTCTGTCTGTCTGTCTGTCTGTAATGATCATAATAATGATAAATTCTTTACTTAAGTCAGGTCCAGGTTTAATAGAGTTTTCCTTTTCTACGGAATCATTCTTATTTCATGCAAATTTAAACGAATATTTTACGGGAATACAATCAATGTATGCGATGTATCATACATACCCATACATGTATTTCAAAAATAAAACCAGGTGAGAAAAAATATAGAGCTAGACCGGGACTCGAACCCAGGACCCCTGGCTTACATTACACATTTACTGCGTCAAAATGATACATAATTATACAAGTTGACAGTCAGCATATGTAGGTACTAAGTCAAATTTGACCGTTCACATTGAACTGACTGCTAACTTTTTGTGTCACCTCTGCATACAGCAGGTGACACAAAAAGAAAATATTTGTATTTTTGCTTCAAATGTTTTATGTAGGTCAGAGTTGGTTCATTTACGAAAGGTTTAGAAAAAAAGTGTGCTGATATTGGTAAAAACTGACTCAATATTAGGATCTTTAAGTTGTTTTTTGAACCTCATACGGACTATGCTTATATAAGCAGTTATCTCCCTTTATATAATACAGAAGTTCCAGAAGACCTTTATCACTCAGATTGTCGGTGATATCGATGAGCATGTTATTTTTACTACTAAAAAACAAAATAATTATTTTATCAGCAAGCATAAAATAAAATGAATTTTAATAATGGCCCCACATTTCTGACAAATTACGAAATAACCAAATACTACGATTGATTTCATGAAATTCATAAAGTTCGCCATATTCGATCACCTATCAGACGTTTACAGATTTACAAATTATCATCAATCAAATAATAAAGAAACTAACCATGGGAGATCATAAAAACAACAAAGTACAAATTGATTTTATTTTATTTTCCTGAGGACAAGTAAAGTGCAAAAACATATCTATCTCCTGGCTTTACCACTCATTAAAAGATGGAGGACCACAACCAGTTGTTTTCAGCAGATTCTGCCTTATCTAACAAGAGGGATTCTGAAAATTAAAATAAAGATATTTGAGGTGTGTGTGTGTGTGTGTGTGTGTGTGTGTGTGTGTGTGACCATTGTAGCTATCCTATTAAGGTATGTAAGGGTGCCTGAATAGCGTAGTGGTAACACACTTCGCTTCTCACAAACGAGTTCGATCCCGGGTGACGTAAGTGAGAGGGTACGGTGGTCGCCCGTCCAGACACGTGGGTTTTCTCCGGGTGCTCCGGTTTCCTCCCACAATAATGACCCACATACGCCGTTATCGGAGCCATCGAGAATGATTTATTTAGGTTAAGAAATTGTTTCATAATCGATGTAAAATAAGTAAAGTAAAAAAAAATAAAGTATGTTAGTATATCGAATGATTATGTAGAATGTAATATAAATCTATATGTCTATTTCTTACTATTAAGTAGACCATAGCTAAAGTGGGCAAACATTAACATGATTGCACGTGTAAACCAGTAAAATTAGATAATGTTCGTTGGGTTAAACGTCCAACCGACAGTATTTCAGTCATTTGGAGACAATGTCTACCTGTAGACATGTGGCATGATACCACACCCAGTCACATTATCCTGACACTCGGCAAACCAGTCTGGAACTACCATTATAGCTTAGCGCCAAGCAAGGGAGCTACCAGTACCATTATTTACGACTTTGGTATGTCTCGGCCGGGGAACGAACCCACGACTCCGTGCTCCCGTGGCGGACGCTCTAATCACTCGGTCAACGGGTTCGGTTAAAAATCAAAAGTCTAGTTTATCACAAAATTATAAACAAATCAGAATGCATATAATACTATACCTAATAGATACTATATTAATATTTAAATGCTTGTCAATAAAAAAAAATGCAGAAAAAGGCGAAATATGAAAAAAGTAAACAAGATAAATACATATGTATCCCAAGTTTCAAAGCATTATCTACTAATAATAATAGATATGATTACGATATTGTAGAAGGGACCAGGCGAGTTTTTATGAACATTTTCTATGGCATGTCAGACGTTGCAATATTCAGTAACTATACATTGTTGCGGTCCAGCAGGTAGGGGTCTCCGAAGAGAAACTAAAATCTCCTGGTTGGAAGTCCCAAAATAGAATTAATCATATCTTGTGGTAGCTGGCAATTTAGACGTGTTTGGGTGCTTTTTAGGTGAAGTGCTGTAATTTCTTCCAACAAATAGTTGTAAGGTAAAGGGCTCTTATAGTATGAGATGTTTTGCTATTGGGTGATGTGTCCGATCTCTCAAATGATGAAGTACGGTAGATGTCTAAGTATGATGATCACAACTTGGCCGTAAAATAAACGTAACGCTCTTTTCAAATAAAACTTCAGTTTTATTTTGTCAAATCAGAATACACAGACTTCAAATATAAATATTATCAAAAGTTATTTAATGCGTTTTAAAATCCTTCCTACTCATATAATATGCTTGAGTTTACTTTTACTAATGCTTAAATACATCTCTATAGGCTTAATTCATATACCAAGGTCTCTGTGTTGTTATACTCCATACAGTATAGCATAGTTTATAAGTTCTTCAGCGCATAAAATATATGCGTCCGCGTGCAATATCCTTTGTGACAAAAGATGGACTATGTTCAGCACAATGTTATTTACAATGAATAAACCATGTGTATCGTTCAAGACAACTGGTAAAATTCTGTTAATCTCAAGGAATCCAGTTCCTGACTTTATGCGACCGGTTGCATACGGTTTGTAATATGCATGACCTACGAGCGTGACAGATCTCGATCGATTCCGGAAATCTTCGTGTGAATATATAGTGGTGATTCTATCGACATCTTTGGCCTACAGAGGCAATATTTTGCTTTCATATTACTTTCTACAGTTATTGCATTGACTTTGGGAAGTATTGCAACTTTAAAATGCCTCTTTTAAATTATTGTTATCAATTCATTATATGTTTGTTTGTTGTATGGGTTTAACGTCTTACCGACAGTATTTTAGTAATTTGGAGACGATGTCTACTTGAAACAAATATAGTGTTGCCACTCCCATTTTATAATGAAATATCCTAAATTAAACCAATGAAACGAGTGTAGTTGTTCACCAAAATAAGATTGGTCAATAAATAGGTCAAAATCTATTTTGCACAGTCTATGCCGAAAAAGAAATTCTAAATATAGGTTTTTATTATTCTAAAAATAGCTTCAATACCGTCTGTAGATGGATAAAGACCATTTCACCAGAGGACCCCGTAATTTGCTATTTTAAATTGACCAATCAGATATAGACGTAACACACAGATTGTTAAAAATCAAATCATCTGTTAACGAGTCGCTTTAAAATTACTATGTAAAATGTCTTCACAATGATTGGTTTTAATATGAATAATGATAATAATAGACATAACAAACACAATACGTTCCGCAGGTTTGCGAAAAGCCGTAATAAGCATAACAATTACCACCGGACAACAAACGCGTATGAATAACCAAGCATTTTATTTTCTAAAATTTAACAATTTATATTTGCTGATAAAGATGAAGTTTCAAGTTCATACCAGTAGTCTTCAAAATTCTAGAAAGTCAATGATCCTTGTGAATATGGACTTTCAGAAAACACATACAATGATATCAAATATTAGTACATTCTTGGAACTTCCTAAATATGCGGTAAAAAATAATCATCACACACAACTTATGATATCAGACATGTAAGCTATCTAACCATATTTGAAATCCATATTTGTTAATACTTAAATATCCGACATAAGAATTATTTAATATATTGTATTTACCATGCGCGGATTTCTTTTTCTTCCATACTTTCCTGCTCTTAAGAGGGTAAGGGTTTCTTTTTTCTTTACTTTTAATATAATAGCCAAATCCCCAGGGGTGAGGGAGATTGAAAAAAAATGAAACTGGTCAAGATCGTATAGCCAATACTTTGATTTTTTTTTTGGGGGGGGGGGGGGGGGGCATGATTTGACAATCTGCTATATTCCAGTAACATTGCTTCTAGTATACAGGTATAATCAGTGTTGGCAGATGTTAGCTGATATGGAAATCAAATGTTTCTCAGTTAAACGCGAATCAATCAATAAATACGGATACGAAAGTGATCAAGAAGTGTTCCTTGGAACACATGTGTCGTCTGCTGAAAGAAACGTGACGGAAAAAGTGTGACAGACAGACGACAGGCGGACGACGAACGACGGAAAAGTGACCCCTGTGCCACATTTGCTTACAGCAGGTAGCATAAAAACGAATTTTGATAATCAAGGAGAATCAATAATCACATACAAAAGACATCAACTGGTGAATCTGACTACTAAAGGCGTTGTTCGCAGGATGAATGTCCTCACTATCATGTGCGGTTGTAATTGACCAAATGTCAGCGTAGATGACCCTATCTCGGATGTCCTGAAACTCCTTGAACACAATGTCATTGTAATAAAGGGCCAGATGGGGGTCAAACCACCGTCCAAGTGCTACGTGCGACCCCTTGTAGATAACGGTAACCTTGGATTTGGCGGTCAGCAAGTGTTTTAAAGCTTTAGCCAAATTGCGAATTCTTTTTCGAAATTCAGTTACGGGAAATGCTTGGAGATGGGCATAGTATGTGAACATCAAAATCAAAGAACCGTCTGAGGAAGGGTCTTCTGCAAGAGAGTAGACTTTTTCTGCTACTGACGTGATTCCGTCTGCTGGTAGTTCTTTATTGTGCAAAGGCATTTCATGTTTCATGTAATAAATAGTTGTGTTGTATTTAGAATATGTCCTATCACTGTGGTAAGTCCAACCTTCTCCAGTCGAAGCCATCGGAATAATTGCATCCAGTTGCAGGACAGACTTAATGAAATACTGAGCATATTGCCTAGTCGTCGAATCTCCGAAGAACATCAATGTTTTGTTATTAAGACAGTCTTTGTATTTTGCAATCGTTTGCTCAATGAGGCCTTGGCAATTCACAAAATACCACACAGAATTAGACCAATATCCGGAAGGCATTGCTTCTGTCCAGCTATTTAACTTTGGTCTTCTAGAACATGTTTGCCTTTTGTCTACCGTTGTCTTACGAATGCTGTTTAAAGTTATCATTTGTTTCAAAACTCCATCAATATCCTTTTTTATCATATGACAAGCTTTTATATCACTGGGTAAGGTAAATTCTTTTATCCTAAACGAATAAATATCTGTACAGTTAAAAACTGCACTGAAAGGTTTGCCACAATACCATGGAACGTTGCCATTAAGTATGGTAAAGTTGCAGAGTTCAGAAAACCCGTGTATATCAGGGTTGGCGCCACAGCGTGTCGTCTCCTCTTTGTCCTTTTTCTTGAATGTGCCATGTATTGCCTCTTGAGTTTTAATTGCAAAAACAGCATTGCCATACACTTGCCGAGAGTTTTCTTTTAAGCACGCGCTTTCTAATGTTGCAGCTATTTTCGCCCTGATGACCGATCTGTCTGTCCAGAAGGCGTTCAAGTATCCTGTATAAGTACCATTCCCATGGTCAACAACTCTCCCAGCCACCCTATCTCCCTTCACTGACGTTGCCCATAGTAGAATCACATCGCCTCCACGCGTCTGCGGTTTTTCATTTGTATCATATGTAGTTATTTTAACAATTATCGTTTCTCCATTTTCTACTAATTCCATGCGTGAATAAATTGGACTAGACATAACAGTGTTACTTGTGTTGCTCGGACAGAACGTTAGGTAATTAGGCTCGCTAGACTTCATCTGATCCGACTTTGTGTCAGGTTGCAACAACGGCATGGTATACTCCTGCCTTTTCTCATTAGACATGTTTCTTTGGGCATATTCCATTGATGATGGCGTAGGTGATGTGAATAAGCGAATAACAAGAAAACAAACAACACATACAGGCCAAGGAAAGTCAAAGACGTTTTTGGTGACATCTTCATGCTCTTTGTGTTGTAATATTGACCATCTGTCAAAAAAAACACACACACATACAATAATTAGCGACTTGTGTTTGCAGTATGACAGTCATTAACATATAAACGGTAAAATTGAGGTCTTACTAAACCTCTGACAACTTTTACATATTAGACATTGTTGTCGTTTTCAATGTTTGTATGGATGTAGAAATTAGCCATTTCCTTAAACTTAGTTATCTTGTGATTTATAATAAGTGTGTTGCATTTATGGACTTGTGTGACGAGTCAAACTACATTAACGTGTGTTACATTTTCTGGAAGTTCCAGTGACTTACTTTATATGTCTTTCTTTCTTTATATGTACATTCATATTCAAAGGTGAAGAATTAAATTATTAGTGAAGAGAACCTGCGTCAATTATTCATTAAATCACACACTCTATTTTCCCATTCAAAATTTAGGGAAACATACGAGTAAATCTACAGAAATTATATTTATATAATGATAATTAAATGATATTCCAAAACAAAATCCTACTAGTAACCCAAACAAAACAAAAAATAGGGAAACAAACTTAGATACAGAGAGAGAGAGAGAGGGTGGGGGGCGGAGATGCCTATAGGCCTACTGTAACATTGTTAAACGAAAACTCCCATTCTTTTCCTTAATTGCAATATCTGGATATCATGATATTTCTATCTCTCTTTATTGTCTTCTTCACCCATCCGACTGATATTCTGATTATGTTATGTCTCACATGATATTTCACAGTGGATTTTCTTTTAAGTGAAATTGAATTTGTAAATAGAGAAACTGTTGATTGCCTTATTTATTCATGTAGAAGTGTGGTAAAAAAAACACCTTAAAATAGTCGAAATTCCACATTTTCGGATGAAGTATAATGTCTTATAAAGTCGTATCTGTGAATCTAATAAGAGATTAAATTAAATTTTAATTTAATTACCAATATACCATAAAAAATTATCAGTTGCAAAGAGGAAATACTATACATTGAAATCAACTATGGGATTTCGCAGCAGTACGTACAATTCCTACACAAATCTACTCTTGCCTTCATAAAATTCCATTCCATTACAAAAAGCGTCAGCATATTGTAATAGAATGAAATTGTTTTTGAATTAGTTTTAAGTTAAATTAATATTATATTAGATAAACATAATCATATATGCAGTGTTCTATGTTAGCATTTTATTGTAGACCCCCCTGATATTCCTTGATATTCCTTTTTTGCCCTACGCTACGAAGTTATAACTTTAAAAACAAATTCATTTGCATTTATAAATACATGTAATTGGAAACACACACACACACACACACACACACACACACTCACTTACCTACTCTTCGAACTAATATTTCCCTAATATTCTCCAAAATGAACTTTGCCAATCCAACGTTTTGAATAGTTACTTTTTCTGTTTCATTAACATAATTGACAGTGTTTTACTATTTCACTCTTTTAAGTTCCTATCTTTCATAACTTTATGTTATTGGATACTGTCTTGACGGGCACCAACTTCCGTCTCGTCTCAATAACCTCTGCTATGTAATGCCTAGCTGATCTCCGAACCTGCCCAAAATAACAGACTTTCGACTCTCTCATCTAAACTGTCCACACTGGAGGATTCAAAGGGGGCGGGGACGCATTCGGCGCGCGCCCCCTCTAAAAGTCCCCTAACATACATAAATGTAGACACAAAACCCCCAAAGCACTCACAAAAATACACTATTTCACAGCATTAAATTAAAAGTTTCGTGGGAGAGTTTCCCAGGATCCCCGGTGAAACCAGATCTACAATCTTCTCACGGCTCGGGCAAAGCGGCAAGCCGCTTGCATTGTTTTTTTTTTTTAATATAGTGCCTCCCATCACCCCCGCCCCCAACCTGAACTCCCGGATCCGACACTGGTCCGGTTTTATTGTAATGGTGTACATGTATATACAAAAGACTGAATAGAATCACCGCTAATTGGTTAAAGAAAATGCCGCAGGGTTTACAATCAAAGGTTTAATTACATTTCACAAATTTTGATATCCTAAAAATCTTCCTTAGTCTGTAAAATTATTTCCTTTAACTAAAGAGAGAATGTTTGGACAGTTTAAACAAAAAGAGGGCCATGATGGCTCTGGGTCGCTCACCTGAAAACCACGCATTACTGGGAGGAAAGGAAACAATTAATATCTTATGATATTGTGGAAAATTGGCCCTACCCTCTGCAGACATACATTGAGAGAGTACTTTAGGACAAGAAGAATTTTCAAAGTTGTACTATATACATATAAGGAAAACAGGCTCACCCCCTGGCGGCCATGTTTTTCAACGAATCAAAATACTTTGAACAATCTTGGTAGAGAGTGGCCCAAGGAATATCTGTGCCAAATAACTTTTAAATCCAGCCAGTACTTTTGGCCAAGAAGATTTTTCAAATTTGTACTAGATTTATATCAGGAAAACGGGATCCGCCCCCTGGCGGCCATGTTTTTCAACGGATCAAAATAATTTGAACAATCTTGGTAGAGAGTGACCTAAGGAACATCTATGCCAAATAACTTTGAAATCCAGCCAGTACTTTTAGAGAAGAAGACATATGAAGTTTTTACTATATACATATCAGGAAAACGGGCTCTGCCCCCTGGCAGCCATGTTTTTTAACGGATCAAAATAATTTGAACAATCTTGGTAGAGAGTGACCCAAGGAACATATGTGCCAAATTACTTTGACATCTTGCCAGTAGTTTTGGAGGAGAAGATCTGCAAGATGTTCATATGTTTTTTCTTTCCGTTGCCATGGCAACCAGAGTTCTGCATGGAATCAAATTCTTTGAACAACTATAAAAGGGCTTCATCCAAGGAACATTCCTGTGAAGTTTCTTTAAAAGTGACCCAGTGGTTTAGGAGGAGATGTCGTTTTAAGTTAAATGTTGACCACGGACGACGGACGCCGGACATTCATCGGTCACAATAGCTCACCTTGAGCACGTCGTGCTCAGGTGAGCTAAAATGGTGACAATAATACTTCATCTAAATTAGCATACAATTCGTATAATTTTTATCGTATTGTGCCCAAACCTGTTTCATTATATTCAGAGATGTTTACTGTATAAATAACATCATTATCATTTTTGTGACCTAAGCATATCTTAGAATAGCTATTATTTCATATGATTTGAACAGTTTTAAGTATTTTAAACATGATCGTATTATATGTGACGATATTTGATTTGATGTCATTTTAATTATCTCTTATAATTCCGTTTTGTTATGATTGAGTTATAATAACAGTGTTGTTTTGTTTTTTTTCACTTTTGGGGGAAAGGGGTCCGGGCCCATAGGAGAAGGGACATATTGCACGAATGAGCTAATAGGGGAATTTTTCTACTATGTATAATGTGGGCATTCTGTTGTATTTTACTCTTATTTAATGAAATTTTATTGCATAAAAGAATAATAAGAACAATGATATAACATATTTGCAGAGTTTTATTAAGAATTTTATTAGAACTACAGCAGTGAATCCATGCACACAATATGGTATGTAAACTCATAATTATGGAGGGGGGGGGGTGAAAAGAAATGGGGAAAAATATATATTCCAGGCAGGGGGAATGCCGCCTATATTCTCCGTATATTTTGACCAAAAAAAATGGTTTGGCTTTGAAACTGGAAGACACATTATAAATGCAGTAAGCAGATAATGTATTTGCTGCAACTAAAGGCAAGTTGAGTCAAAATTTCATTTAATTTTAATACAAATGTCTTGAGTATAGAGATTTGCACGCTTTAAAATTGTTTTAGACATATGTCCTTTTCTACAATAAATGAAATTATTTAAACAATGAGGTCAATTCAAGAGCAGTGCAATTAGATTTGGCAAAGTATGTTATGAACTTATATACATATTGATACATATTTGGAAATACATGTAATAACTCTGAGTTATTTGGAGATATTCTATTATATAGTTCCTGATGTACGGTAATTAAAATGACGGTGCGTATTTTTTTATTTGATACATGCTATGCTTTTGTATACACTTATGTATATTTTGTTGCTCAATGACAATGTATTATGTTGCCGATTTGAAATCTTTATGCGTGTAAAGATCCCCGCTGATTGGTATTAAATGAAATTTGCCGCAGGGTTTTCAGTTCTTTTATAAGCGAATACACTCGCAATAAAAATAAATAAGTAACTTGCAGTCATGGCATACATAAATAAAATACGTATTTAACTATTTATGGCCTGTTCTCACTTTCTCAACCCTTATATCCCTGTGGAAACGTTCCCAACTCTACTATTGTTGGGGAACAATAGGGCCATAGTGGTGTTAAGTGTATGTATGTGGGGTGGGGATGTGGAGGGGACTTCCATTCCAGTTAACAGTAATTGATAAATGGTGTTTAAACGAATATGAAATATAAAGCGGCTCTGACAAACAAACAATGTAGTCAAAAGTAGTCACACAATGTATAAAATCTGTTTCACAAATAAATTACATAGATTAACTGAAAAATAAGAACAAACCACACTTAACTGATCATCAACCATGTCCGGTTTAAAGGGGTTCTACTGCATTTCTTTATAATATATATATCTTACCATAAATGTTTTTCAATGACCAAACAATTTATAGGATTAATTTTTATACTGTAAACAAAACAGATTATAATACATGATCCTATAACTTATTCATACCAACCTTTTTTTATTATATTGGTAGACTTGGCTCAACCCAAATATAGATAGCAACGAGGTCATTCCGGTACCGTAAAGACAGAAATGACGGATACGGCGGTGTACTTCCTGCTGTCACGAAGACTTTGATCAGCAACCAGATCCAAAGCGACTCTCATACTTAACTTGTTACCGTCCAAATACAGGGCAAATATTCAAAAAGTCAATCTTAATGCTATAGACCAATTAATAACAACTTAGAATATGCAGAAACATTGTGTTCAGAAATTGAAGAAATAATAAACTCACACCCAAAAGACTGTGTATGGTTAATGAACCTACCGGATATTGACTGGTCTAGAAATAGTATAGATGGATCCCAGTATAAAAAAAGAAATCAACAGTCGTTTTCTTAGCACCCTTGACAATTCTGGATTGAAACAGATGGTTAATATCCCAACTAGGAATGATAGAATTTTTGACATCTTTTCAACAAATAGACCATCATAAGTAACAAAATGTACACCCATACCTGGTGTCAGCGATCATGAGATTGTATCTGTTTGCTCAGAGGTCAGTGCTAAATACAAGTGTCCTGTAAGAAGAAAGGTTTACTTATGGAAAAAATGTAACATAGACCATTTGAAATCTGACTGGAAAAAAATTAGTACAGAATTTATAGAAAAGCATAGCGTTTCCGAGGATATCAGCTAACTTTGGCAAGAATTTTCAAACAATCACTGATACTTATAGATAAACATGTGCCCAGTAAAATGACAAATAAAGATGGTTTGGATGAATCATAAGATGAAACAACTCTAAAAAAAAGAATGACAACAGGAATGCTCACAATAACTACATCAGTGACATGTTAAATGAGGACGGTAAAAACAGCCCAAAAAAGTTTTATAGTTACATAGAGTCCAGACGCTGTGATATAGATGGCGTGTCCACGCTGCATTTTACTGGGAAAGCTCTATAGTGACAGCAAATCCAAAGCTGACAGTCTTAACAAAATTTACTTCTTTTTACAGTGGGGATAAATTAAACATTCCATCATTTAAAGAAGAATTTGCAACAGTCCCTGGCATCACTATAACAACTAATGGACTTTTAATCCATAGCAATGTTGTTACACATCTAGAAAGACATGGTATACTTCTCAATTACAACACGGATTCCGAAAAGAAAGATATTGCGCATCCCAACTGATCCTCACAACACAAGACCTTGCAGACGGCCTGAATGATGGTGGGCAAATCGACGCTATATTGATGGACTTCAGCAAGGCGTTCGATAAAGTGCCACATCAACGCCTTCTAAACAAACTAAAGCAATACGTTGTACAGTGCATCTCCTATACTGGATATCAGACTTTATGACCGGCAGACTATTTGCAGATGATTGCCTGCTGTATAGGAGAATCTGCTCACCTAGCTACTGATTCCTTAAACTTACAACAAGACCTCGACAGACTACAGGAATGGGAACCAACCTGGCTCATTGAATTTAATCCAGACAAGTGTGAGATCATACGTATAACAAAAAAAAAAATAAAGTAATATCCTCATAAAAATTCATGGAACAACTCTTTCAACAGTCAATAAAGCAAAATACCTTGGAGTCAACATCTCAGCCGATTTGTCATGGAACAGGTTTACACATTGATATTATCGCTCGAAATGCTAACAACACTCTAGCTTTCTTAAGAAGGAACACTCTGAACTGCTCCCGTGAAGTAAAAGAAGTACACATCATTAGTACGCCCTACAATTGAGTATACCTCCACCGTCTGGGACCCATACACTCAGAACAACATAGATAAAACTGATACAACGCAGAGCAGCAAGATACGAGATGGGGAATTATAGACGTAGCAGCAGTTTAACTTCTGTGCTGGACCACGTTGCATGACAAAACCCACAAACACGTCGTCAAAATACAAAATTGATCATGATGTATAGAAGAGTCTACAACCTTATCCAAATTCCGTCATCACCGGCATACTTGATTCCCATACAAACAACTTCCACAGGAAGCCACAACCTGAGATACCTTGTTCAACACTCCAGAATCTTATTACATCAAGGCTCTTTTTTTTCCAAGCACGATCAGGCTTTGGAACATACTACCAGCCACAGTAATTACAGCCAGTAATATTGAAGACTTCCAAGTCCTGGCTGCATAAACATCAAATCTAACTCGAAAAACACTTGGTTTATCATTTTGATTGTATATTAAACAATTTACCCACAACACTGTCTCAGCGACGCATGTACATATTCACCACTTCGATAATACTCAAATTGAGGTTTGAAGTAAATGCAAAAAGAAGAGAAGAAGAACCGATATGCGTGTGCATAGACATATTCACCATAGATTTGCAACTCCATACAGGTAGAAACTCAGTCAAGACAAACTCTCGTTTAAGCACGTGGAACGTCATGTGACCGCGAGGTAAGGTGAGATGTGTAAAACTTGAAATAGTCACCATTTGCAATATTGCACAAGAGTGAGTTTTGATATAAAAAAAATAGTTAATCCGCCTAAATAAAGATTTAAAGTGTTTTTAGTTCGGTCCTGACATTATTTTTTATCGCGTTGTTGACATGAACAGTGTTTGTTAATGTAAAATCTGCTTACCATTAGCTTGCGTTCGTATTTTGTTTCTCTCCCTCAAACTTCAAAGGATAATCGAACACAAATGGCTCTTTGCTAAAAACGTTTTTGTTAATCTCAACACAATTATATTATAGTTAATTTTTCATTCCTCGAACTTATATGCATTGTTTAAGCTAAAAATACGAATTGTAAACAATGATTTTCTATATTTAATCAGTTTAAAAAAAATTGTTATTCTCAACACAATTATAGTTAATTTTCCATTCCTTTAACTTTTATGCATTGTTTAAGCTAAAAATATGAATTTTAAACAATGATTTTCTATGTTTAATCAGTTTAAAAGTCACCTCATATATATTCTACAAAGCTGATCAAACCTCACCCTCTTTATTCTGTGGATGTGCTAAAATTTTTGTTAATCTCATCACAATTATATTATAGTTAATTTTCCATTCCTTTAACTTATATGCATTGTTTATGCTGTTCTTAAATCACACCTCACCCTCTTTGTTCTGTGAATATTTACTAAAGTACCTCATTCCCATGGGAAGGAACATCTATAGTCATACATTTCAACTTGACAGTTTCAGATTCGCTTCCTGCGGAGATGTTATCCCGCTTAGTATCTGATTTGCCTCATGATACCTACGATGAGACGGGATCCAATCGGAAGTGACGTGATAGCAGAAACCGCCATTTATCCACCATTTTAATGGCCATTACGTGATATCACGTGATGTGCGCCATTTATACGCCGTTTTATCGACCATTTTAGTCAGTCTAGCAGGTGCGTGCAGGTTTAAATTACGGCTTCGTGTTGTCCCGATTAAGAAAACACGATATCAGCCTAAATTCAACTTAGCCCTATTAAAGTCCTTGAATTTCTTGCTTCATTTCCTGTGCTACCATGACTTAAAGAAAAAAAAAACATAAAAAAGTTTTGACTTGGAGAGAAATGTTCAACCACCTACAGTTTGTCCTTTTCGTACTCTAAAGTTATCTCTTCCATATGCAAATGCTGAAAACGGCTTTCACTTCATACTTCATCATTTAGAAATGCTCTGGAAGAAAATTTTGGTAGGCTAAAACTTGTTAAGATATCTCCATTGCATCATTTGAGGCATTTTTTCTTACACTTTTTACTTTTTTCAGTGCTTTAGCTTAAAATATTATTGTGCATATATATATATTCTTTAGACTTAATAAAACTTGTCGCTAAATGCACTGAGTACTGATATGGATCTGTGGCGTGTGAGAACGATAAAAATTAGTTAATTAATAAACATTGCTATGGATATAGTATCGTCAAATTGAAATGACCATTTATAAAAATTAATGTAAGCGAATTCATAGTCACACACAAATACATATAGTGGATTTATTAACGAAATTATACTTTTTTATAATTCGTCATGCAGACATTTTTGTTCTGTTCAATTTTGCGACTCCAGTAATGGTGATAATTACGTGATAGTAGATCTCATACACCGCCGGAAATCCATAAACGCCATACTTCTGAAAATTGAAAAGTCATCGAGCCGGTCAAAATTGTGTTTTGGCGTTAAATATAAGAACAGATATGCCGCCAACAGACCCAACAAAAATTTCGAAAGTAGTGGTACATCCACTGGTCCTTTTAAGTGTTGTAGACCATTTTAATCGCATGGGTAAAGTAGGGAATGTGAAGCGTACCGTTGGTGTTTTGTTAGGAGCCAATCGACAAGGGATCCTTGATGTTTCTAACAGTTACGCAGGTGGGTTTGAAAGGAAAGCTTTTAGTAAAATATACATTCTAGACATTTCTTTAGGTCAGCAGAAGTCAGTTTTGCCTGAATGAAGTCTTCCAGCAGAACTTAATTCTTTTTCTCGGATTTCTGCATTAGGGGATAAACGTCGGAGTCCCAGTTTCGATCCGTGAGAGTCTTGATGACATTTTGTTTGTAATGTAATTTCATCCCAGAATGGTGATTTTTTTTAACATTTCTTTATATCGATTAGGAAAAAAGTTCTTGTGACTCTCGACAGTTCCTGGATTGAACCTATACTTTGCGTATTGAAAGGTCATGAAAACTTTGTGCCCGCATGGTTCTGACTTTAACTATCCTTGATCTCAGATGGTGTGCATGCAATAAGAAAAATGCATGAAATGTAAACAAACTGATTGACAGCAATTTACTTTAGAAATATTTGTAAAAAAAATCTTGGCTTTGGGAATTTTTTTTCCTCATGGAGGAAAAGGTGCCTAGATAGCATTTGGAACGGTGCTGATATTTGGCCCCGTGTGATACCTGAAAAAAAGCCCTGATTAGGGAAAGAAAAATCCTGGGGTAAGATGCAAATTTAGGGTAAAGTGAATGAATTTAAAGAAATTTAAGCGAAGAAGGTGTCTATGACTGGCCCTGATTAAAAAGGAGGAAAAGCCTTGAGATAGATTTGTTTCACATGTTTATATACTGTTTCATTTCCATGTTACAATGGAATATGGACTTCCCAGGATATAACATTATAAATGTAAAATCCAAAATTATCATACAAGTAGCAAATCCCAGAGATTATGAATGGACAGTACCCAGTGTCATATTCATATTTAAATAGAAACTGTCACATTGAAAATTTCCAAGATGCCAGTTGAAAATAAATGTCACATTGATAAAATATCATTATCAGTTACTTAAAGTCTACAAGCTACTGCAGCAAGACAAAAAGAAAAATTCAGATTTTTTTTAAATTTGTAATCTTACTTATAATTTGACTTGATACCACTTTCTGAAATCAAGACTACTCAAATGACAATAAAGGGATAAAAGGATCCTGGAATGTAAGTTTGGAATATATATTTTACTTTGCTTGAATTGTTGCTTAATTTTAAATCTTTAATGAAAACCAAGAGAAAAATCTTCAGTATAAATGCAAACCAGTCATACATATAAAACTTCATTCTTTCACTGGATACAAATTCTCTTTCTTTTTTTTTTGTTCTGTCAGAATTATTCCTATATACGAATCAGCTATTCCTGTTCGAAGCAGTTCTTTATGTCTGTTTTCAGTACCTTTTGATGAAGATGCCCATGACAAATCAGTCTGGTTTTTGGATCATGATTACTTAGAGTGCATGTATGGCATGTTCAAGAAGGTGAATGGTAAGTATTGCTTTCGTCATGCTATGTATGTCTTAGTTAAAAATGCTGCTAATAATCATGCTATAAATGCTCCTGAATTGAGACCAAACACATGTTTGAGTTGAGGTTTTCCTAAGCACAGGGGCCTCCTTAGCCAAGTGGTTATATTTATAGTTGTTGACTTACAATCACTGAGTCCCTCACCACTGTGGGTTTGAATCCCAGTCAGGTCACTTGGATTTTTCATCTGAGAAAGCGTTCCAGCCAGTGGTAGTAAGATGGTTCTTGACTGAAATACTGTCCCAGCAACATTAATCACAAAACGAAAAAAAAAAAAAAAAAGCCTAGAAAGCCCAGAAAAAAGGTAGAAAGCTGTGATTTTAGTTGTTGGATCCATGGCTTTCAAAAACTGTCTCTAGTACAACTGTATACTGTAGAATCATTAATTTTCGGTAGGGGGGGGGGGTGGACTATTTTCGTTGATTTTGTGAATGGCTATATCCATGAATACATGTATTAAAGCCCACAAAAATTCTTCATTAAATAAACCCCACGTTTTTAAGAACATGAAGCCACAAATATACAGTTGAACCTGTATAAGCGGCCACCTGTACTAAGCGGTCAACCTGCATTTAGCAGTCAATTTTAATCTTTAAACTGTAACATTTTGTATCAACGAAATGGTCCATATTCCACAAAGTGTAATGTCAAGAAAAATAGTGATTTCACAGTATCTAGGGTTTTTTCTCATCATTTTGGAAACATGACCTGACCCCCAGAAATGGGAATTTTCCAGTTGTTTTTAGACAAAATTGTGAAAAACTCACACCATATCATACAGTGTTCCCATGCCTTTCCTAATCAAGGGGTTCATGGAACCCCCTGTGAGCCACAATTTTCAGTTCTGGGGGTTCCGTGTGAAAATTGGGGGTACCAACATAAAAAATACTTTGTTACTGAATACAATGTCTGCAATCCTTCTTTTCTACGTCGTAGCCATGCATAATTTTATTATCATCATCGAAACGAAGCCACGGAAATAATGTCAACCAATGTTTTTGGAATGTTTTTATTTTTGGCCTCTTTTTAATGGTATTTACATCACTTGGACTGTCATCTTGTTGCTGAACATTATCAGAATCGGCTGCGGGTGCTGGGGAAGTTATTTTCCACAGGCCGGTTAGCGTAGACTGTTATTTCCCCCGACATTTTATGCAAACGCACATTCGTAAACAAATTTGGAACACTCGAACCTTATCGTACGTACACTCAAGAGTTACTTCCCATAATTGTGCTATTTTTAGAGCAAGGAATTTCCGAAGCATCATTTATCGATTTTCATGCCATAAAACACAAGGCTACGACGTACGTGTAGGTATTCAGGTTCGTGTAAATATAAAAAAAAAATGAAGGAAAGAAAAGTAAAACTGTAGGCATTTTGTGTACGTTCCGGTCACGTAGAGAAGACTAGTATTCTGATATGTTGTACGTTTTTTCAACATTCTGTACGTGATTCACGTACATTTGTGCGTGAATGGGAACACTGATCATATATACCAAATAAAACTAATAAAAATTTTGGTTCATTCAACCCTTGTATTATTCAGACTCGCACTATCAACCCCAAAAACACTGTAAATATTGGTCATTTTTTTGTTTGTTTTGTTACTCTCTCCTTGAAATTGGGGAAAAAAAGAATCTTACATTATTCTTAAAAGAAAATGTCTGAAAAGAATTTGACTCTCAAATTAATGGAACTTCTTTTTCTTTGTTTCACTCAATCCAAATTATGGACCTTGAAGTTACATTTATGATTTACTTTCCAGTGAGCATTAGATACAAATTTATGTTAGTGAAAAATGCCAGAATATTGAATTCTGATTATTTTCTTTTCCAGCTCGAGAGAAGGTTGTTGGTTGGTATCACACTGGACCTAAACTCAACCAGAACGATGTTGCCATTAATGAGCTGATGAGAAGATACTGCCCAAATTCTGTAAGACTTCTTGAATTTTCTTTTTCAAAGAAATAGTGTAAGTATTGTAAAATCAGTCCTGGAACTACCCTTATATGCTGCGCGGCAATAAGGGAGCTATACCAGTACCAATTTTTATGACTTTGGTATGTTGCGGCCAAGGATCGAGTCCACAACCTCCCGATTTCAGAACAGACCCTTTAACCACACAATCACCAGGACCGGTACTGGTTGTTGCATAGTATATAAAGTCTCTAATCTTATGAAGAAGTACTTATAATGGTGGGAATGTAAGACCCAACAAATGGTAAATGTCTACCATGACTTGTTCCCCACAGGTGCTGGTTGTCATTGATGCCAAGCCAAAGGACCTGGGTCTCCCCACAGAAGCCTACATCATGGTAGAGGAGGTCCACGATGTAAGTAATACATGTCCAGATATAACTGGGTACAAACCTTGTAGTTGTGTTACCCTACTTTACAAAGGTGAAGTTGGGCTTACATAGGGATTGGGCAGATCATTGAATCACATCCCATTCTTCAAAAAGAAATTCATCCTTTCGAGGAACAGCAATTTAATTTTTGCATTCATATTTATAATTTCATTAACTAAAAGTCAGTCACTACTGAAAGGCTTATGTATCTCTCTTTTCAGAGTTAAGGCCCCTTTTTACTTACAAATTTTGGCAATTATCAAGATCATATCATTTTCAGCTGATATAAGGGGATTTTTTTTTTACCAGAGACATATGTAACTACAAATATATGTATATTTCTATTTTATTGGTTGAAATCATTGCATTTTTTGAGTCCAGTTATTTGTTGTGTTGACAGGACGGCACCCCCACCTCCAAGACATTTGACCATGTGCCCAGCGAGATTGGGGCAGAGGAGGCCGAGGAAGTGGGAGTTGAACATCTGCTCAGGTAAAATGACATTTGAAAATCTCTTGTATGAACTGCAGGGATTGATCTCATTCATGTGATGTACATTGCTGAACAATTCTACCCTGTGTCTGTTTTCAAAATATTAATAATTGCCCTTTGTTAATTTCATTACATCATTAAGCAGGCTTTAGAAAAAGTAAACTTTCTGCATGCTAACTTCTTTTTCAGACCCTGAGTTGTAAGTACTTATATGAATCATTTCCTTGAGACAATTCATATGAGTACCCACTACTAATAGGGTTCATGTGAGAATTATAGGATATATTGATCTTTGTATTTAGGTTTACTCATCTTATCTGGAGCCCTGCATTATTAACCTGCAACTGTTTTGGGTGGAATTCTGAAAAATTACTTAGTCCAAGTATTAACTTTTGTCAATCTTGGCCTGTAATGTTATCCTTTCAAGTTTTGTTTTTTTTACTTTTTCCAACACCTCAATTGGGTGACACAATATAGTTTTGAATTCCACGTCTGTTATTGCCTACATCTTTCTCATATTCATCAGTATGATAATGATGTAAATTCTCTCAAAATTTCACTTGATCTTGAAACATTGTAAAGCCAGTTTTTACAGAGAACTGCTCACAGTCATGTCATGTTTCTATTTAAATGGTGTATCAAATACTATCAGGTGGTTAGAGAACCAAACAAATGGTGTACATCTTGTCTCTTAATGAGGCGCAAGAGATATCCTCCTGCTGTAAATGTTGACTATTTAATATTTCAGGGATATCAAGGACACTACAGTGGGAACCCTATCACAGCGAATCACAAGTCAGTTGATGGGCCTGAAAGGTCTACATGCTCATGCCACAGACATCAACAGCTATCTCCAGAAGGTCACGTCGGGTCAACTGCCCATCAACCACCAAATCATCTATCAGCTTCAGGATGTATTCAATCTTCTCCCCGACGTGAATTTACTACAGTTTGTGAAGTCGATGTATGTGAAAACGAACGATCAAATGCTTGTGGTGTACCTGGCGTCTTTAATACGATCCATCATCGCCTTGCATAATCTCATTAACAACAAGATCCAGAATCGTGATGCGGAAAAGAACGAGGGTAAAGATCCCGCAAAGGAAAAAAAGGATAAGAAAGACTCAGAAAAAGAAAAGAGTAAAACAGGGAAGAAGAAGTGAGCATGTCTGTTGTTTATAGAGATAGGTTGATGCTTAGGGGAGTAATTTGATACAAGATGATATAAAGTTTCTTGTAATAGGATTAAAAGATTGGCTTCTCTTGGACTGTACTGTAATGTTAGCTAGTTTGTGAAAACTGGTTTTGAATCTGTATATCTGAATGACTCTTCTGTAGCAGCCAGTCCTATACAAGTGTATGGAAAACATGTTACGACTTTCTTTTCAGTTAGAGAAATTTGATGCATTTAAAACTTATATAAAGTGGCTTTATGGGGGGAAAAACAGATGAAACAGTAATATGAAGATGGGGGGGGGGATACAAATACAAGAATTGCTTACTTCTGTATTGATTTTCGATGGTACTTAAGTCTTTCTGTTAAAATGTAATTTATTATATATTGCATTGATGAAACACTTGGGACTTTGACTACAGTTCTATATCTCTCTTACAGTACGTACTTTTGCGCTTGATAAATATATATCTATCATTTTAAAAGATGATTCCAGTGTGCTTTATTTAAGTGTATGGATTTCAATACTTTTAGAGATATGTTGATTTGTCTTTTCATTCTCACATTAACTAAGACCAATTTATTCATGTGTGTTTCTACAGCAGTTAAATATAACACAACACCAGTAAACTGTAATGTACTTTTACGTTTGTCTTGTACAATTAAAGACATCTCATATTTAGTCCTGAAAAGAAAATGTATTGGAAGACATGTTTAGACTTGTGTACATACTCAGTTAAAATGATTGAGATGAAAGGTAGACTTGTGTACATATTCAGTTGAATAGATGGCGATGAAAGATCATATTGACAGGACACCTACGATTTCAGGACATGTGCTACGTTTATGATTAAAAATAATTGTATACCATGATGTTAAGTTTTAATTTTACTTCCACACTGCATTGTAAATCAAAATGACCCTTACAATAGAGTACAGTTTTATTGCTGAAATACTGTATAGCGGGTTATTTCTGCGGGTGTAATATTCTGCGGTTTTGCCATAAAAAAAGGTGGTGTTTTTTTCTACAGATTATTTTTCTGCAATTTCTAAACCCAGGAAGAATTATATTCTGCACTTGCTCACCTTGCTAAAGCAAATATATTAAAAACTCTTGATTCAGTCGGATGTTTTCCTTTCACTCAAGGGAGATCACTCTATGCTTCATTTCACATACTCTACCATGCACAATACATTATATACACACAGTTTAACATTGCTATAATATAACAACAGAAATTAGTTACTTTATTTTTGACTTATTTAACTGAACATTATTGCACATTTATGGATTTGCATATACATGCACATTTTTTATACCCTTGCAAACAAAGTTTGAGAGGGAGGGTATATAGGAGTCAAACTACTTCTTCATTTCTGAACCGATTCGGTTCAAATTTTGTGTGTGCACTGATAATCAGGTGGAGAGGTGCGTGTTATAGGTTTCACTCAGTTGTCTATAGGGTGGCAGAGTTACTGCCCTGGTCCCATATTTAAATTATCTCCCTTTGGTTAATTCTGTTTTTCTTGTCCTGAACATTGCTCAAATATTATACAAGGCATTGACTTGAAACTTAAAATATAGACAGATGGCGATTAGGAAGTGCAGTGTCCAAGAACTATAACTCTACCTGGTCCCATTTTTGTGTCGCCTGCATAGCATGGCAGACACATAGGGATCACTTTGTCCGTCGTCGTCGTCGTCGGCGTCGTCGTCGTCGTCGGCGTCACACTTTCTTGTCCGGAGCATAACTCGAAAAATATTTGAGGTATCACCTTGAAACTTAAAACATGGATAGATCACATTGAGGTGGAGTGCAGTGCACAAGAATGATAACTCTGACTTTCGTATTTTCTGAGTTATTGCCCTTTGTTGATACTCAGACTTCATTTTTGTCTGGAGCATAACACGAAAAGTATTTGAGGTATTACTTTGAAACCTCACAGGTGGAAAGATCTCATGGAGTGCATTGTGCAAGAATGATAACTGTTGTATTTTTGGAGTTTTTCCCTTTTTTTTTTTTAAGTGTTGCCTTAAACATTTATAGTAGATAGTCTCATTGGTCTGAGTGCAGTACACAAGAATGATAACTCAATAATGATAATGATGACTACAAACTTGCAACATATATATAATTAACGTCATAAGTGCTTAATGACGTCATAATTTTTCTTACAGTTAAAAAAAAATTTTTGTTTTGTATTTATAGTCAATTAATCTATGAAGTCATTATTCTAAAGATCGATTTATATATATATATATGTGTGTGTGTGTGTGTGATTTGGTGTTATTTTGTACCTCACAAAATAGGTTATGCTTTATCAATAATTTGTCAAAAGATCGATTTTCTAGTCAATTCTTTCATCAAACATGCTTAAATGCAGGCGACACAAGTGTTCCGAGGAACACCCACATCTAGTTGAATTATCTCCCTTCATTTAAAACTTTTTTTTTGTCCGGAACATATCTAGAAAATTATACAAGGTATTGACTTAAAACTAAAAATGTAAAGAGATGGCGAAAAGGAAAAGTGCAGTGTCCAAGAACTGTAACTCTACCTGGTCCCATTTTTTGATTATCTCCCTTTGTAAAATTGCTTTTTTTCTTGTCCCGAATATAACTCAAATATTATACATGGTATTTACTTGAAACTTAAAATATAAACAGATGGCGACTAGGAGAGGTGCAGTGTCCAAGAACTGTAACTCTTTACTTTTAAACTACTGTGCCAAACAACCATAATGGACTCTCTATCCACTTTAAATAAAGACATTACTTTCTTATTACTACTTTAAATAAAGACATTACTTACTTATTACTTACTATCATAACCAATATACTATGTATACAGGTTCTTATCTATGCTCCACCTGGAGTCTGGCTTCTCCTGTATCAAAGCATTTTGCGGGGGTATTAATCACCTTCAGTGGTAGCTCCACTTTAAACAGATTCCTCAATGGTAAGACATCCTGCCCGAGAGCTCCTTCAAGGCACTATAATCTGATGCAGGGTTTTTCTTTTTATTAAAAAGTGCAAGATGCTTATCCCTACAGTCCCAAACCAGGGGAGTAAATGATCTGTAGCTAGGATTTATTCTTACAGACAGACCGCCCAAATTTCACACTCACTAAGTACTGGTAATGCACGATTGTATACTATTTTATCACCGATTTGTTCACTGAGCATGACATTTGTATACTTGAGAAAAATATGCACAGTCTGCATTGTTTGGCATGAAATTAAGATGCCTAGGTGGAGAAAATCTCCCTGTCCTCAGGTGGACTTGAAGGTGATTTCAATAAAAAGTGGTCATACTCATATTCCGCTGTTATACAAGTGAAGTATGACCGCTCTAGTGTTTTCTTGTCCTTTTCATACCCTTCCTGTAATTATTAGTACATCTACCAGTTTAGTGAGAACTATAAAAGACTGGTTGTATTGTTTCGCTACTAGCAGTACCTGAACTCTTATTGATAAGAGATACAGTCACAGCTCATTTAATGGAGATAAATATCTTATTGACTTTTAAGCAAATGTTTTCTACTTAAGTTAATTTCCACAGATTTTTAGATAAAATTAAATTAAAAACAGGCAGAAAAAAAAGCTAAATGGTACTTAAAAAGCTCCTTTTACTTCTGTGTGGATTTTATTCCTGTGGAATTCAAAGAAAATGAACACAACCACTCCACATGCTGTCCCTTGTCCCAGACTGTGACATACCAAAGTAGGTGAAAAAAGTACTAGAAGCTCCTTGCTTGGTGCATATATAGCGCAGATCTAAATCTGGTTGACCAGGTGCAAATTCCATCAACCTTTATTTATAGCGCTAAAGTAAAACTTTATTCCTTAAAAAGAAATATACACAAAAATTCCATTTAACAAATAACAAATTTTCATTTAACAAATATTGTTAAAATAGTCATTACAACATTATATTAATCATGTTTCTGATTTTTTATTTTTCATAAACAAGATTGCTAAAAAATGTGTTTTCTTATTTAAGATTTTAAGTACTAGTATCACAAAGTATTGTCGGTGGAATTTGAATCAGTTGTAAAGATGACGTGACGGGACGTCATGGTATCATGCAACATGTCTGGTATAACTTTTTCCCTCATAGAGGACACCATGAAAAGACCTATGCGAACAGCATAAAACCAGATCAGCCTGCGAACTCGCAGGCTGATCAGGTTTTATGCTGTTCGCTGCTCCTCAGTGGTCTGGAAATGAGGATTTTGTAATTAAATTTGGTAAGGTTTAACTGTGGTTTTCTGCAGATCAGGCTTTATGTGATACCTATTGAGGGCGTCAAAATGAGTCTATATGAGGGAAAGGGATAATGTTGCAATGTGGCAACACCACATCTCTAGAATCAAGTTTCCAAATGACTGAAGAACTATAATCAGTGGGATGTAAAACCCAACAGACCTCCACTGCATCATGATGCCTATGTGAGAGATTCCATAGGAGGAAAAATATTGCTTTGACAAGATGCAACTCAATCAAATAAAAAGTGCAAACAGTTCAGAGATCATTTATAAAAGTTGAACAATTACTTCATAAATATGTCTATTACTATTAACAAGAAAACTGAGCATGTTATTTTTGTTATCTGCTCTAAGATGTCAAACCTTGCATCAATTTTTTAAGGGGACATTACAATATTAAGAAAACTGATAATTATCACTTTTTAAGATTTTTTTAATAAGGACATCACGATTAATATTTTCTGATCTCTTGGTTTATTATTACAAAAACAAGACAAAAAAGTAAGATTCTTTAATAAATGATAGTATAGATAAAATAGTACAGCTTTTAGCAAAATAACTTCATGTATTAAAAAGAAAATCTCCTATACAGACTTAAAATGGCAGTTTATATCTTCCATATCAAACACTACTTCATAAACAATTAGATATTTAATATCATATATCACATAACCGTTACCTGTAGAATAAGAGTATAAAATACAATTATGTGTAATCCATTCGCATAATAAAGTAAACCAGTAACTGGTGTTGCATGCAACATGAGTCCCTTACTGGTGAGGTGCATAATTTTTCCTATGCCATTTTTACTATAAACATATAAGGCAAATTAGCCCCGCCCCTGGTGGCCAGGTTCTTTTATGGATCAGAATAATTTTAGCAATCTTGGTAGAGGGTTACCCAAGGAACATCTGTACTAAAATATTTTGAAATCTGGCCGGTAGTTTTGAAGGAAATGATTTTTAAATTTTTCATTTTTTTTCTTTCCATAACCATAGCAACCAGAATTTTTGTCAAAGAAAAAAAATAAAGAGACATGCAGAATCTCCATACTACCATCTATTCATATATCAAATTCATAATATTACCTTAAAAGGTTTTTAAATTATTGCGAGATCCAAATATCCGGACAGACGGACGGAGGGCAAACCTATAGTCACCTCCGGTGTAAGCACCAGTATGGGACTAATATATGGAAAACATAAAAGCTAAGACTTGGAAAGTGACAGCAAGTATAATTTACTTGTAAACTTTTATCAGCAACATAAATCATTTCACATCATTTACAACTGAAAACGCAGATTGGACAATGTCTTATCCAGATAAGTTTTCACCATGCTTCCTTCTCAGTGAAAAGGTACTGAAGAATCTAGAACTACAGTCAAACCTGTCTTCAGTAGTCAATCTGAGGAACAAGTGAAAGTAGGCACTTAACAGAAGTGGCTGCTTAATGACGGCCATTATTGGGTGATATTAAAATTGACCGCTACATGCAGGTTGACCGCTTAATACATGTGGTCGCTAATACAGCTTCAACTGTATATGAAATCAGCTGGGTTACTTTCAGTCTGATCTGGTTTTATACGGGTCACACAGGTAATGCATCTTTCCAGATATATGCAGTGAAGATTTAAGAGTCACCTTTCCCACTTTTATGTCTCAAACAGTATCACAAACAAAACCATGTATTCTTTTGAGTAAATTAGGTCAACCAGTGGCTACCTTTTATCTCAGTCTAGCTAAAGATAGCCTGTAAGACAATTTGAATACATCTGTAAACACAGGAAAGGTCCATTTCCTTCATAGCTCTCATTTGGTAATAGGTTATCAATTTTTTTTTTGACTGTAATAGAATATGCTTTCATATCTCTGATAATAAAACTATGATCAGTATTGCTTTGAATAAGAGTTAAGACTATTGTTTAATTCATTCAAGAAATCTGAAATTTACTCCTGAAAAAAAAACTAGGAAGAAATTATTACAGAATTTTTAAAGTGGGACAGGACAGGACAACCTGTGTGATTCCTTTGCATTTTGCCCTCCCTCACTTTGTGAAGAGGGAGTATCAAAATGACCGTTGCTCAAAAACAAAAACTTCCTATTTTCATCTTTATTCACACTCAGTTTTTCTTCATCTTATCCAAAATGTTTCTCACTTTCTTCAGCTGTAACTTTGAAATACAAAAGTAATCAAAACATTTTTTTTCATTACAAACTCTTATACTAAAATCCCTGTGGAATCTTTTAGACATTTCTTGATTTAAAGCATGAAATCATACTTTATTAAAGTATGAGATTTATTTTCGAGAACATCGGGCCCCATGCCAAAGGAATGGATCCACACTGCAAACTTGCCTGATAGCTTTTCTTGCATACTGATTACTTTAAATGAGGTTTTATAAAGCATTTGACTTATATAATACAATTTTTTTTATATGTGAATTGTGTTTATCAGATGTTTACTATAAATTCCTTTGATTGACTAAGAAAGCCATGAGAGATGTCTACTACAGGAGGCACTAGATATGTTCATCCAGCACAGGTAGTTTCACTGATATGCAAAAAAAATGTCCTTTTTCCTTAATGCCATTATAACAGGTGCAGGTCTGACAGTATATGTGATCACCCTAAGGTATTTATCTAGGTCATGTGCCACATGCACCTTCTGTCTGTTTGTCTGTATCCACATCGCCGATCTTGTCTGTACTTCCGGTTGCTGCAAGAAACTTGGCCCTGAAAATATAATCAGTGGGTGTGTTTACTGAGAGTGGCATTCATACAAGTATAAAACAGTTCTAAGCACTACAGTATTAGGCAACTGTCCCTTTCAATATAAAACTGAATGAAAAAACAACAACAAATTTACATGTTTATACATGTACACTGATGTTTTAGAGTTAAATGTAATTTTCAATGTGACAATATTTCAATCATACAGCAATGTCCTGGGATTCGTTTCACTAAACTTTGTACAAATCAATTTGATCTTAGTTGTAAGAATGTTGTCATACGTAATGTCTTCCAATTTCTGATATGCACAATAAAACATACAGAAAGGTAACATTTTCCATTCATTATATAAAACTCGTTCATCTTTTTATAAAGATAAAATCACAAGAATAATACACCTGTACAATTTTAAATCTGTGAATTTGCTTATACAGAGAATTTTTTCCTATTAAGTTTAGTGAAACTGGCTCCAACTTATATGGAGGAAAAACCCAAGTGTACATTAGGCACCTTGCTAGATTCGCCAACCTATGGGTAGCCATGAACAATCTTAGGGACCTGACAGACTTTCCCAGGTACAAAGTACTGGGTCAGATGAGAAACGTTGAGAAAGACTAGCATAACTAACTGACATATCAAGATTACCCACAGCAGT
>CM037791.1:8660285-8677030 GCA_021229015.1 Solen grandis | reverse complement strand
AAAGGTTAGGATGAGTAGAAAGTTAAAACTTACACATTTGCGTTTGCGTTTTTACTTATTTGAGTCTTGACTTCATATGACGTCATGTGACGTCATAGGCATACTTCTTAATTTTCATTTTAGGGCAATGATTTCGACATGATGCCAGTTGTTCAGAATAATGAAAATTTCAGAGTTATGACAGTAAAGTATGCGTTTGAACAAAAGCATTTTCAGCCCCCTATGACGTCACATGACGCAAAAGCTAAAAATAGTGAAAAATGGTGTTCGCGATCTACAGCCGTCATTTTATGGTCGGATTTTCTTCAAATTTTCACAGATGGTACATCTTGAAACTACGGTTTGCATATCCTGTCAGCTAACCGAAGTTTCCGAAAGACCGAAGTTCTGTGGCTGAAATAAGATTCGAACATAGGACCGAAAATTTCATTTTGGGATTAAAGAGCTTCAGGATGAGATTGAAAGTTAAAACTTACACAGTTTGCAGTTCTGCAGAATTTTAAATAAATTTTGATACGTGACGTCATATACGTCATGTGACATCATAGGCATACTTCTTAATTTTCATTTTAGGGGAATGAATTCGACAAGATGCCAGTTGTCAGAATAGAAAATTCAATATTGCAGAAATATGCGCTTTGAATCAACAGCATTCAGCACCCTATGACGTCCCTGACGTCAGAGCAAAAATAGTGAAAAATGGTATTTGCGCTACAGCGCCATTTATGACAGATTTTCTACCCAAATATTCACAGATGGTAACATCTTGAATCTAAGGTGTATTTTGTAAGTAACCTTAATTCCGAAAAAACCGAAGTATTGCGGCTGAAGTAAGATTCAAAACATAGGACCTTTAAACTAGAAATCAAGTTTGCAGTCATGTCCTGACGTCATAGGACATCATGTTCGTTACAGACAAATACTTGTTCTTATCATTTGCACTAATTTGGGAAATTTATAATGTCAATGTTCAGCATGAACATGAAAACTACCAGAGGTGAGACATTACATGAAACTTCTATCTCCTGCTTTTTGCATTAACACGCTTGCAGAAGTCCTATCATTCGTTTTCACGAATGACATCTAGTTATATTTATTATTATTATTCCTTTCTTCCAAAGAATTGTTATTTCAATAGGTTCCCGACTGTCTAGAATCACGAAAATTTAATGGCCCATCCCTGACGCAAATAAAATTTTTAGAATCTTTTAATTTTTTGTTTTCCCTATGACGTCACATGACGTCAAATTTGACATTTGCTACAAAAGTTTGTTCGGGGCTATACAGCCTACATTTCTCGGTGGTTTTCTAGATATTTTCACAAATGTATATATTACGATCTAGATGTGCATTATAAATACGTTTTCCCAGATTCGAAAATCCCAAGGTTCTGGGGTTTAAAAACCAAGTTTCGAAATTTGGACCTTAAAATGTATTAAAGTATTTTGTAGCTCCTATGTGAGCTAGAAAATATCAAATTAAAAATCACATATAGTCCTTGATGTCTTCTTTATTTTCTGAGAAATTCAACGACATATGACGTCATTTGACGTCATAATGTTAATAACAATTTTAAATAAATAAAAAACGGTTTTCAGCCCTGTACTCCAAATTTCTTGACCGATTGGTTTCAAAATTCCTCTGAAAGTGCAACATATCATCTCATTGTCAAATATTATTTCCGTTTCCGGATAATCTCAAAGGTCAAGGTCATTATCAATTACGGTTTTTCCTTTGACCCGTTATATCTCAAAACAACAACATTCTATCGAGACAACATGGTATTATTATTAGTGCATTCGAAGCTCTTCCTGGACAAAATAATTTTAAGATCGGGCTTGAAATGGCACAGTAATGGCGGAAAAGTGAAAACGGCCCTATACGAATGCAGGAAACTGCATGCATCTAAAAAATATTGATTTTAGTAAATATTATTATGAACATGATTTATAGCCCAATTAATTTCCTTTTGAACGATTGCAGCTTTAAAAGATCCAAAGAATAATTATTAAAAAATCGTTGATGAAGTAAATGTCATTAACATATTTTGGCATATTTTTGCATTTTTTCCGAGGTTTAAAACGTCCATAGTTCAAAAGCATTTATGAATAGGTCCATACATAAAGCGTGTGAAATGTTGGGAATTTAATGCCTTTTTAACGGGACCCTACTTTTTTATTTGGTCATGCTATAAGAAGTTACATGAGAAATAAGAACCATGATAATAATCATAAAAGTGTAAATACGCAATTCAAACGTTATCAATAAAGTAGTCATTTTTATTATTTTAAACATATTAACGTTTTATGGAAGATACCGAAGTAAAAGCCTTTTAAATCAATAATTATAACTATCTTTAATATCTTCAGCCAAATTAAACAGGTTTTAAAATTTAAAATTGTTTCAGTTAATTCAGATACCACTGGAATGTCAATAGTTATATGTATATAAAGAAGAATGTTAAGTTCTGTTGAGAAATCTACTGGGCGTCACTGTAAGCAAGCAGTAAAGGTACAAAGTTTACCTGTGCTCAGTGAGGCGGCGGCCTACTTATCTTTGGTTTATCTCTCTATATATGTCTTTGTAAAAGAAAGTCTAGTGTAAAAATTCATACTTTATTTAGTGTCCTTTATTCAATATGGGTAAATGAAATAAAGACAAGGTAAATAGTAAATAAAATGGTATTGAAAATATTCGTTGTTATCATGTACTTTATGTGTAATTTTACGTTCTTTTAAAAGAACAACAGGGACAATTGTTTCATATTAAAGAAAGGATACATGTGGAATGAACTAAGTTAGGGAGAACACATAATTCTCAATAGGAAATGCAGGTAATATACCACAGAGAAACGTAAAATTTTGGGGTGCGACATGTTTATGAACAAATTCTTTTCACTGATCCCGGCTTAAACTGAGTTGCCCGCGCAGAAAGCCCTTATCGTTTGTGGGACAAACGAAGTTTTAGTTAGGGCTTTCTGCCTCAAGCAGAAAGTCCTATTGGGTTTGTTCTGTTTTTTTTATTAGGACTTTCTGCCTAAAGCAGAAAGTCCTATTGGGTTTGTTATGTTTATTAGGACTTTCTGCTTACAGGCAGAAAGTCCTATTGGGTTTGTACTGTTTTTTATTATTCTTATTAGGACTTTCTGCCTAAAGCAGAAAGTCCTATTGGGTTTGTTCTGTTTATTATTATTAGGACTTTCTGCCCTTTCGGTAGAAAGTCCTATTGGGTTTGTTATGTTTTTTATTTGGACTTTCTGCCTAAAGCAGAAAATCCCATTGGGTTTGTTTGTTTATTATTATTATTAGGGCTTTCTGCCTCAAGCAGAAAGTCCTATTGGGTTTTTTTCTGTTTTTTTTTATTAGGATTCTGCCCACAGGGAGAAAGTCATATTGGGTGTTACGTTTTTTTTATTATTCTTCTTCTTCTTTTCTTTTTTCTTCCTCTTATATTTGTGTTAATTTCGAGGTTTTGCCATTGACTCAGAACAATGAAAATTTTATGGCATATATTTCAAACCATGAGCTTTCGGATGCAATGAATTATAATTCATATGACGTCATAAACGTCAGATTTGACGTCACGTGAAAAAGTTTTTTACGCGGTCTACAGCCATTATTTCTGGACCGATTTTCAAAAAGTTTCACAGAATGTGTATGTTAGGCTCTAGTTTTGGGATCCCTGTGTCCGTTTTCAAAAATTTGAAAAGTCCATGGTTCTATAGCGAATCCAAGATTCGAACCAAGGTCGTAAATTTTTAAATGCTTATAAAATCAGTCCTATTTGAGATAGAAGATTGATATTTAGTCAGTATATAGGTCTCTAGAAGTTTTAAACATTTTGTGAAAATTAAATGTCATATGACGTCCGTGACGTCATTATATGTAATGTATTTCTAATATTAACAATAATATTCTATATGTTGAAAATTTTCGAAGGGCAATGAAAATTTAATGACACATGCTTTTTAAACGCTGAAATTTTATTTCTATGAATTTCAATGTCTATGAGTCTACGACGTCAACTTGAAATATGCACAAAAATTTTTAGCGGTTACACCATTGTTTTGAAACCCATTTTCATCAAATTTTCACAGAATGTGATATTAAGTTCTAGTTGGCATCTCGTTGTCCCTTTTTTAAAAATTTAAAAAGTCCAGGTTCATAGCGAATTCAAGATTCGAACCCCGGTCGTAAATTTTTAAAGCTTTAAAAAAAATTGAAAAATACCAGTTTGTCGGGTTAGTGCAAAAGGCCCAAATTTCTTTTGTTAAAACCAAAGAAAAGTCAAAAGTTATTAAATTTTATTATTATTCTTTTCTTCTTCCTAACAACCTTAAATTTTTTTAAAATGTTTTCACATGATCCGTTAGGAAAATGAAAATTTTAGGTTATACAGTAAAATTTTGTTTTACAAAAGATTTCAGCACCCTATAAACGTAGTGACTTTAAGCAAAAAAATAGTAAAAAAATGGTTTCACCCCTCTACAGCCGCCATTTATGGCGGATTTTCTTCATTTTCACAGATGGTACAATTGAATCAAAGGTGTACATATCCGCCAGTTTAACCAAAATTCCGAAAGACCGAAGTTCTGTGGCTGAAATAAATTCGAACATAGGCCGGGAAAATTTTCATTTAGGATAAAGAGCTTCAGGATGAGAAGAAAGTGAAACTTACACAGTTTGCAGTTTCACAAATATTTTAGTTGGTGACGCCCATATGACGTCATGTACAAGCATCTTCAAGGAAATACCTTTTCCTTTTAATTTTTAAATTTTAAGGGCAAAAAATTGAAATATCTAACAGGGGATTTGGCCAGTGGTTCCAAGAAAAAAAAAAATGAAAAATTTTTTAAAAGGAGTTAAATTTGAAAAATGCAAAGTTATGGTCCGCTGTTTGAACAGAAAGAAAATTTCAGCACCCTATGACGTCACATGACGTCACAGCTAAAAATAGTAAAAAAATGGTGTTTCGCGCTCTACAGCCGTCATTTATGGTCGGATTTTCTTCAAATTTTTTCACAAAATGGTACATCTTGAATAAAGGTGTGCATATCCTGTCAGCTAACGAAATTCCGAAAGACCGAAGTTCTGTGGCTGAAATAAGTTTCGAACATAGGACCAAAAAATTTCATTTTGGGTTTAAAAGAGCTCAGGATGAGATGGAAAGTTGAAACTACAACAGTTTGCAGTTCTGCAGAATTTCTACAAAAAATTTTGAGTCGTGACGTCATATGACGTCATGTGACGTCATAACATCTTTTAAATTTTCATTTTTGGGCAATGATTTCGACATGATGCCAGTTGTTCAGAATAATGAAAATTTCAGATTTATGAAAGCAAGGTAGGGCTTTTGAACAAAAGCATCTTCAGCACCCTATGACGTCAATGACGTCACAGCTAAAAATAGTGAAAAATGGTGTTCACGCTCTACACGCCGCTATTTAAAGGTCGGATTTTCTTGTAATTTTCAAAAGATGGTACATCTTGAAACTAAGGTGTGCATATCCTGTCAGCTAACCGAATTTCCGAAAGACCAAGTTCTGTGGCTGAAATAAGATTCGAACATAGGGCCAAAAAATTTTATTTTAGGATAAAGAGCTTCAGGGTGAGATAGAAAGTTGAAAATTACACAGTTTGCAGTTCTGCAGAATTTCTATACATATTTTTTAGTCGAGACGTCATATGACGTCATGTGACGTCATAAGCATACTTCTTAATTTTCATTTTTGGGCAATGATTTCGACTGATGCCAGTTGTTTTAGAATAATGAAAATTTTAGAGTTATGACTGTAAAGTATGCGTTTTTGAACAAAAGCATCTTCAGCACCCTATGTCGTCATAAGACGTCACAGCTAAAATAGTGAACAATGGTGTTCGCGCTCTACTGCCGTCATTAAAGGTCGGATTTTCTTGTTTAAATTTTTCACAGATGGTACATCTTGAAACTAAGGTGTGCATATCCTGTCAGCTAATCGAATTCCGAAAGACCGAAGTTCTGTGACTGAAATAAGATTCGAACATAGGACCAAAATTTCATTTTATTATAAAAGAGCTTCAGGATGAGATAGAAAGTTGAAACTTACACAGTTTGCAGTTCTGCAGAATTTCTATACATATTTTGATCGTGACGTCATAGACGTCATTTTGACGTCATAAGCATACTTCTTAATTTTCATTTTGGGCAATGATTTCGACATGATGCCAATTGTTCAGAATAATGAAAATTTCAGAGTTATTTCAAATAAAGTATGCGCTTTTAACAACAGCATTTTCAACACCCATGACGTCACGTGACGTCAGAGCTAAAAATAGTGAAAAATGGTGTTCGCGCTCTACAGCCGCCATTTAAAGATCAGATTTTCTTCAAATTTTTACAGATGGGACATCTTGAAACTAAGGTGTGAAAATTTTGTCAGCAACCTAATTCCGAAAACCCAAGTATTGTGGCTGAAGTAAGATTCGAACATAGGACCAAAAATTTCATTTTAGGCTAAAGAACTTCGGGATGAGATAGAAAGTTGAAACTTACACAGTTTACAGTTATGCAGAATTTCTACATATATTTTGAGTCGTGATGTCATATGACGTCATAAGCATTCTACTACTACTGCTACTTATTTTTTTTTCTTCGTAACTAAACGCTTATTTATAATATAATGTCAATAATCACCATGAACATGAATACTACCAGAGGTGATACTCACATGAACTTCTATCTCCTGCTTTTTGCATTAACAAGGTTACAGAAAGTCCTATCATTCGTTTAGACGAATGACATCTAGTTATTATTATTATTATTCTTTCTTCTTCTAACTAAACGCTATTTTATATGTTGCAATAGTCCTAGGACGATGAAATTTTTATGGCTTATTAGTCACGTGAGGAAATTTTGATTTCAATGATTTTCAGCACCCTATGACGTCACATACGTCACAGCTAAAATAGTGAAAAATGTGTTCGCGCTCTACAGCCGACACAGAAAGGAAACTTAAACAGTTTGCAGTTCTGCAGAGCCGTCATTTATGGTCGGATTTTCTTCAAATTTTCACAGATGGTACATCTTGAATCAAAGGTGTGCATATCCTGTCAGCTAACCGAAATTCCGAAAGACCGAAGTTCTGTGGCTGAAATAAGATTCGAACATAGGATCGAAAATTTCATTTTAGGATTAGAGAGCTTCAGGATGAGATAGAAAGTTGAAACTTAAACAGTTTGCAGTTCTGCAGAATTTCTACATATGTTTAGAGTTATGACGTCATATGACGTCATGTGACGTCACAGACTAATACTTAGTTCTTCTCATTTGCACTAATTTCGGAATATAATTTCAATTGTTCAGCATGAACATGAAATACTACCAGAGGTGAGTCATTACATGAAACTTCTATCTCCTGCTTTTTGCATTAACACAGCTTGCAGAAAGTCCTATCATTCGTTTTCACGAATGACATCTAGTTATTATTATTCTTTTCTTCTTCCTAACTAAACGCTTTATTTTTATATGTTGCAATAGTCCTAGGACGATAAAATTTTTATGGCTTATTAGTCACGTGAGGAAATTTTGATTTCAATGATTTTCAGCACCCTATGACGTCACATGACGTCACAGCTAAAAATAGTGAAAAATGGTGTTCGCGCTCTACAGCCGTCATTTATGGTCGGATTTTCTTCAAATTTTCACAGATGGTACATCTTGAATCAAAGGTGTGCATATCCTGTCAGCTAACCGAAATTCCGAAAGCCGAAGTTCTGTGGCTGAAATAAGATTCGAACATAGGACCGAAAATTTCATTTTAGGATTAAAAGAGCTTCAGATGAGATAGAAGTTGAAACTTACACAGTTTGCAGTTCTGCAGAATTCTACAAATATTTTGAGTCATGACGTCATATGACGTCATGTGACGTCATAAGCATACTTCTTAATTTTCATATTAGGACAATATTTCGACATGATGCCAGTTGTTCAGAATAATGAAAATTTCAGAGTTATAAAAGCAAAGTATTCGCTTTTGAACAAAAGCATCTTCAGCACCCTATGACGTCACATACGTCACAGCTAAAAATAGTGAAAAATGGTGTTCGCGCTCTACAGCCGTCATTTATGGTCGGATTTTCTTCAAATTTTCACAGATGGTACATCTTGAATCAAAGGTGTGCATATCCTGTCAGCTAACGAAATTCCGAAAGACCGAAGTTCGTGTGGCTGAAATAAGATTCGAACATAGGACCGAAAATTTCATTTTAGGATTAAAGAGCTTCAGGATGAGATAGAAAGTTGAAACTTACACAGTTTGCAGTTCTGCAGAATTTCTACAAATATTTGAGTCGTGACGTCATATGACGTCATGTGAACGTCATAAGCATACTTCTTAATTTTCATTTTAGGGCAATGTTTCGACATGATGCCAGTTGTTCAGAATAATGAAAATTTCAGAGTTATGAAGGCAAAGTATTTGCTTTTGAACAAAAGCATCATCAGCACCCTATGACGTCACATGACGTCACAGCAAAAAATAGTGAAAAATGGTGTTCGCGCTCTACAGCCGTCATTTATGGTCAGATTTTCTTCAAATTTTCACAGATTGTACCTTTTGAAATTCAGGTGTGCATATCCGGTCAGCTAACCAAACTTCCAAAAGACTGAAGTTCTGTGGCTGAAAAAAGTTCGAACATAGGACCGAAAATTTTCATTTTAGGATTAAAGAGCTTGAGGATGAGATAGAAGGTTGAACCTTACACAGTTTGCAGTTCTGCAGAATTTCTACATATATCTTGAGTTTTGACGTCATATGACGTTTTGTGACGTCATAAGCATACTTTCTTAATTTTCATTTTAGGTCAATGATTTTGACATGATGCCAGTTGTTCAGAATAACGAAAATTTCAGAGTTATGATAGTAAAGTATGCCCTTTTGAACAAAAGCATCTTTAGCACACTATGACGTCATGTGACGTCAGAGCTAAAAATAGTTAAAAATGGTGTTCACGCTCTACAGCCCCATTTATGGTCGGATTTTCTTCAAATTTTCACAGATGGTACATCTTGAAAGTTAAGTGTGCATATCCTGTCAGCTAACCGAAATTCCGAAAGACCGAAGTTCTGTGGCTGAAAATAAGATTCGAACATTGGATCGAAAATTTCATTTAGGATTAGAGAGCTTCAGGATGAGATAGAAAGTTGAAACTTAAACAGTTTGCAGTTCTGCAGAATTTCTACATATGTTTAGAGTTATGACGTCATATGACGTCATGTGACGTCACAGACTAATACTTAGATTTCTCATTTGCACTAATTTCGGAATATAATTTCAATTGTTCAGCATGAACATGAAATACTACCAGAGTGAGTCATTACATGAAACTTCTATCTCCTGCTTTTTGCATTAACACAGCTTGCAAAAGTCCTATCATTCGTTTCACGAATGCATCAGTTATTAGGACTTTCTGCCTACAGCAGAAAGTCATATTGGGTTTTGTACTGTTTTTTTTATTATTCTTCTTCTTCTTATTATTATTATTCTTTTTTTCTTCCTCTTATATTTGTGTTAATTTCGAGGTGTTGCCATTGACTCAGAACAATGAAAATTTTATGGCATATATTTCAAACCATGAGCTTTCGGATGCAATGAATTTTATATTCATAGGACGTCATATAACGTCAGATTTGACGTCGGGTGAAAAAGTTTGTACGCGGTCTACAGCCATTATTTCTGGATCGATTGTTACCAAAATTTCACAGAATGTGTATGTTAGGCTCTAGTTGTGCATCCCTGTGTCCGTTTTTCCAAATTTGAAAAGGCAAATGTTTTATGGCGAATCCAAGATTCGAACTAATGACGTCAAATTTCAAATGCGTATAAAATCGCTTCCAGATAAGCTAGAAAGCTGATATTTGGATTGAATATTTGTCTATAGGTTTTCTTTACATTCTGAAAAGATGAACGCCATATGACGTCACATGACGTCATAATGCTATTAAAACTTTCGTATTAAAACTTAACGGTTTTTAATCCCTGTAGGCTTTATTTTTGTATGATTTGCTTGAAAATTTTGTCTGAAGATGCAGCATTAAATTCTATGGAGCCATGTCACTATCGTTTCCGGAAAATCCCAAAGGTCAAGGTCATATATCAATTATCGGGTTTTTCTTCGGCCTTAAATATCTCAAAAACGGAAAAAATTCTATCGAGACACTATGCGTATAATTTGTAGTGCTTAGAAAGACCTTTCAGATGATATTTAGTTTTTGATGATCGGGATTGAATCGGTTGAGTTATGGCGGAAAAACAAAAATTCGGTAAACCCTCAGGTGTTTAACAGTTTATATCTCGAAATCATTTGATTTTTGAAAATATGATAATGAATATTATTTGTAGAGCAATGTTTGGCCGTTCTTTTGGTGCTTAAAGTTTAATGATTGACCTAAGATTCATGGAGGAATGGGGAAAAACGAAATTCGTGCATATAGCTTTGGTGATTTTTTCATTTTTCAAGAGGTTTAAGAGCTTGTATCTCAAAAAATATTAAAGATATTCCTATAGATAAAGCGTGTGAAATGTAGAGAATTTTAAGACGATTATTTTGGTACCTAAAGTTTTGAAATTGATCCAAGTATAAGGATGTTACATCAAAAATAAGAATTTAAACGTGTAGAATTTCAGCGATTTTTTCGTTATGTAAGAGTTTCACGGCTTATATCTTAAAACCCATATTAAATAAGTCAACATATTAAGCAAATGAGATGTAGAGAATTTTAAGACGATTATTTTGGTACCTTAAGATTTGAAATTGATCAAAGTATAAGGAAGTTACATCAAAAATAAGAATTTAAACATATAGAATTTCTGTGATTCTGCCGTCATGTCAGAGTTTTCCGGCTTATATCTTAAGAATCATTGAAATATGTGCTTACATTAAGCAAGTGAGATGTAGAGAATTTTAAGACGATTATTTTGGCACCTTGAGTTTTGAAATTGATCAAGAAATAAGGAAGTTACATAAAAAATACGAATTTAAAGCCAATTCTGAAAATTTCATAAAATATCCTACTTTCGCTTTCATCTTAATTGAAACATTTTCGGAAAATGTAAGTTTACAGATATGTATTAGTCATATAAATTGAAAAAAAAAACTTTTTACTTATATCATATTGATATTACTAGCTAAACAGGTGTACTGTTCCCGGTGGCCGAGTGTTTAGAGCGTCCGCCTCGGGAGCGGGAGGTCGTGGGTTCGATACCAAAGTCGTAAAAAATGGTACTGTTATAGCTCCCTTGCTTGACACTTAGCATATAAGGGTAGTTGCAGGACTGGTTGGCCCGGTATCAGGATAATGTGACTGGGTGTGGTATCATGCCACATGTCACGACGTGATACTGCAGTGTGGCAGCACTATAACTGCATTAAGTAGACATCGTCTCCAAATCATTTTAGTTACTTATGAATATCAGTTGCAGCATTGCGTTACCCATAATCCTTTGGGGGGTTAAACCCAAAAAAAAAAACAAACTAAACAAGTGTTGACAATGATTTAATGTTTTGTCAAATCATTTTATTTACGTTACTTATGAATATCAGTTGCACATTGCGTTACCCATAATCCTTTGCGTTTTGACACATGTCATTTAGACCGTTGTTGAAACATTGCAATTTCCCGACTTTATTGTTGCATCTATCGATAAATGTTGTACAAGCTATATTCCAAATTTATGATAAATGATAACCTATGTGAAAATAATATGTTATAGTACAATGTAATTTAATTGCCAGCTTGAGATACCATGATCGTGTATAAGTGTAGACATTTGAAACAAAATGATCAACACATGTCATCCGTTCAAGACGCTGCAAGCTAATTTGTCTGTAATGCGGCGTTCACACAGTGCCGATTATGGCTCCCGTTTGAGATCAGACAGCGCTACGACACGAAAAGCGAAAAAGTCGGATTACTATCCTCAATGTCCTATCATTGTCTGAACGCAGTCGTATATGTTCGTAACAGAGTCCTACGGATCGGGAATGGTCCGGAGAGGTCGGCCAATCACTCCTGACAGTTAGGTGCGTCCCGTAACATTCGGGAAACTCAGCCGATTTTGTCTAGTCGGATTACAATCGTGACTATGTCGTGACAGATTCTGCTGTATCGGATCAGAATCGGATTGAGAACGGGATAATCGGGACGAATTCTGCTGGAAACGGCTGGATCGGGACGCCTCCTGAACAATATCTGATTGTTGTCGTGATTAAATAAATGTTTTTACAAATTTTAATAAAAGTTTGAATTTCCAGCCACGAATCACAGGATCTTGATCAGACTTTTGACACATTTTAATCGGAATGGTCCTATCAAGGACGGCAGTAAAAATCCTGAATGTATGACCTAGGCAAAATTTAGTAACTTTGTGTAATACAGTCGTCTCAATCGTATGTACAAGCGTTATTTGAATTTTACTCACGAGGCTACACGCGTCGACGATTCTATTGCATGGTAGCATTTACTATTTCATTCCCGCGACTGTACACGAAAATAAAAAAAAGAATTTTGATATGCAGAATTAAGAGGTTTAAGTTTAATTGTTTATATTTTGAATACCTATAAAACTAGAACCAAATATGCTACAATGGAATTTCAGGCCATTTATTTTGGTACCTAGAATAGTAAAATTGGTCAAGTTATAAGAAAGCGATATCTAAATAAAGATTTATTAGTCCCCTACCGGAGTTCACACCGGAGGGGACTATAGGTTTGCCCTCCGTCTGTCCGTCCGTCTGTCTGTCCGCTCAAATCTGGATCCCGCGATAACTTAATAACTAAGCAAGCTAACTTGATGAAACTTGGTTTATGACTAGATGCCAATGTGTAGATTATGCACGTCGTTTTATTTTTGTTCTTCGATTAAAATTGTGGTTGCTATGGTAACGGAAATAGTGAAAATATGGCAAAAATGGGATCCCGCGATAACTTAATAACTAAGCAAGCTAACTTGATGAAACTTGGTATATGACTAGATGGCAATGTGTCGATTATGCACGTTGTTTTATTTTTGTTCTTCAACTAAAATTGTTGTTGCTATGTTAATGGAAATAGTGAAAATATGGCAAAAATGGGATCCCATGATAACTTTATAACTAAGCAAGCTAACTTGATGAAACTTGGTATATGACTAGATGGCAATATGTAGATTATGCACATCATTTAATTTTTGTTCTTCAAATAAAATTGTTGTTGCTTGTTAATGGAAATATGGCAAAAATGGGTAACTTTATAACTAAGCAAGCTAACTTGATGAAACTTGGTATATGACTAGATGGCAATGTGTAGATTATGCACATTGTTTTATTTTTTTATTCGACTAAATTTGTGGTTGCTGGTAACGGAAAAAATGGGATCCCATGATAACTTTATAACTAAGCAAGCTAACTTGATGAAACTTGGTATATGACTAGATGGCAATATGTCGATTATGCACGTTGTTTTATTTTGTTCTTCAACTAAAATTGTTGTTGCTATGTTAATGGAAATAGTGAAAATATGGCAAAAATGGGATCCCATGATAACTTTATAACTAAGCAAGCTAACTTGATGAAACTTGGTATATGACTAGATGGCAATATGTAGATTATGCACATCATTTAATTTTTGTTCTTACTAAAATTGTGGTTGCTATGTTAATGGAAATAGTGAAAATATGGCAAAAATGGGATCCCATGATAACTTTATAACTAAGCAAGCTAACTTGATGAAACTTGGTATATGACTAGATGGCAATATGTAGATTATGCACATCATTTTAATTTTGTTCTTTGACTAAAATTGTGGTTGCTATGGTAACGGAAATAGTGAAAATATGGCAAAAAATGGGATCCCGCGACCGCGATAACTTTATAATAAATTTTATAAGGCATGTATATAGTCAGGGTGGAGATGCAGAGTGAAAGTTCTCATTTCTCATCAACAAGACTTAAGAAAAACATTTTGGATCAGGCAAGGTAACTATTATTAATTCTATTTCTTGCATCTGTCTTGCTTGCATGAATTGTATAGTGGGCACAGCAGAGACAACAACTCTACATGTAAGTCTTGCTTAAATGGTCATAACTTAAATATTCCCTTACATTTACTTTAACCAAAGTCTTGTTTTTCTTGGACCAAAATTCTGGTTGGTGTGGTAATGGGAAAAATTATGCACCTCACCGGTAGGGGACTCATGTGTTGCTTTCAACACCAGTTACTTGTTTATTTTTGGAATATGGCTTATTTCAAAAAATTCATGCATGAGAAGTCCATACGAAAAAAAAAAGTAAAAGGTAGTGAATTTAATATATATTCTTTCTAACGGAATTAATCTTTATATTTTTCAATGTTAGCAGAAAGTCCTGTCATTCGTATCAACGAATGAAATCTAGTTATTATTATTCTTTTCTTCTTCCTAACTAAACGCTTATTTTAATATGTTGCAATGGACCTAGGACGATGAAATTTTTTATGGCTTATTAGTCACGTGAGGAAATTTGATTTCAATGATTTTCAGCACCCTATGACGTCACATGACGTCACAGCTAAAAATAGTGAAAAATGGTGTTCGCGCTCTACAGCCGTCATTTATGGTCGGATTTTCCTTTAAATTTTCACAGATGGTACATCTTGAATCAAAGGTGTGCATATCCTGTCAGCTAACCGAAATTCCGAAAGACCGAAGTTCTGTGGCTGAAATAAGATTCGAACATAGACCGAAAATTTCATTTTAGGATTAAAGAGCTTCAGGATGAGATAGAAAGTTGAAACTTACACAGTTTGCAGTTCTGAAGAATTTCTACAAATATTTCAGTCAGAACGTCATATGACGTCATGTGACGTCATAAGCATACTTCTTAATTTTCATTTTAGGGCAATGATTTTGACATGATGCCAGTTGTTCAGAATAATGAAAATTTCAGAGTTATGAAAGTAAAGTATACGCTTTTGAACAAAAGCATCTTGAGCACCCTATGACGTCACATGACGTCACAGCTAAAAATAGTGAAAAATGGTGTTCGCGCTCTACAGCCGTCATTTATGGTCGGATTTTCTTCAAATTTTCACAGATGGTACATCTTGAAACAAAGGTGTGCATATCCTGTCAGCTAACCGAAATTCCGAAAGACCGAAGTTCTGTGGCTGAAATAAGATTCGAACATAGGACCGAAAATTTCATTTAGGATTAAAGAGCTTCAGGATGAGATAGAAAGTTGAAAACTTACACAGTTTGCAGTTCTGCAAAATTTTTACAAATTTTTGGAGTCGGAACGTCATATGACGTCATGTGACGTCATAAGCATACTTCTTAATTTTCATTTTAGGGCAATGATTTCGACATGATGCCAGTTGTTCAGAATAATGAAAGTTTCAGAGTTATGAAACTAACGTATGCGCTTTTGAACAAAAGAATTTTCAGCACCCTTTGACGTCAAGTGACGTCAGAGCTAAAAAAAATGAAAAATTGTGTTCACGCTCTACAGCCGCCATTTATGGTCGGATTTTCTTCAAATTTTCACAGATGGTACATCTTGAATCAAAGGTGTGCATATCCTGTCAGCTAAACCGCAAATTCCGAAAGACCGAAGTTCTGTGGCTGAAATAAGATTCGAACATAGGACCGAAAATTTCATTTTAGATAAAGAGCTTCAGGATGAGATAGAAAGTTGAAACTTACACAGTTTGCAGTTCTGCAGAATTTCTACAAATATTTTCAGTCAGAACGTCATATGACGTCATGTGACGTCATAAGCATACTTCTTAATTTCATTTAGGGCAATGATTTGACATGATGCCAGTTGTTCAGAATAATGAAAATTTCAGAGTTATGAAAGTAAAGTATACGCTTTTGAACAAAAGCATCTTGACACCCTATGACGTCACATGACGTCACAGCTAAAAATAGTGAAAAATGGTGTTCGCGCTCTACAGCCGTCATTTATGGTCGGATTTTCTTCAAATTTCACCAGATGGTACATTCTTGAAACAAAGGTGTGCATATCCTGTCAGCTAACCGAAATTCCGAAAGACCGAAGTTCTGTGGCTGAAAATAAGATCGAACATAGGACCGAAAATTTCATTTTAGGATTAAAGAGCTTCAGGATGAGATAGAAAGTATGAAACTTACACAGTTTGCAGTTTCTGCAAATTTTTAACAAATTTTGGAGTCGGAACGTCATATGACGTCATGTGACGTCATAAGCATACTTCTTAATTTTCATTTTAGGCAATGATTTCGACATGATGCCAGTTGTTCAGAATAATGAAAGTTTCAGAGTTATGAAACTAACGTATGCGCTTTTGAACAAAAGCATCTTCAGCACCCTATGACGTCACATGACGTCACGCTAAAAATAGTGAAAAATGGTGTTAGCGCTCTACAGCCGTCATTTATGGTCGGATTTTCTTCAAATTTCACAGATGGTACAATTTGAAACTAAGTGTGCATATCCTGTCAGCTAACCGAAATTCCGAAAGACCGAAGTTCTGTGGCTGAAATAAGATTCGAACATAGGACCGAAAATTTCATTTTAGGATAAAGCGCTTCAGAATGAGACAGAAAGTTGAAACTTACAAAGTTTGTAGTGCGACAGAATTTCTACATATATTTTCAGTCAGAACGTCATATACATACTTCTTAATTTTCATATTAGGGCAATGATTTCGAATGATGCCAGTTTTTTCAGAATAATGAAAAATTTCGAGTTATGAAAGTAAAGTTCGCTTTT
>CM037791.1:8610185-8660185 GCA_021229015.1 Solen grandis | reverse complement strand
TTTTTTCCCAAAAGAGCCTTGTAAAGATGGGAATGAACGAGGTACAGATGGACTATGCCATCCATGTGAAGTTGGAAAATATCGAGTTGACACCAATACTCAAACATGCCAGCCTTGTGGTAATGGTAAATCAACCATCACAACAGGAGCTGATTCAGTCACACTTTGCATACGTAAGCAGTCTCATTCTACTTGACCTTATTTAACATTTCAGGTGAAACATCTCTGTTATGAGTATTAGACCAGGTTTTTATGCACCACATAATATATTGTTCATATAATTTAGGCAAAATATTTAGATATTTAATTGAATTTGATGGGAGTTTTAGAATATCTTGGGGTGAATTTTCATTATAAATGGAAGCAACTGATAGGTCGACTTTTGTAAAATAGACTTTTGCAGTTGCCAGCTTCATTTTTAGAATTTTCTAGTACAGGGTTTGTCAGATGACTTTTTACAGAATTGTTTGGACTTTAACATACATATACATATAAGACCTTGTCCCTGGTGTTGATTGACTTTAACATATTAGACCTTGTCTTTGTTGTTGAATGACCTTGAAATATAAAACCTTCCTGTTTTGATTGACTTTGACTAATTGACCTTGATAAATAATAAGACATTTCCCTGTTGTTGATAATCATTGATGTTGACATATAACACCTTGTCCCTGTTGTTGATTGATGTTGACATATAACACCTTGTCCCCGTTGTTGATTGATGTTGACATATAACACTTGTCCCTGTTGTTGATTGACCTAGATATGTTTGATCATATCCTTTTTGCTGATTGACCTTGACATAAAAGACCATGTCTCTGTGGCTGATTGACCTTGAAATATAAGATGTTGTCTTTGTTGTTGATTGACCTTGACACATAAGACATTGTCTTTATCTGACTGGTTCCCTTACAGCTGACTGTGGACCGGGCACCAAGACCGTTGGGCAGACATGTGAGGACTGTGAGAAGGGAACCTACCAGCCAGACAGCTTCCAGAGTAGCTGTCTGACTTGTGATGGCAGCCTCACCACGGCAACCACGAAGTCTGACTCAGATGAGGACTGCATAGGTACTAGTGATGTTCTGACTGTCGCTAATCAGTTACTCTAATGAAATGCAACAATAATCAATTTAAATATCCTCTTTTAAACAATAAGGCCCAGAACTAAGTATAACCTATTAGCAACTCTATATTATAAAGTAAAACTGTGTTAAAAACTACTAACTGAAGTTCATGTAACTGTGTAAAGTGCCTTGCTTGAATTTTACTTCTGGTTCAAGTAATTATTAATTGAAAAGTCATTGATTATACCCCATCTGATTGAACCGAATAATCAAGTGTGATAGGTGCAAAATCAAGTCTGTTTTTTCCTTTTATTCCTTTCCCTCATATAGACTCATTTTGACGCACTCAATAGGTACCACATAAAGCCTGATCTGCAGAAAACCACAGTTAAACCTTACCAAATTTAATTACAAAATCCTCATTTCCAGACCACTGAGGAGCAGTGAACAGCATAAAACCTGATCAGCCTGCGAGTTACTCGCAGGCTGATCTGGTATTATGTTGTTCGCATAGGTCTTTTCATGGTTTCCTCTATGTGGGAAAGGGTTAATCATGTAAAAGCTATCAAGGAAATGAAATGTGCAACAAGTATATAGCCAGATCAACCAGGCAAGTTACCAGGTTATATTTACCAGTTCATTTAGCAGCTTTACAACACATGTTTCTAGTATTTATCTGAAATGACAAATGAAAAAGCAGTTGTTGATTGATATCAGTGTTGCAAATCAATATTAGTTTCATCCTGATGATTTATCATTTTTTTACAAATTCTTAACATCTTCCAAATGACAAATTTTAATGGTATGAGTCAACTTCCCAAAACAGAAAAAAGGGACCCTGACTTCCCCTCTGTACCTTTTAAGTAAGAAGATACCCTTTGAAACATGTTCTGATTTTTAATAACTTACTTTCTGATCTGGCTTATTTATGACCAATTTTTACTTCATTACATATTCTGTCTGTATATGCTAGACATGTACCTTTAAGATATATTCCTAGAACTACAGTAACAACTGACAGTGTTCGAATATTCCAAGACTGTGATCCTGCTTTCGTTTTCAGCGAGCTGTGTGGCAGGTACCAAGCTCAGTCCAGACTACCAGTCTTGTATAGACTGCCCTGTAAGCACGTACCAGCCGCAGCCTCTGCAGATGGAGTGTATTTCTTGCCCAAAATACCTGATCACGGATGGTCCTAGGACAACGCAGCTCTCTGACTGTCATGGTGAGAGACCATGTGTTTACTGTATGGATAAAACCATTTTGACACAGAGGGCATGGCAACATTATTATAACCATCAGTAATCTCCTTGTTTTGTGCTCAGCATAAAAGAGCAGTTCCATGAGTGGCCAACTCAGTGATTATCAGAGCCGGATCCAGGAGTTCAGGGTGGGGGGGGGGAGGGGGGGGTATATTAAAAATATGTAGGTAGTGACAATGCAAGCTGCTTGCTGCTTTGCTTGAGCTGTGAGAAGGGTGTAGTTCTGGTTTGACTTGGGATCCTGGGGGAACAACCCTGTGAAAATTTTTGATTTTAAGCTGTGAAATAGTGCATTCTTGTGAGTTTTTTGGGGGTTGTGTGTCTTCATTTATTTATGGTTGGAGGGGGCTCGAGCCGGGTGCGCCCCTCCCCCCCAACCTTGAATCTGCCAGTGATTATGCATCTTGTCATCATATTGTTGCAGGACTACACAATGTATCTATCTCAGATAGACAAAGATTCTAAAATTACAAATACTGTTGGAGAAACGTCAAGCCAAAAAATAAAACTGAGGTCATTTGAATGATAATTTAGCTTTGCTAATTAGCATAGTTACTTATGATGAGCTTCTTAAATTGGTTAGAAAAGTGGTATTGTAAAGCATGTGAGTTCTTTAATAGAGGTTTTACTAGAATTTGAAATATTCTTCATGTGTCTAATATAAGGGGTACTTGATTGAATATTCTTCATGTGTCTTATATAAGGGGTACTTGATTGAATATTCTTCATGTGCCTAATGTATGGGGTACTAGATTGAATATTCTTCATGTGTCTAATGTATGGGGTACTTGATTGAATATTCTTCATGTGCCTAATGTATGGAGTACTAGATTGAATATTCTTCATGTGCCTAATGTATGGGGTACTAGATTGAATATTCTTCATGTGCCTAATGTATGCGGGTACTAGATTGAATATTCTTCATGTGCCTAATGTATGGGGTACTAGATTGAATATTCTTCATGTGCCTAATGTATGGGGTACTAGATTGAATATTCTTCATGTGCCTAATGTATGGGGTGCTAGATTGAATATTCTTCATGTGCCTAATGTATGGGGTGCTAGATTGAATATTCTTCATGTGTCTAATATAGCGGGTGCTAAATTGAATATTATTCTTTGCAATGAGGGCCAGGTAATTCTGTATTTTGCATTGAAGAGATATCTCAATACCTTTAAATAAGGAGAAAACTCTGTGTTTTGCAATGAGGAGATAACTTTGTATCTTTACAGATTTGTGTAACCAGTATTTGGATGCAGTGTTTGTGGTGGATTCATCGCGAAGTATTTCTGCACTGGAATATTCCTTGATAAAGGCTTTCATTATGAACAACATTGAGAGGTAAGACTTTTCAGACTTTCAAAAAGTCAAAATATAAAACCCGCCTTGGTGACCTGGTGGTTAGAGGGTCTGTTACGTAACTAGAGGTGGTGGGTTTGATCCTTGGCCACCACATACTAAAGTTGTTGAAAATATTGAAAATAGTACAGTACTGGCAAATCTCTCTTGTCCTTGGCTCTCAGCATGTTAAGGTAGTTCAATGACTCATTAAATCAGTGTCGGGATGTGACAGGGTGTGGTATAATGCCACTTATCTAAGGCATGATTTTGCAGTGTGGCAGCACCATTTCCCTATCACATAGACAAAAATCCTCATGTGGCTGAGAAGCTGTTCAATGAAGATTAAACCAATCTAACCAAAACTAATAAAAACAATGAAATCTGCTAAACAACTTGACATGTCACATCTCTCTCTCTCTCTCCTTCTCTAAAATTTCAGCTTTTTTTTATTACTACATTTGGATTTATTGCTAATACTTGATTTATGAAGCATTTCTCAATCAATGTTCAATTTGTCTTTGGCTATTTTTAAACTGCTCAGACAGGGTGAGGTAGTGGTGATATTAATCATCATAAAGTCCCCGGATCTTATTGCTTGAGTTAAATCTTACTGCACCAACACCGTAGAAGCCTCTATGAGAATTTTATCCCCAAAAGACCTCGAGAAATGCCTATTTACACAAAAGATTCTATAAGAATAATAGTCACAAATTGTAGCTTTCTCATTCTATATTAAACCTACAAATCAACATAAAATGAGGGGTATTTCAAAAGTTTCTCCATATCTCTTCTACTTGGGTAAATTTGTTCAAGTTATAATGAATGTCATTGAATGTCTGAAACACCCCGCGTATGCTGAGACATTTGTAATTTTAATACACAGGGGTATTTCAAAAGTTTCTCCATATCTCTTCTACCTGGGTAAATTTGTTCAAGTTATAATGAATGTCATTGAATGTCTGAGACACCCAGCGTATGCTGAGACATTTGTAATTTTAATACACAGTATGTTTCAGAACACGCTCTGCCCACTTTTCTCTCTACATTAGCATATAGTGCCCTGTCTGAACAATTAAGGATTCCGGGGAAATTCCGATATTCTTTCATTAGATATTTCATTGTGTGGACTTGGAGGTTAATTATGTCTCCCCTCATATTTATCTGTCTGTCTGTCCATCACACTTTTTGTCCGGAGCATAACTCACAAAGTATCAAAGCTATTACCTTGAAACTTCACAGGTGGATAGATCTCATGGAGGAGAAGTGTAATGTAAAGAACCGTAACTCTGCACATCATATTTTTGGAGTTATTTCCCTTGGTTAAATTTCATACTTAATTTTGTCCGGAGCATAACTCACAAAGTATCAAAGCTATGAACTTGAAACTTCACAGGTGCATAGAACTCATTGACGAGAAGTGTCATGCCCAAAGAACTGTAACTCTGCACATAATATTTTTGGAGTTACTGCACTTTGTTCAATTTCATACTTTTTTTTTGTTGAAAGCATTACTCATGCACTATGAGACATATAACCTTGAAACTTCCCCATGAATAGACCCCATGAAGGAGAATTGCAGTGCACAAGAACCTTAATTCTGCAAATCATATTTTTTGGAGTTATTTCCCGTTGGTGAGCTATTAGTATCACCCTGCGTCCATCATCTGTCATCGTCGTCCATGCATCGTGTGTCGTCAACAATTTGCTTTAAACGACATCCCCTCTGAAATTGCTGGACAGAATTTGATTAAACTTGGCAGGGATGATCCTTGGGTGAACTTTCACAAAAAAAATCATCTCCTTCAAAACTACTGGCCAGGTTTCAAAATGTCTTAGTACAGATGTTCCTTGGGTAATCCTCTACCAAGATTGTTAAAATTATTCCGATCCGTAAAAAAAATGGCCACCAGGGGCGGAGCTAATTTGCCTTATATGTATATAGGAAAATTTAAAAATTAAAATGTTCTATGGGTAACCTTCTGCCAATATTGCTAAAATTATTCTGATCCATAAAAAAACATGGCCTGGGCTAATTTGTCTGATATGTATATAGTGAAAACTATAGGGACCCATTTTCCAAAACTGCAGGCCAAATTTTATAATTTTTTGGCAGAGGTGATCCTTGGGTAACTTTCTACAAATGTTGCTTAAATAACCTTGATCCATGTAGAACTCTGGTTACCATGGCAACCAATTGAATACATGTATTACCAATTATTTTTTTTCTTCTTCTTCTCTAAATATGTAGGAAAGAATTTAATTTCATTTAGCAGAAATGATCACATCATTACCCTCTACCACAATCAAACAAGACTCATAACTCATGCTCTGTGAGACATTTAAACTTGAAGCTTCATAGGTGGGTAGACATTATGGACAAGAATTGCAGTGCACTAGAGCATAATCCATTTCCAATGTTTGTTGTTGGAGTTTTTCCACTTTTATGCAATTTTGTGTCCTTAAGATAACTCTACTTATGTTCCAGTTATGGAAAGAAATTGATGAGAGGAAGTGTCACACACAAGGTCCATAACTCTGTATGGAGCTTTAACAATATAGTCAGCCCTTTAACTTTAACTATTTGCATATGTCACTGTGTGCCTTGGTGTATATATGTGTGTGAGGGGAAGGGGGTTGGGGGAGACATCAGTTTTTTTATGAAAACAAATCTCTAGTTAAACCTCATTTGAGGCTTTGCCCTTATGAAATATGCAAAAAATATACTTTAAGCTTAAATGTATTGGGATTTTAAAGTGATAGCTCAAGTTTTTCTTCTTCTGTCTAATATTTCCATTAGCTACAGATGATGTTTCATTTAATTGACATAATTATATTGTAGAATATGTGTTCACACATTGATGACTATCAAAAAGTTTTAATGTCTATTCCTTGTCATGAATGATATTTTTTCACTCCCAAAGAAGTAAGGGCTGAATAAGAAACATGCATGTTATGTCCCATCAGGTCCTGTCCTGTCCCCTCCTGTCATCATCCCCTCATCATGTCCTGTCCTACACTTTTATTACAAGGTAGGATGCAAGAGAATTAATCACCCCTACTTGTAGTTCTCAGTGATTTTTTTCTTTGAAATGTGAATGGGTCCAGTACCCATTTGTTTGTGAAAAATTAGCATTGTTTTTCTCAGAATTGTGAAAAAAGTAGCAGCATTTCTGCTGATATTGTGAAGAGAAAATGTGAGCTATGACAGAATACCTTGCAATTTTTCTGCAAAATGGTAGGGAATGGTTTATATTTTCAAGAAACTGAGATCTTGTGGAAGAGAAGTACCATTGAAATTAATTCAGCTGAGTAGTAAGGACTTCAACCATGCCTCTATCAAAATTACACTTTTGAACTGTGAATCAGTTTGGGTCCCTTCTAAATTGTGAATGGGTCTTTTTACGGTACCATTTATAGAGGGAAAAAATGGCTGATTCTAGTTTTCTTTTATTAATTTGCTAGGTTTGAGATCGGCCAGACTGCCACTAGGTTTGGGATAGTCATATTTGGCTCCACTGTGCTTGATAGTCCGAGATTAAACCTGGATGAGGTCACGACACGGGAGGCAGCGATGCAGGTAGCAAAGTTTCTCATACAGGATCTCAATTATGGCACCAACACTGCAGCAGCACTCAAGGTCGCCCGGGAGATGTACGAACAGCAGGGTCTAACTGGCAGACCACGAAACATCATCGTCATCACTGACGGGAATTCAGACAATCAGATGTTGACGGAATCAGAGGCGACCAAAACAAAAAGAGCTTTCATCCATATCACAGCTATAGGGGTGGGCCCAAACTTTTTTGAGCCAGAACTACGGAAAATTGCTACTGACCTGAGTTCAGTGATTCTAGAGCCAAGCTACATCAACTTGCTGAATCGGAATATATTGCCAGACATTTGTCAAAGTAAAATTTTGGTTTAGTAAAAACATACTTATTCTACATTGATTGGGAAACCAGTCCTTACAACTTGTTAGTACTTAGTTATTGGGAAGGTCATAAAAAATCCTTGCCGCTATCAGGGCTTGAACCCATTACCTTTGGATCTGCAGTAGAGTAAGTTACCACTGGACCATGACACAGTTCATAATTATGTCAAATTTTGGTTTATTATATCTCCACTTCTCAGAATAAAGTGGTTACATACCGGTCTTACAAAGGGAAGGGAGTTTATATAGAAAATAACAAGTGATGCATCCTGTGGCGTCATATTTTTCAAAATGTTCAATATCTTTTCATATTGTTTAACCCTTTCCCTCATAGAGGAAACCATGAAAAGACCTATGCGAACAGCATAAAACCAGATCAGCCTGCAAGTAACTCGCAGGCTGATCAGGTTTTATGCTGTTCGCTACTCCTCAGTGGTCTGGTAATGAGGATTTTACAATTAAATTTGGTAAGGTTTAACTGGTTTTCTGCAGATCAGGCTTTATGTGGTACCTATTGAGTGCATCAAAATGAGTCTATATGAGGGAAAGGGTCAAAATGAGTCTATATGAGGGAAAGGGTTAATCAAGGCTGTGTAGCAGGCGTATTCATCTATTTCGATGTTATAATTTTAACCTTTCTTCAGCTAATGAAGTCGAGGCTTATCTGGAAATATGCATGTTCAGCTATGTCTGCCGTATCCTATTGTTCTGTCCACTTTAACCCTTTCCCTCATATAGACTCATTTTGACGCACTCAGTAGGTACCACATAAAGCCTGATCTGTCTTAACCCTTTCCCTCATATAGACTCATTTTGACGCACTCAGTAGGTACCACATAAAGCCTGATCTGCAGAAAAACCAGTTAAACCTTACCAAATTTAATTATAAAGTCCTTGTTTCCAGACCACTGAGGAGCAGCGAACAGCATAAAACCTGATCAGCCTGCGAGTTACTCGCAGGCTGATCTGGTTTTATGCTGTTCGCATAGATCTTTTCATGGTGTCCTCTATGAGGGAAAGGGTTAAGTTGAATATCTAAATGGTGTTAGTGGTATTTCAGTGAAATATCAAATAGTTATTCAGTTTTACAAAATGATCATTTCTGTTTTATTTGAGGTGGTGTTGAAGTCAAAGTCACTTTTACTTTAAATAGAAAGCATTGACAACTGTTAAGGTGTTATATAGTATATTATGGGATGTGAAATGAGGCAGAGAAAATGTTGGAGAATTTATCATATGTAATGAAAAAAATAAGTTTTAATATTGGTCAAGTCTTTTTGCCAAGATGTCAGACTATAAGATACAAAAGAAAGAGAGTTAGTTGTTAAAAGGGTGGAATTATGTTTGTTTTTTTTTAAATGAAATTATTTTGTAGTTTTGGCATTTTTTGTCCGTATAAAGTTTGATTACTGTACTAATTACATCTATCTTTTTTTTTCAGTCACCTTCCAATGCACACAGCCTATGGATTTCTACTTCATAAAGTATTACGATGATCAGGCAATTAACACGCAATTTGACACATTCCTGTCGACCCTTCAACAAAAGTAAATTTTATTTCATCCCAATGAATATTGTTATAACTCATTTAAATCAATTTATATAATTTTGTATAGTTTAACCTTGATTAGCATAAAAGATCAGGCTTTCACCCTAGTTAGAATGCAGTTCTACCAAATCAGCTTTACTTTTCCGTAAAATGGCAAAGTGGACAATCTTTTAGGAATTGGATGTCCATCATCTATCCGTCTGTTGTCAACAATTAATTTGTTTACTCTCTAGCATCCTTATTTCTTCAGTGATCATAAGCAATCTTGAAGACAATGTTGATGGCCATAATCTCTCAGCCATGTTTAATTATACCTGTCCCAATGGGTCAAGAATGGTCACTGTTTAAAGACAGTGGTAGCCATGTTAGCAAAATTTGGACCTCTTTGAATTCTTATCTTTCACAAATCAGCAAATGGAATAAAAATGATTTGTCTTCAAACAAGAGGTTGATCAGGGTTTAACTGAAAATTGTGTGTATTTGTATCACCTGCTGTAAGGGATCACTTTTCCGTTGTCTGTCTGTCCATCACACTTTTTCCACTACGCTTTAGCAGGTGACACAAAGTGTTCCAAAGAACACTCTTGTTTTTTTTTGGCATTGTTCATTCCAAATAACTTTATTATTGTGTATGCATATGAGTAGTGACATTTTTTTAGGTTTTATGAACGTATAGAAATATTACAATTTATGATGTTATCAGTTATTATGAGACTTCCTGTATTTTGTCAGTTTGTTGTACTTCACTTAAAAAGGAATTGTTTTATGTAAAATTTAATTCTGGCAAGACTCACATTTTTCTCTCTGTACAGAAAGAAGGAAAAAAAAAATTTCAATATAAGACACAAGTAGCAGAGTGGTGCGTACATGTATTAACTTCTAATTTATCAATGAACTTAACATTGCAGTAAGAGGAAGCAGTAATTACAAAGATACAAGTTCATTTTTTTTTAAATATTTTTTTGTTGTTTGTTACAAGGTACACCCAGGAGACCACAGAAACTGTCACCGTGTCAGGTCAGCCTAACCTCATTGACTACCTTAATGCTGTTGACATTAGTGGTAATCCGCAACATTCCAAGATTGTTGTCATAGTGACTGACAAGGTAAACAGTGACGGGACGGCAGCTGTCGCAGCTGCAACATTAGTGAAGGAGAAGGGTGTCATAGTGTCAGTGGTGTATGTGTCGGACAGTCAGACAGACACCAGCTATGACGATGTCGTGTCAAACCCTGACCAGCTCTTTTATACCAGCAATTTTGACCAGGAGCCTTACATTTTGTTCATCCTGAGAAGTTTATGTATTGGTAAGAGGCATATACCCTTTTAGTTTATTTTGACTAGTCTCGGTAGCTGTAAGGTTAGACCTTCCACCCTGGAATCAGGAGGTCATGGGTTCAATCCCTTGCTGTGACAAACCAAAGTCATGAAAATTTTACTGGTATAGATGCTCAGCATATAAGAGTAGTTCCATGATACTCCAGTGTGGCAGCACTACATCTGTCTAAAGTAGACATAGACTCCAAATGACTGAAATACTGTCAGGGGACTTTCAACCCAACAAACAATAATCCCTGTAATCGAGGGAATCAGATGCTGGTAAACCAGTCATTTGTTTTTTTATGTACTTCTGATAGCAGTAAAATGTCACATAGTAATATGAAAACAAGACTAGTCCCAGTGGCCTAGTAAGTAGAGCATCAACCTTTTACTTGTATGTCTTGGCTTTGATCCCTGGCCAAGAGATACCAAAGTTGTTAAAAATGTGTGTGGAATTTATCTCTTGTTCTTTATGGTAAAGATAGTTCCAGGACAAATTTGGCCAATATCAACATAATGTGACAGGATGTGGTATCACTACATTTCTCAGTGGTGTGATATTGCTGTGAGATAACTAATATATGTTCATATGAAAAAAGGAGTCCTTGAATTACTGAAATACAGTCCATTTACGATAATTTGAATGGTCTGTGGACTGACTGAAATGTTTAAAAAATTGTGTCTCCGAATTACTGTGTTTACCTACGGTGGACAATTTGTGTATTTGTAAGAAATTCAAGTCGTGACAATTAGTTGGCGTATTATATGCACATATATAAAATATATAGTTAAGTCTTATGTTTTATTTTGTATTTTATAATTCACATATAAAAGCAAAACATTGTCAACAATAAACAATTATTTACAAGCCTTATTTGTAACCTTGGCTCTTCACTGAATTAATCAAATATGTCAAATGACCTATCCCGATTCATCTATCCTCCCAGCTGACCTGGGCCCTTCACTGAATTACTCAGAATAATAAATGGTAACTTACAAATGCATCTGTAAATCTACAAATCGTTCTTATTGACAGCTGCAGAGCATAAAAGAAAAGTGAGGTTCCAACACTCACACTGATATGTATACATTTAGTTAAATAAAAATTCAGTTTGTTTATTAACACTCTTGACAATCAAGTGACACTTGTCAACACATGATTCTCAATGGCTGCATCACCTTAATTGAAATAACCGCCAATCAGTTAGCTTCTGTACATATAGGTGAGAAAAATAAGCATGCATGTTAATTACGGTGACACAGCATCATTGATCAACAAATTGATTGCTTGTTATACCCCCCATGTTTTTTAAAGGAGTTATTCCCCTTTGTTAATTTTTGTCTTTTGATTTTGTCCGGAGCATTTCTCCAAAACTACTGTACTTATGTTGATCAAACTTCATATGTAGATAGACCTCATATGTAGATAGACCTTCATGAGAGGAAGTGCAGTGCCTAAGAACCATAACTCTGCATGTATTTTGAAAGGAGTTATTGCCCTTTGTCATTTTTATTCTTTTGATTTTGTCCGGACCATAACAGCTAGGTTGATGAAACTTCATATGTAGATCGATCTTGATGAGAGGAAGTGCAGTGCATAAGAAAACCACAATGTAAATTCTTAAAGACAGGTTTTTGCAAACAATAAATATGGATGTGAACCATAATTAGACTGCATTTTTATTCTCCTCAGCTACAGATCTTGGGGGCAAATTGTTTTCTTCTGTGTGTCTGTATGTGTGTCTCTCTGTCTATCTGTCTGTCTATCAAAACTTTTTAGCATTGTCCAAAACTTTTGAACCATTGCTCACACTAACTTTAAACCTTACATACATGTAGTCTTTCACTCACGCAAACTTTTGAAACTGTATTCCTACACATGACAGACTTCCGGTGTGGGTATTGATCACCTTTAGTGATAATATTTTTTTTTGGTATGCTTATAAGCCCAAATCCTATGTGTGAACATTCATTTTATGTGTCATGTGAATACATCCTGTGTCAAAGATGGGGGTGGGGGTATGAATCACCTTCAGTGATAGTTCTAGTTGGACCTGTAATAAAGTTCGAATTGCCGCATTTATCCGAGTAATTGTAAAACAAATTATTGCATTTATTTTATATGAGATATATAGGAAAACTTGACGGTCCATAACATTTATTTTATATGAGATGTACAGGAAAACTTGATGGGACTGTGACATTTATTTTATATGAGATATATAGGAAAACTTGACGGGACTGACATTTATTTTATGAGATATATAGGAAAACATTTATTTTATGAGATATATAGGAAAACTTGACGGGACCATGACATTTATTTTATATGAGATATATAGGAAAACTTGACGGGACTGTGACATTTATTTTAAATGAGATATATAGGAAAACTTGATGGGACTGTGACATTTATTTTATATGAGATATATAGGAAAACTTGACGGGACCATTACATTTATTTTATATGAGATATATAGGAAAACTTGACAGGATTGTGACATTTATTTTATATGAGATATATAGGAAAACTTGATAGGATTGTGACATTTATTTTATATGAGATATATAGAAAAACTTGATGGGACCATGACATTTATTCGAATACATGTAATGCCGTCAAAACGAAAAATCACATTCTGAATTATCATGAGTGGACTGTACTATCGGTTGGATGTTGTCCCCACCCCTCAAAAAAAAAAAAATGATACTTGAAGTAACTCAGGGAAGGTCACATTCAATATGATGATATTTATTGTCATTGTCATTATAACCAATTATAATGGGATTTAAAGACGATGAATTGTTTTCATATTTCAGTTCCATGTATAGATGGCACAGAAAGACAGTCAGATGGCACGTGCAGCAAGTGCCAAAAGGGAACCTATCGAGATGCTTCCAGTAGTCACATGTGCGAATCATGTGATCAGGGAGAGGGCACCGACTCTACTGGAGCCACCTCTGAAGATGACTGCAAAGGTGGGTCAAAATATCTTTCCCTTTTCCTTGTAGAATTCTCTTAATTATAAAAGTATATTAAACTAGGATGAAATCCTTCATATTGACTCAGAAAGGCAGAATTCAAAACCAAGTCTGGCTAGAAATTCATATGCCCTTTCTCTGTCTTATTTCCTTCACTGGTCCTGGTTGCCAAGTGGTTATAAAGCATGGACTCTGTAACCAGGAGGTCATAATTTTTATAATGAACCATCAGTGCCATTCCAGAATCTTTAGAAATGGTTCTGTTTATCTCCCTTTTGACAAAAATGGATATTAATACAATATTGTGCACTTAATAGGTAATTATTTGCTTACAAAAAGATGATATAAAGATTTTCTATAAACCTTGCTTTGATAGATGACTCATAGTAACTTCCAATTAGCAATAAGATCAAAGTGCACAATGCACTGAAAGATTGTTGGTAGGATCTCCAATGTTTAAGCAGGGTTGATAGGTCATGTGACGCCATATGGCATTTTTCCCTGCAACTCTAGTTACCTGTAGTAAAACAAACTCGCTCTTTGGTTCATGATAAACCTGCTGGTAGTCCCTCAGTGCTTTGAGCGCTTTGATTTGTTTCATAATGTTTCATTCATGACCTGATGTGCAGAATCACATTGCATAGGTACGCTACTGCGCACAGAGTGATAGAAAATCATTAAATGGTTGTGGTAATTACGCAAATGAACAGCAGCTACGTAAGACTGGCGACTAATGTCCATCTAAAAACTGTCATGTGACAAATAGGTATCTAATGAAAAAAAATTGACTAGTCTTAAGATATAATGGTTGAACCTGCCCCTTAAATTACCAGGTGATTATATTCCAGATCTGAGTTGTGCAAACAATGAATTCCAGTGCACAAGAGGTGGGGTGACGTGTATTCCGGACAGCCAGTTTTGTGATGACACGGAACAGTGTACAGATGGCTCTGACGAAGTTTGCAGTAAGTCTTCAGCATTGGCTGTTGTTGATGCATCTAACGGAACTTTCCATTTAACTACATAAAAACTTTAGTCCTGCTTTCACTTGTTGTGAAAGGATTATTGTGTCAAGCAGAGGTGACACATAGGGATCACTTTTTTCAATCTGTCTGTCCATCTGTCACATTTCAGCAGGTGACACATGTGTTCCAAAGAGCACTCAACCAAATGATTATTCCAGCGGACTGCAAGTATTGCAATGTACTGTAATTGTGGGGCAAATGAAACATTGTCTTTATTTGTGGCATATATTGAAACATATTGTAAATGTCCCCTTTTTGTTGGAAACATTCCATTTTTGGCAGGGCTTATGTCATGCCTTGCTGCAAAATGCCACTTTTTGTGGGGTATGTCTTTACAAGTTTCAAAATGATCCTTTTTGTGAGGCTGATGTCCAAACAATTACAAAAGGTCCCCCCTTTAGTTGGACTGATGTCCAAACAATTACAAAAGGTCCCCCCTTTAGTTGGACTGATGTCCAAACAATTACAAAAGGTCCCCCCTTTAGTTGGACTGATGTCCAAACATGTCCATTTTTGTGCGGCTCCTAATTACTTTGTCTTCTTTCTTCTTCCAGACAAATGTCCAGCTGGCACAAGATGGGACCAGACCATCACGGATTGTGTGGACTGTCCCCAGGGCTACTACCAGTCTGCCACCCGCCAGACCATGTGTATCCAGTGTCCAGAAGGCTCTACTACAACTGGAACAATGTCCACTGATGTGAATCAATGTAGCGGTAAGTACAGTTGCGTTCCAAGCTGTTTGCTTATATCTCACAACTCTTATTCTATGATCTATGTCTTCTTATGCTGTATGGGTGTTTTTTTATGCTCATCCTTAGTTAACCCTTTCCCTCATATAGACTCATTTGACGCCCTCAATAGGTACCACATAAAGCCTGATCTGCAGAAAACCACAGTTAAACCTTACCAAATTTAATTATAAAATCCTCATTCCCAGACCACTGAGGAGCAGCGAACAGCATAAAACCTGATCAGCCTGCAAGTTACTCACAGGCTGATCTGGTTTTATGCTGTTCGCATAGGTCTTTTCATGGTGTCCTCTATGAGGGAAAGGGTTTAAGATTCCTGATGAGCATCATAATCATACCCAGACTTCACTGGATTTAGGGCTATATAGAAGTCAGTAATGTGTTTTGCGTCATGTCATATCACAATACATGAAGACAGGGTGAGATACGGGGCAATTGATCAGCTTTACTGATGGTTTTAGTTTTGCGTTTTAGGTGCACTTCTGAACTACATGTATATATATCATGATAATCTCTAGTTATTAATTGCTATGATTTTCATGTGTTTTTATATCACACTGTTGGTCAGTGTCCACTTTGTAACTCCTACATGCATCAGTGGATTCTGATGAGACCGAATAAGACCTGGGTTTGTATCTCAAAGGTCACAGTCACAATCTGGGGTTAAAGGCAATTAAGGGGAACATTTTTTGGTGTCCAGGCTCTAACTCCATTATGCATGGATGAATTTTGAAATAACTTGGCACACATGTTTTTCTAGAGCAGACAATGTGTTGTGCACTAGACCCAGGTCTGTAGCTCAGGGGTGAAGGTCATAATTACATGTCAAAGGTTAAAAATGGTTCTTTTTTTTTCTGTGCCCGAGCTGTTAATGTTGTTTTACATATTATCTTTTTTTAAACTTGGCACAAATATAGTTCCAGATATGTGGCGTTGCAACTGTATCCTTAAAAAGTCAAGGCCACAATTAGTAAAAAAAGAAAAGATGGTCCTGTCATACACATGACATAGTTTTTAATGTCAGTGATTTCCTATGAGAGCATTTGTTATGGTGACTGTGACAGGTCTTATTTTTACAGTCAAACCTGTACCAACGGTCACCTTGGAACAATGGTCACCTGACAATAACGGTCACATCAGATTCCCCCCATGCATTTTTGTTTATTAAAATTAACTGTAAACAACGGTCACCTGCCTATAACGGTCAACGGTCAGTAATATCATATCCCTGCTGTGCTATAAGCCCTTCAAACAATGGTCGCTAGGCAACCGGACAGCCTTACTGCCTTGCGGGTGGGGCATGTGTCACTAGTTTCCGGAAGCACCTGGGGATACGAACGTGTCAGCAGACATCTCAGTACACAGGGGTGGGATTGGGGTAATACTCTGAGGGGATGAATTCTCATTGGTTAATTGGTACCAGATGCTAAGCAACTTCAGGATCATAGTCCTGAGAATTGAGCAAAACTACTTATTGTCTTGGCCATAAGCTGAAATAGGCCTGTTTGATTAATTGTTTTAACACCTTACAATCATGAATGGCTACAATTAATCCCAATCTGTTTTCAATGGATGATTGATATCATTAATTTGTCACCCAGTTAGAAAAATAAAACAAGCATGATAGTTTTAATAAGCAAAACAATCTATAGGTATTTTTATATATTTAATTTTTTTTATTTATTTATTTTTTTGTTAAGAGAGAGAGAATTATAAGAAAATGAATTAATGGCGAAACAAACATGATTAAGGGGAAATCACTCTATTATTATTGTAATACAAATGGCCACGGATTCTAAATAAATTGCAACATGAAAGGTTTACATTTGTAAACGTACAATTAACACGAGGGGCCGCCGTGGCCGAGCAGTTACAGTTGTGGACTACAAATCTCTCAGCCCCTCACCGCTGTGGTTTCGAATCCCGATAGGGACTTCGGATTTTTCATGTTAGGAAGCCTTCCAGCTGGCTTGCAGTAGGTCGGTGGTTCTACCTGGGTACTTCTGTGTACTCGGGGTCTTCCTCCACCTGTAATTAGCTGGGCGTCGCGATATGATTGAAATACTATCGCAGCGACGATAAACCCCAATACAACTACAACAACAACAATTAACACACGAAATGCAAAGGTAAATCACTAAAAGTCACGAAAATGAGTTTGTGTAATTGATTTAATTCTTTAATAAAATTAAAAAAAAAAAATTTTCATTGCTTGTGCAAGTTTTAACTTTGTACGAATAACAATCTTCGTATTAATAAAGCGAAAGTTGTTTCTGTTTTTCCTGTCTATCTACATGTACAGGTATGTACAGTATATCAAACTTCAAGTCTTAACTGACTGACCCTCCGAACAAAGGTCACCTGTGAACAACGGCCACTTTTACATATTCCCCTGCCCGACCATTGTTCACAGGTTTGACTGTATTTTATTAGTTTTTCTTCTTTTCATTTAGCTATGTATTAACCTTATCACAAGGTTCTAGGTTATAGGCTCAGCTGGGCTGAAAGTTAGAAAATGAAAATGTCATATTCCATGATTATCCTCGCTGGCTTTGTAATATTTCAGTGCGTTGTGACAGCAGTGGCCAGGAGCTTGTATTCCCAACTGGTACCTGCAGAAACTGTTCGGTTGGTTTCTATAGAGACAAGGATAAACACACAAAATGTGTTAAGTGCAGGAACAACTTTATAACCAAACAAGAGGCTTCCACTTCAATAGAACAGTGTGTCCGTAAGTCCACCATACCTGTCAAATCCCAAGCTATTGCTTGAGATTTATGCTTTTAAGTGTAAATTCCTGTCACATTAATTTTGGTTAACAAATCTCAAGTTCTTTAAAAAAATCCAGGGTGTTTTGCTTTAAAATCATTTAAGATATTCTCATGAAAGTAATTGAATAATCTATTATAAATTAAAGACCATACCTTTATGTAAATAAGTCAATGAATGGAATTTTCTTAAGAACAGACCCATGCAGACTGATTGGTTACCAGCACTGTACAGTTGTCGTTAGCAAACAGCTTTTGTAGACATTCTCCTCTATAAAGCATCTGCTGGAATATTACCTCTCCCAACTAAACCCCTCAATAAATATATCAAGTTCAAGAAAAACTTTTATTGGTTTGTTTTTTTTCTCCTTTTTAATTTTCAGTCAATATACAAATCTGATTTGAAAATTTGTCCAAATTTTGTAATTTTACAATGGAAGAATGGAAACAGACAAAAACTTAAAATAAATAAAAAATATTGTGTGAAAATGATAATAAATTAAAATATATTGTGTGAAAATGATCTTTAGACTACAGTGTTTTTTAAATGCTGTATTTTGGTTCAAAATTAAATATTGCACTATGTAAATGTGGCCATTGGACAGAAGAGTTTGTTAAAATTAAAAAAAAGGAAAAAAAAGTTAAATACTGCACATTACATGTCCAATGGTGATAATAATAAACATATTAGGATAAGGAGTACATTCCTTTATGATTTTGTCATTTACTCTGTGATGGATATGTAATAACCCATCTGCACACTGTATGTAACAGCTGACTGTCCTGCTGGGACAAAATGGGATGAGGCAGCAGACGACTGTGTAGACTGTCCACCCAAACAGTACCAGCCCAATCCGTACCAGTCTACCTGCTTCAACTGTGAACCAGGTGACACCTCACCCCCAGGCTCTACATCAAACACACAGTGCACTGGTAAGGAGGAGACAACTCTTGCTATTCTTGTAGGTCAGGAAAGTTGAATGGAAATGGGACTACTTTTTGTCTCACCTGCTGTCTAATGTCAGTCACCACAGCTAAATGTAAATGGGCAAGAAAAATGTGCATCCTGTTTGTTGCCACATTAATATCCATGATGTTCAGAGTGTTTCCAAATATGATCAGATTGTGTCCAACTATGTTAAATATTTTCCATGTGTATTTGCCAGCAGTTAAAAAGTAGGTGGTTTTTAAGATTTTCCTATATTTATATAACTGTGTTTCAATTTTTAGACTTTCCTGGAAAAATTTATGCTGCAGACTATATTTTCACACAGTATTTCAACATAAAAAACTCTGTCAAGATCTGTAGAGAGAGATTAATGTTGGAACAAACACATCTTTAACCCTTTCCCTCATATAGACTCATTTTGACGCACTCAATAGGTACCACATAAAACCTGATCTGCAGAAAACCACAGTTAAACCTTACCAAATTTAATTACAAAATCCTCATTTCCAGACCACTGAGGAGCAGCGAACAACATAAAACCTGATCAGCCTGTGAGTTACTCGCAGGCTGATCTGGTTTTATGCTGTTCGCATAGGTCTTTTCATGGTGTCCTCTATGAGGAAAAGGGTTAAAAGATATTGACATAACAGAAAAGTCTAAGCAATCTTGTTAAACTTACATATTGCTCAATAAGTTTTCTTGAAATCTCGAGGTGGACACGTTCAAAAGCCTATAACCAATTTACCTTTTACAGTAAAATAACTGGAAAATTTGTATGTCATTCATTATTAATGTAAATAATAATAATATCATAAAGAAAACTTAACCCTTTCCCTCATAGAGGAAACCATGAAAAGACCTATGCGAACAACATAAAACCAGATCAGCCTGCGAGTAACTCACAGGCTGATCAGGTTTTATGCTGTTCGCTGCTCCTCAGTGGTCTGGAAATGAGGACTTAATAATTAAATTTGGTAAGGTTTAACTGTGGTTTTCTGCAGATCAGGCTTTATGTGGTTCCTATTGAGTGCGTCAAAATGAGTCTATATTAGGGAAAGGGTTAAGATAAAAAAATATAAAGATTTATCTCATTCTAAAATCCGGTCTCAACCTTTACTTCATACAGACATGACTTGAAGCCTTGGCAAACACAGCAAACCCTTAGGGTCTCATCAGTTTTGCTTGGCAAAGAAAATTCTATTGTTTCAAATACCATTTAAAATTCAGTGAATTAGTATTTATCAAGTCATAAAGTTTTACATGCGTATTTATATGGTAAATGAGGTGAAATATGAGGAGGCTGTTTCTGTTGTACAGACCCGTGTCCAGACGGGAAGGAGCTTCCACCCGCAGGGACCACGGTCAGCGACTGTGTGGATTGTCCGGAGGATACGTACAAGTCTTCATCGGACAAGACGTGCCAGCCTTGTCCAACCGGTTATATTTTACCCCAGACAGGAAGTACTTCATCCACAGAATGCAAACGTAAAAATTTAATTTATTTTACACCTGGTGCCAATTCTATTGACAATATTTAGCCTAGGGTAATATTTTAAATTAGGGACATATTTTATCATTATTGTTTTTCCAATGAAAATATATATATATATTTCATTTCTTGATATTTGTGGCCCGTATTGTAAGTATTTATTAACTAAGACATTTGCTTACATAATTTAAGCTAGATATTTATGTTGAATTTGAGCCAGACCTGTACTTCACAAAACTTTCAAATTCGCAAAAACTTCAAATTCTCAACACCCATGATTTTGTAATCTTTAAGAAATTAAAGACAATTTTTTTGTAAGACCAAGCTATCAATAGCATTTATACATACTTTCTATTCTCTAGGTCAGTAAATAAAGGAAATTTAGATTTTCCAAATTTTGAGTTGTGGAGAAACATGGGCGAGACTCTTATTAGCAGGACATGCATATCTCGCAATATATTCAAATCTTTAGTGAAGTAAACATAACAGAATAGTATTTGTACATGTAAGTATGCACTAGGGAAGGAGGTGTGTTTAGGATAAATGGTCCTTAACTGCACAGCAGTCCTGGTGCATTTGGTGTAGAGTGTCCGCCTAAGAATCAGGAAGTCAAGGGTTCAGTCCTGGGTTATTAAAAATGGTACTGGTATAGTTCCCTTGTTAGCATTCAGTATATAAGGGTATTTGCCCAGTGTCAGGATAATGCGTCTGGGTGTTGTATCACACAACCTTTCCATGGTGGAATCTCAGTTTGGCAGCACTATCTGTCTCATGTAAACAAAAAATCCCAAATGAGTAATATACTGTGGGACGATATACCCAAATAAACAATAAGTTTGGCCAAGGTCAGTCGAGGGTGGATGGAATAGTTGATTTCAGATACTATATTCCTTCTGTATTGATACACACAGATACACAGGTCTGTATAGGCACATGTTCATGTATGCCCCTGACTGTGTTTAATACGATGATTGACTATTGTTCTAGCCAACTGCCAGAAAGGATACTTTTTCTCGGCTAATGAGAAGGCCTGTGTAAAGTGTCCCCCAGGAACCTACCAGGATCAGCTGTACCAGACCACCTGTATCAAGTGTCCAGATGGCACAACAAACACCGTAGAGGGAGCAGAAAGTGCTGCATCATGCACAGGTGGGATTTTTGGATTTGAATATTACAATTCCTTGATATTTCACTGAACATTTTTCATTAGCTTTCTTCAGTTTACTTTGAGATTTTTGGACAGGTTTTTCCATGAAAAAGTCCGTCCATTAAATTGATGATGTTTGGGTGGTGTTAATGGGTAGCGCCAGGCATCCATTCCAGTTGACCATTTATTTAATCAGCTATAATTTTTATGTGCTTCATTGGATTGCTTCAATACTTGGACCGTTGTTTAAGTGAATAGACCTTTACATTATACAATTGACCTTGTGACCTTGACCTTTGACCTACTTTTGATGAAAAAAGCAGTGTCTGGACAGATTTACCTTTTGATTAATCTACTATAACTTCTATGTATTTAATTGGATTGCTTCAATATTTGGAAAATTGCTTAAGTGAATGGACCGATCATTATTAAGTAGACCTTAACCTTTGACCCGCTTTTGATGAAAAAAGCCTAAAAAAATCATTTGTAATACTATTGGGTCTTGTTCACTGAACTTAATATTTTCTTTAATTTGTTTTCAATTTTACTTTTGAGATTGTTCTCTACAGCTTCAGTTTGACAATTTTTTACAGCATCATCAGATTCTTCTATTCATTAGCTTGCTCTATTCAGTTTGAGATTTATTTTACTGCATCATTAGCTTACTCTATTCAGTTTGAGATTTATTTTACTGCATCATTAGGTTGTTCTATTCATTTTAAGATTTTTTACTGAATTATTAGCTTTTTCTATTCAGTTTATGATTTTTAGCTCACCTGAGCACTTGTGCTCGGGTGAGCTTTTGTGATCGCCTTTTGTCCGTCGTGCGTCGTGCGTCGTCCGTCGTCCGTCGTCCGTCGTCAACAATTGCTTGTGAACACTCTAGAGGCCACAGTTTTGGCCCAATCTTCATGAAACTTGGTCAGGATGTTTGTCTACATGATATCTCGGATGAGTTCGAAATTGGGTCATGTGGGGTCAAAAACTAGGTCACTAGGTCAAATCTTAGAAAAACCTTGTGAACACTCTAGAGGCCACAAATTTGCCCAATCTTCATAAATTTCAGGATATTTGTCTACATGATATCTCGGATGAGTTCAAAATTGGGTCATGTGGGGTCAAAAACTAGGTCACCAGGTCAAATCCTTGAAAAACCTTGTGAACACTCTAGAGGCCACAGTTTTAGCCCAATCTTCATAAAATTTGGTCAGGATATTTGTCTACATGATATCATGCATGAGTTTGAAATTGGGTCATGTGGGATCAAAAACTAGGTCACCAGGTCAAATCTAAGGAAAACCTTGTGAACTCTCTAGAGGCCACAGTTTTAGCCAAATCTTCAATAGATTTGGTCAGGATGTTTGTCTAATTGATATATTGGATGAGTTTGAAAATGAGTCACATGAGGTCAAAAACTAGGTCACCAGGTCAAATCTAAGAAAAACCTTGTGAACACTCTAGAGGCCTACATTTTTGTCCCAGTCTTCATTAAACTTAATATGAATGATGACTGCATGAATTCCCAGTCGAGTGCAAATTCAGGTAGGATCAATATGTAGGTCACTTAGTCAAATGTTAGAAAAACACTTTTAGATGCCAGATTTTTTGTCATTATGCCTAACACTGCCATCTTACTCAGGTGAGCGACACAGGGCCATCTTGGCCCTCTTGTTTACAGTATCACTAGGTTGTCCTATTCATTTTAATATTTTCACAAAGTTTATGATGAGATTTTTAGCTAAATTTAAATCCTTGTCTTCTCTTATTGTATTCCTACTTCATTTTACTATTTAGGAATCACACGTGTCCCATTGTGTCCTGTCCTGTCCCATCATAAAAAGAATCAGTATTTATATTGTTGAGTCAGACCTGTCCCTGCAGCCAAGTGGTTAGAATGTCGCCAGGAATTGGGAGGTGTGGATTCAATCTTCGGCTGCGACATACCAAAGTCATAAAAAATGGTACTGATATAGCTCTTTTGCTTGGCGCTCAGCATATAAGGGTAGTTCCAGGACTGGTTGACCTGGTGTCAGGATAATGTGACTGGGTGTGGTATCATGCCACATGTCTATGCTGTGATACTGCTGTATGGCGACACTATATCTGTCTCAAGTAGACATCGTCTCTAATTGACTGAAATACTGTCGCTGGGACATTGAACCATATTCAACTGACAAAGAAACAAACTTAATGTTGAGTCCAGGCAAGAAAACGTATTTATCACCTTCATTTAAAGCTTTTTTGAATTCATTTTGAGATTTTTCATTAAATTTAGATAACTGATATTGCCTTGACACACCATTTAACCCTTTCCCTCATAGAGGACACCATGAAAAGACCTATGCGAACAGCATAAAACCAGATCAGCCTGCGAGTAACTCGCAGGCTGATCAGGTTTTATGCTGTTCGCTGCTCCTCAGTGGTCTGGAAATGAGGATTTTGTGATTAAATTTGGTAAGGTTTAACTGTGGTTTTCTGCAGATCAGGCTTTATGTGATACCTATTGAGGGCGTCAAAATGAGTCTATATGAGGGAAAGGGTTAAGCTAATCCCTATCAACAGCTCCAGGGTTGTACCAGCACTTTGTGCGTTATAAGGCAAATAATCATGACCACAGTGGGGATCAAATTCACAAACTTCATTCTACCACTGGACTATGGCGTCCTTTTAACCAGAGGGCACTTTAGGCTTATTCTTGTGCATAGATGTTTGCAGACGTAGTTCAAGAAAACACTTCCTGTTGTTGTTGTTTCAGTTCCCTGTCCACTGGGGTCCATCCTGACAACAGAGGGTGTGTGTGAGGAATGCCCCCTGGGTTATTTCCGGGACACTGTATCATCAGTCACTTGTACTAATTGTCCAGATGGCTTCACAACAGAGGCTGTTGGTTCTACCTCGTGTATACGTAAGTACAGGAAACTGTACTGTCTTATGTAGCCATAAATCAAAAGTAGGCATTGTTAATTTGCATAATTATGACAGCAATTTTGACTGTTTTGTATTGCTCCATGCTCAGTAGCATATCAATGCAATGTGATTGTCATGACCTTGAATGAAACACTATGAAACATATCGTGCTCATGGCTCTGATAGACTGCTGGCGGGTTTATTATAAACCAAAGAGCGAGTTCAGCTGACATACTGCAAGTAAATAAAGTTGCAGGAAAATATGTCATATGGCGTCACATGACCCATCAACCCTGCTTAAATGTTTGAGTAAGAATTACATGTATAGCTAGCTAGTTCAGCATATTAATCTTACCAACAGTCTTTCAGCGCATTGTGCGTTTTAATTATATACATGTTTGCATAAAAATTATTATGAAGGGGACATATCTGTTTTTGTATATGCATAAAGAGTACTGTAAAGGGTAGGTATACGTAAGAAATGTTCATTGATTAAATTTAAAGAGTCTGTGTAAAGATAATGACTGAATTATTTCGTAAGAACCTATCTAGATTTTGCAGAGAAATCTCAAGTCCTGTTGTTTAGGGACTGCTCTGTTTTCATTTGTGTATGTAAACTAGGTAAACCATTGGTCACATGATATCACAGAGTACAGCTATTGGATAATCTGATGATTTAATTTGAATATGTCTGTAAACATTATAAAGGTCCACTGCAATGAGATTTAGTAGGAATTTGAATGTGATGATTATTTCAGCCTCAGATTGTAATCAAATCTCATGACCCCTGTTTTTTCAAATGAAAGCCCCAAGTTTATTATTGTCATTGACACACATTTATTAATTCTATTGGCTGGTTTAATGTAAATTATTTATGTAGCAGCAGACATTGCTTTCTGCTATTAGAGGAAGTGATATCACACAGGTTCCCAGTTTACATCCATCACGTAGCTTGATACAACTATGGCTGTTCCTTCCAAAGCAAAGGAATGATCATGCAAACTACATGTATTTGAATATGGTTCAAGAAAAACTATCTTTATACATCTAAATGTTCTTAAAATATAATCTGCTGTAATTAAATTGTTTAATTCATTTATCATTTTGAATAACTTTCTTCTTACTTTTCAAGTAGAGATAATTGATATGTAGCTATATCCTTAAATTATGCACAAAAAAATTATCCCCCCATCATCTCGGGAAAGAGATGTTAAGACGTGTAGTGATATTATGCAACATTGCTAAATGTAAGGTAATTCCTGTATCAGTACTTAACATAATGTTGTCCGTGTTAAAATTCTGTAAAAATAACTGAAGATTGTTTTGGTTCTTTAATCACAACTGTGTCTAGATGATATAGGTAGTGATTGTGATGATGAGGATGAGGATAATGATAATGATAGCACTTTGTGATGATGATGATGATGATGATGATGATGATGATGATAGTGATAGATGATGAACTGTGTTGCAGGTGATTGTCCACCAGGAACGAAGATAGGCTCTAGTAGTTGTGAACTATGTCCCATTGGAACCTACCAGCCCCTGTGGCGACAGACCACCTGCACAGACTGTGCCCTGTGGAAAACCACCACAGGGACTGGATCACCTTCTGTAGACAAGTGTACAGGTAGACATAACCCTTAGCTTTGTATAGACTCAATTTGATGCATTGGCAAACAACAAACCCAGATCAGAAAGCTCCTATAGAAGCTATCTGATCAGGGTCTCTTCTGTTTGCTCGTGTGATAATGTACCATAACTCAATTCTACACAGTTTGAGTGGCAAAAAAAAATATCATGATTTCATATACCATTTTAAATTAAGTTAATTAATATTCACGAAGTCATAAATTTGTACATGAATATTCATGAGGTAAAGTCATAAACTACAAGTGACTTTATCTCTCAGATACCTCAGTGTTAAATTTGTCCTGTACAATATATAGAGGAATTTTGAGAGTTCATTGACTTCCCAATCATGGATTTCCATTAAAATGCCACTGCAGCAATCAGAAACCTGGTCTCTTAAAAGAGGTTGACTACTAAGTACAGGTGTCATGGAACCCAGGTCAAAAAAGTTCCTCATTTAGAATGTTTCAGCTTGATGGAATCAGTGTATAGCTATGACTTCCTCATATATAAATGTTTAGAAAAAATCACACAATGTGTTTCTCATCAGTTTCAAAATGTCATGAAATCTTTCATCCAGTGAAATAATCAGATACCAACTTTCAGTTAGTATTTGCCAGATGAGGACAATATATGGTTTGTGCAGAGATGAAGAAATTTTATACAATTAGGCTAAGAAAACTGAAAAGGGCAAGTGCTGGAACATTTTCTTGTTTTAATGCTCCATGAAACTTAATTCTTTCTTTTTTTGAATATTTCAGAAGTAGCCAATGGACATAAGTGAGTTCTCACAAAAGCTGACTTCATGTATAGTTTTCACAAATATTGATAAACATTTTCCATATATAACCCTTCTGTAGGCAGTTGCCTCATGACACTCCTTGTTGGCAGGTATAAGCCTGATGCACCATTAAAAGCCACTGTCATTTTACACCGAGTCTGTCAACAATAAGTATTTACCAGCTGAAATAACATGTTATTCAAACAAAATGTCATTTTATCTTTAAAGTCTTTAAAGCATGTTTTCACTGTGACCACGTTCAGCAGCATGTTTTAGGAATTTAGAGACATTTCTATGATTTTTCCCCATTGCTTTCTTGATTGTTTAGCTTAAAAACTCATCAGAAATAGTGACACAATACCATTTTTCACAACAGGTGTCATTCACTGTGGCATGCCATGTTAGTTTCAGGCAGATGATATTTACAAATGGGAAAGACTGAAGTCGTGACAGAAAAAAGCACAAACTAGCAGTTAGGTTCCTTGTATTTCATTTTTATAAGCGACTACCACATGTGTAAAAGAAGACAACTCTAGTATGATTTTAGGAATTAATTTATTTCAAAAACATACTCAATGTTTAAAATTGTATTTCTATTGGATAATCTGGCCATTTGTTCTATATTTAGATCCGTGTCAAGGAGGTTACAAGCTGACCTCCAAGACTCCGACAGTGGTGTGCGACCCGTGTCCAGTGAACACATACAGACAGAAGAATGTGGACGCTGACTGTCTGTCTTGTCCAAGCAACCATATCACCCAGAGTGAAGGAACACCCTCCATAGATGGCTGCTTACGTATGTTAATTTAATCATTTAGTTTTCTGGAGATAGGATTCTTGAATATATCTCAAAAATATACTCTGTATGTACTAGAAACTTTATTGTAAATAAGGCAAATATGACACATGTATAAAAATAGACTCTTGTAGCACAAACAGTAAGCATGAGACTGAAGAATGCTTAGTTTTAATTTAGCGTGATGTTGGCTGACATTGTGGTATAAAATGACATGTGTGATTAGTCCTCGTGACGGAGTGGTTAGAGTATCTGACATTAAAAATAACAAAAACATATAAGTATACCATCTTTATGCTTGGCACCCAGTATATAAGGGTAGTTCCAGGACTGGTTGGCCCAGTGTCAGGATAATGTGACTGGGTGTGGTATCAAGCAACTAGTCTATGGTGTAACACTACTGTGATGCAGAACTGTATCTATCCCATGCAGACAAAATTTCCCCAAATTACTGATATATTTTTGTTGGTTTGTTAAACCCATGCATACAAACAAAATGGCACATGGTGGTAAACAGTTAAAAAGCTTGTTTATTTTGCAGCGGACTGTGAGGCCGGCCAAGAATGGGACGAGGTTGACAAGCTGTGTAAGGAATGTGTCGCAGGAACGTTTCAACCTCTCCCGTACCAGAAGGACTGTAAAAGATGTCCAGATGGACAGACTACACCTACCACTGGGTCTGAGAATTTTGAAGACTGTGTCTGTAAGTGCCAAACTCTTTGATTCACCCAGTACCTGCTAGGTTAATGGAGATCTGACAGACCTTTTAGTTCTATGCATTACTCTTTGTTTTTAGTCCCCTAACGGTTTTCATACTGGAGGGGACTTTAGGTTCACTCTTCGTCCATCTGTTCTTCTGTCCTTCTGTTGGTCTGTCCCTCTGTCCGTCCATCCGGATTCCCGGATATTTGGATCCCGTGATAACTTAAAAATAGTTTAAGATAATGTTATGAAATCTTGTATATGAATAGATGGCAGTATGGAGATTCTGCACTTCACTTTTTTTTTTTTTTCTCAGACCAAAATTCTGGTTGCTATGGTAATGGAAAAATAATGCACCTCACCGGTAGGGGACTCGTGTAGCATGCAACACAAGTTACTTGTTATATTGTAGTTAAATGTGAAAAGTTGTTATAATTTCTCTATTCGATGTCTTTAAATAATTACATTATCAGTATGTCTAGTGACAGTTAAGGTTAAATTACAGGGCAGTAGATGTTGCAGTATTTGGATATAATGAAATTATTTTCTCATTCCTGTTGATATTGTTATATGTAGACTTTACTGTATCTATAAATAAAACAATTACTTCTCTAGAAATCACTCTCCTACCCATCCTACACTCATATTACATACAAATTGGTGACTGTTATGGATAATGCCTCCATATTGGTAATAATGATTTATCTTGATAAGAAAAAATCAGCAGACAAGTGCAGATAATGTTTCAAACCAATATGTAGGTATTATTCACCTTTAGTGATAGTTTCAGTTGCTTCAGCCATTTTCTAATCCAAGGGTGCAATGGTCCAGTGGTAACATACCCGACAGCAGATCCAAAGGTTGTGGGTTCAAACCCCATTTGGAGCAAAGTTTTTAAATGACTTTACCAGGCACAAAGTACTGGTCCAACCCAGGAACTAATGATGGGATTAGTATAAGTTGTAAGAACTGATTTCCAAATTGACAAAGTAAATAAGTTTAAACTGAATTTATTTCATAATCAACTGTGTAATTTATATCACATTATTTAATTTTATGTTATTTAACAACTTTTGTTGCATGATTATGTGCCTTTATCAAGATATAGTATGATTTGTCCATGAATACTTACCAAAGATGTGTTCATTCCTCATATCCTTGGAACATGAATCCGGAATATGTGTGTGCACAAATTTGCCTTTAATGTGACTAGCAAATTTAGTGTCAATAATAAACAATGATTCAGTATAAATGAATATTACAACTAAACAGGTTTTTTTTATTGTTTACAAGTTGCAATTATCTCCCTTACAGTTGACTGTCCAGCAGGCAGGTATTGGGACATGACGGAACTGAAGTGTTTGGACTGTGGGTTTGGGCGTTTCCAGAGTCAGCCCTATAAGGACTATTGTGACAAGTGTCCCCTAGGCACAACTACCACCATCACCACGGCAACCTCTGACACAAGCTGTGATGGTGAGGAAATATAGCTCATAATAATTATTATACCCCTGCAAACGAAGTCATTCTGTCGGTCCATTGGTGTGTCTGTTGATTTGTCGGTCTGTCCGTCCACCCAAAAAAATTGTGACGCAAAGAACTTCTACATTTCTTAACCGATTCGGTTTAAATTTTGTGTGTGCATTCATAATCAGCTGGAGAGGTGCGTGACATAAATTTCACTTGAGTTATCTCAAGGATTACAGAGTTATTGCCCCTGATTCGACTCAAAATATCTTGAAACGCGAACTTCTTCTACATTTCTTTCACGCTTCAGTTCAAATTTTCTGTGTGCATTCATAATCCGCTGGAGAGGTGTGCGACATAAATTTCACTTGAGTTGTCTCCAGGATGGCAGAGTATTTTTGAATTATCTCCCTTTGTTTGATTTTGTTTTTTCTTGTCCGGAACATAACTTGAAAATTATTTAAAGTATTGACTTGAAACTTGGAATTTAAACAGATGGCGCCTGGGAGAAGTGCAGTGTCCAAGAACTGTAACTCTACACTTTGAAACTACTAAGCCAAATTACCACTATTGACTCTCTATCCACTTTTAATAAAGACTTTACTTACTTATTACTTACTATCATAACCAGTATACTTTGTAAACAGGTTCTTATCTATGCTCGGCCTGGAGTCTGGCTTCTCCTGCATCAAAGTATTTGCAGGGGTATTAATCACCTTCAGTGATAGCTCTAGTTATAGGTTGGTTATAGGTTGGTTATTATATTTGAATTAGACTTAAAGTGAACTTTACTTAACAAATGGTTAGTTTTGATTAAACCTCAATATGGTTAATGAAGACACAGGGTCTACTAATTCACCATGTCTCTACTGAAGTTAGATATTGAATTGTATGTGTAATAGCCTATAAGTTACCCTCTTCATTGAGAGATTTGTGTGAGAGCTCAGTCGGTAGACCACATGCCTTGAAAATCCATCAGCCATTAGCGCTAAGTAATACTTAAATACTAGAGGTGAATATTATCTTTCTCTATTTGCAAATATCTATATATATATATGAATATTGTTGCTTTTTAAGGTAATGATTTATGTCAACTTAGTCATAATGTTCTTGAATCTTCCTTATCCCTTTCCCTCATATAGACTCATTTTAACCCTTTCCCTCATATAGACTCATTTTGACCCTTTCCCTCATAAAGACTCATTTTGACCCTTTCCCTCATAAAGACTCATTTTGACCCTTTCCCTCATATAGACTCATTTTGACCCTTTCCCTCATATAGACTCATTTTGACCCTTTCCCTCATAAAGACTCATTTTGACCCTTTCCCTCATATAGACTCATTTTGACCCTTTCCCTCATATAGACTCATTTTGACCCTTTCCCTCATATAGACTCATTTTGACCCTTTCCCTCATAAAGACTCATTTTAACCCTTTCCTCATATAGACTCATTTTGACCCTTTCCCTCATATAGACTCATTTTAACCCTTTCCCTCATTTAGACTCATTTTGACACTTTCCCTCATATAGACTCATTTTGACCCTTAACCTCATATAGACTCATTTTGACCCTTTCCCTCATAAAGACTCATTTTGACCTTTTCCCTCATAAAGACTCATTTTGACCCTTTCCCTCATATAGACTCATTTTAACCCTTTCCCTCATATAGACTCATTTTGACCCTTTCCCTCATATAGACTCATTTTAACCCTTTCCCTCATTTAGACTCATTTTGACACTTTCCCTCATATAGACTCATTTTGACCCTTAACCTCATATAGACTCATTTTGACCCTTTCCCTCATAAAGACTCATTTTGACCTTTTCCCTCATAAAGACTCATTTTGACCCTTTCCCTCATATAGACTCATTTTGACCCTTTCCCTCATATAGACTCATTTTGACCCTTTCCCTCATATAGACTCATTTTGACCCTTTCCCTCATATAGACTCATTTTGACCCTTTCCCTCATATAGACTCATTTTGACCCTTTCCCTCATAAAGACTCATTTTAACCCTTTCCCTCATATAGACTCATTTTAACCCTTTCCCTCATAAAGACTCATTTTGACCCTTTCCCTCATATAGACTCATTTTGACCCTTTCCCTCATATAGACTCATTTTAACCCTTTCCCTCATATAGACTCATTTTGACCCTTTCCCTCATATAGACTCATTTTGACCCTTTCCCTCATATAGACTCATTTTAACCCTTTCCCTCATATAGACTCATTTTACCATTTCCCTCATGTAGACTCATTTTAACCCTTTCCCTCATATAGACTCATTTTGACCCTTTCCCTCATATAGACTCATTTTGACCCTTTCCCTCATATAGACTCATTTTGACCTTTTCCCTCATATAGACTCATTTTGACCCTTTCCCTCATATAGACTCATTTTGACCCTTTCCCTCATAAAGACTCATTTTGTCCCTTTTCCTCATATAGACTCATTTTAACCCTTTCCCTCATATAGACTCATTTTGACCCTTTCCCTCATATAGACTCATTTTAACCCTTTCCCTCATATAGACTCATTTTGACCCTTTCCCTCATATAGACTCATTTTGACCCTTTCCCTCATATAGAATCATTTTGACCCTTTCCCTCATATAGACTAATTTTGACGCCCTCAATAGTTATCACATAGAGCCTGATCTGCAGAAAACCACAGTTAAACATTACCAAATTTAATTACAAAATCCTCATTTCCAGACCACTGAGGAGCAGCGAACAGCATAAAACCTGATCAGCCTGCGAGTTACTCGCAGGCTGATCTGGTTTTATGCTGTTTGCATAGGTCTTTTCATGGTGTCCTCTATGAGGGAAAGGGTTAAGATAATAATGGTGGAATGCTATTCTACCTAATTTAAGAATTTAAGTATTACTTTATAATAAATTTAAGCATTGTTGACTACATAAGGAATATCAGTCAAAGATAAAAAAAAATTATCATCTAGTGATAATACGCTACTTGACTGAAAGATATATGCCCAATATTTCCATAGACCCTTGTGGAGATGGGAGGGAACTACCCTTGGATGGTCTCACTGCGGCTGACTGTGTCGCGTGTCCTCACGACACATACAAGGACGCTTCGACAGACAAGACGTGCCAGGCCTGTGAGCCGGGTTACATCACATTATCTGAAGGTACAACCAGCGCCACAGAATGTAAACGTAAGTGTTATCATTGTCATCATATTGCCATTAATACAAGGAGTAAACCACATTACTATCTTATTAACTATCTCTTCTATATATCTTGCTGTGGCAAGGGCTGTTCCATTATACCATGTATCAGTATCGTGTGTTAGTTTCAACTGATTTTGACGTCAAGTGGAAAACAAGTTCTCACAAGATCCCTCTTAAAGTTTCCTGTGATGGAGCAGTACTTTGCACTTGGGAAGGACACAAAAAATCCTCACTCTTAACAGGGTTTGAATCCACAACTTTCCGATCCACATTCACGGTTTGTTAAAATGTTGCTTAATTTGTGTGTGTTATTTCTCCAATTTGACATATGTGATGATTTGTTATGCTACCAGATATTTCTTTATTGTCTTGTTTACTGTTAGTCCGTATTAAAATACATATTGTAACAGAAGCAGCCTGGTCAAACACAGTCCTAGATATTGCTAGCTCTATATTGTAATACATATTTTATTGGTAGCAGCCTTGCAATAAACTGCCTTAGTTGTGCCTGGGTGTTATCTTTTTTTTAAATTCAATGTTGATTGGGTGTTACAGCGGACTGCCAAGAAGGAACACGATGGGACTCAACTCTGAAGAACTGTGTTGAGTGTGGAAAGGGAGAATACCAGGACGAGAAATACCAGAGTGTGTGTAAGAGTTGCACGCCCCCAGAGTTTATCACAATCATATCTGGAGCTACTGACTCTTCCCTCTGTGTCTGTATGTATCTGCTTTGGTTTTTAGATTGTCTCTTTTTTTCAAAGAAAAAAGTCTGTATTGTCATCACTTGTGTGTTGTTAACGTTGTTGTTGGTGTCGTTGTCGTGAAACACTTTAACCTTGGCCATAACTTCTAAACTATTAAATCATTTGTCATCAAATTTCATATACTTGTTCACTATCACAAGGGCTATATCCTCAAGGGCCATAACTCTTAGGTCCATTTTGACCTAATTAAAAAACAACAAAAAATACACCTCGCTGACAGTGTTGGCATCCACATGCAGTGCTCCATGTTAAAACTATTTAGCAATATTATCAAAATTTAAAATTTGTTCAGGCATGGCTACAAAAAAAATGATTATTTAAATTAAAATGAAAATAGAATAGACCCTGGAGTTGTATTCACAAAACATGTTAATAATGATTTTGTCACTTTTAAGGTGAAAAAAAAAGTATGTTTTGATGAAGAGTGTTTCTAATATACCATTCCTTAATTTTGGTAAAAACGTCTTGATGGAAGATATTTATCCTCATTTACTGAGTAAGATAGTAACTTGATTTTAGAATTTAATACTTCAGAAGAAATAGATTTGTAAAAATTAACCAGAGTCAAGAAAACCTTCAATTTAGAGATGCTTCATTAGTACAAGCCCATTAAATTGGAAAAGTAGAAGGTCTATCAGACATGAGAGGTTGGAGTCTTCCTTCTTTGTTTCCTGTGACATATATTGGCAATTGACAGTAATATCAGATTTGATATCTTGATATGACTTTGGGTAAACACTTGTATTAAATCATATAATAATTGATTGACCATCTTATTTCAGTAAAATTAATGAATGTTTATATGATCCATAGTAGATCATATCTGAACAAGGGAAGTAAGAAAACTGAAAGTTCCATACTTATATAGATTTTTTACCAAACATAATTACACAGGGATATTGAAATATCAATATTTTTTGTAGCAATGATTTCCAGACACACAAAACGCAGGAACATTTCAGTAAATATATAGGGACATCAAAGTTATGTAAACAGAAACTTTTTATGTTCTATTCTCAATGAAGGTATGCTTTCAGGTGATCTTTTAAGAAAACTGGAAAGTAAATGTTATGGTGTCCCTAAATTGTCATTGGGAAAAAATTCCACAATGTGTATTAAGCCTACCAGTACATGTAACTTGTATTTTCTAAATGTTTTACATATGTACACTTACTTATAGTTGTAAACAATGTGACAAAAAGGAAAAAAATAAAGAATAATTATAAGAAATAAACCCTAATATTTCAAAAAGATTGCGAGAAGTGTGCTTCACACACTAGGCTAACATCAAAAAATGAATACCTTTCAAATGGAGTTTTTTTATTATGGGTGGACTATCTTAACCCCTGGTCTCAAATAGACAACATTTTTATACATTGGCAAACAGAAGCTGACCCAGATCAGCTTCTATAGGAGATTCTTTATTTGCTCATACAATATTGTAGCTCAGATTCTACACAGTTTGCTCATACAATATTGTAGCTCAGATTCTACACAGTCTGCATAGCAAAGAAAAATCCATGGTTTCATATACCATTAAAAGTTCAGTACATTAATATACAGCAATTCAAAAATCTTTTTAGGAAAAATATCTCGAGTTAGAGGATGAAAGAACCCTTTCTATGAGAACATATTAATAATAGCATATATGCAAAATTCCTTATGACTTAGGTCAATTCCTAAAGGAGTTGTACATATTTTAAAGTTTTTGAGTTAAAGAAAATTTCAATTTGAGATGTTGCACTGTGGCAGAGAGGCATGGCTACAAAGCATACATGACTGTGTCTGTGTTGTAGCCCCTTGTGTGGAAGGTTATTACTGGGATGATTCAGAAGAGGGGTGCCTACCATGTGAGGTTGGGTTGTTCCAGAATGAACCTAACAAAGACTCATGTTTGCCTTGTCCACCTGGGCAGACTACTGCGATGAAAGGTTCCACTTCCTGTATTGGTAAGTATATCTGTGAATAGACAACTGTTCATATCATTCTAAAGTATCAAGCTATTCCTGGTCATGTACGTGAAAGGGTATAGTGTGGCTCATCCAGACACGTGGGTTTTCTCCGGATTCCTTCCAAAATAATGACCACATACGCCTCCACCAGAGCCATCGTGAGTGATTAAGCAAAAAAAAAAGTTCTGTTTCTGGTCTCCAAATAGGTAGGTATGGATATTTTTTTCCCACTGAATGATGTGAAAAGCAAAAAAAGTAAACGAAAGATTTTTTAAAGGCAGAAATGTAAAAAAAACTTTAGGGTCGGGCGTGAAAAAAGAGGGTTGGTCGGGAGACCAGAAACAGAACTATTTTTTGGGGGGGCAAATATATTTAGTGATACTAGTGACCATGATTCTGTTAATGACATTGTAAAGAAAGTGACACAATACCATTATGTGTCAGCTGCTGTATGTGACATTGTTCAGTAATATCGTATCAGTGACATTGATGCTGTTAATGACCTTTTAAAGCATCACTCTGTCAATAATAAATCTCTAATAGTGACATATCTCTTCCAGTACATTGCAATAACATTAACAGTGTATATGGAAATCATATTTCAGTTTACTCTCTCTTTACAATGGCGGTGTTTGTTTCAGTGAATTTTGCTGTTATAAAGAAATTGCCATTGTAAAGAATAGAGACATAAATGCACTTAAGTTTTCATGACTACTGCTGTTATAATGAATGCCGTTGTAAAGAGTTTCACTGTATATGGAATTAATATCATGTTGGCAACATAAAGCTAGATGTTTTTATATTCTGCAGATAATGAATGTCCAGATGGAGAGTGGCAGTGTGAAGATGAGAGTTGTATAGCTATCTCTGACCTTTGTGATGGAACAACCGACTGTCCAGATTCTTCGGATGAATCGGAGGAAAACTGTGGTCAGTGTATACAGCTTTGTGTTTGATTTATTTCAGTGGTCTGTATTTAAACTGTGGTCTGTAGATTTTATTAAATGTTGTGGTCTGTATAATATATAACTGTGGTCAGTGAAATGTAAAGTTTATCTAACTGTGGTCAGTGGAATACATGTATATTAAACTGTGGTCAGTGAAATATATCAAACGATGGTCTGTTCCTTCTTTTCATTTACATATTATGAAGACAATGTGGGATGTGACGGTATTAATCACCTATAGTGATAGATCTAGTTTTATATCTGTAAAGTCATTTGCTCAAGGTCATTGTCAAAGGCTGTCATTATTCTAAATTTGTGTTTCTGTTATTTCAAATTAGATGATAATTTTATGTACTGGTGCATTGTGGGAATGACAATCCACTGATAATTTCATCATCACTTTGCAGCAACACAGTGTCAGAAGGGAAACTACTGGGATGTTAACAGCAAGGTGTGCACTGTCTGTCCGATCGGGACTTACCAGAATGAACAAGGCAAGCTGTTCTGCCACAATTGCCCAGCTGGGCAGTATACGGACAATACGGGCAGCGAAAATGCCCAAGATTGCAAGGGTAGGTGCCCGACACTTGCGCCCTATCTCTTCAATATCCTTAATCTGTGTGTTCAACCCATACTCAAGAAATTGAAATTTCCCTAGTTGCAATTTACACAATGTGTGATGCCATATAGCTCTGTTTTAACATCATCAGGGATTTTCCTCATTAAGCTATGGTTTCAAAACAAACCTCCTTATAATTTTGCATTCAAATGTGTTAATTCTTAAAAAAAAAATTACATACAGTTTCTTGGTGATGGAACAAAATAGCACTGGACAAGCAATTACTTTGTTCCTTCACATTCCATTGTATCTTACGTTCTTACATTACCATTGTGTCACTTCTTCATGTTAACCCTTTCCCTCATATAGACTCATTTTGACACACTCAGTAGGTACCACATAAAGCCTGATCTACAGAAAACCACAGTTAAACCTTACCAAATTTAATTATAAAGTTCTCATTTCCAGACCACTGAGGAGCAGCGAACAGCATAAAACCTGATCAGCCTGCGAGTTACTCGCAGGCTGATCTGTAACTTGCAGGCTGATCTGGTTTTATGCTGTTCGCATAGGTCTTTTCCTTGTGTCCTCTATGAGAGAAAGGGTTAAAGCATGATTATTGCATTTCCATTGTAAATGAAGCAACAGTGCTGTAAATAGGCACTGCAGTGATACGATATTGTCAAAATGTTACAAGATACTATATTTTTATATTTTTATTCTTATTTTTATCATGTACTAAAATACCTAAACAAAGATGATCAACATTTTATACTATTGATTACCTTTTTAGCTCACATGAGCACAATGTGCTCAAGGTGAGCTTTTCTGATCGCCTTTTGTCCGGCGTCCGTCGTCCGTCGTGCGTGCGTGCGTGCGTGCGTGCGTGCGTGCGGCGTCAACAATTGCTTCAAACAACATCTCCTCCTAAACAGCTTGGCCAATTTGAAAAATATTTTGCAGGAATGTTCCTTGGATGAAGCTCTACTAAAGTTGTATAAATGGTTCTGGTCCATCGCATAATTAGGTCACAGGAGCTAAAAATAGATTTTAAAAATGAAAATTTAAAAAATCTTCTTCTCTGAAACCACAAGGCCTAGCCTTTTGATTTTTGGTATTTCCGGTTGTACAAATTATGACCCTGGGGTCAAAATTGGCCCCGCCCCAGGGGTCACTTGATTTGGAAACCTAGCCTTTTGATTTTTGGTATGTAGCATCATCTTATGGGCCACTACCAAGATTGTACAAATCATAGCCCTATGGTGATAAATGACCCCGCACCAGGGGTCACTTGTTTTACAAAGAGTTATATAGAAAAATCTTAAAAAATCTTCTTCTATGAATCCATAAGGCCTAGAGCTTAGATATTTGGTATGTAGCATCATCTTTTGGGCCACTACCAAGATTGTACAAATCATAGCCCTATGGTGATAAATGACCCCGCACCAGGGGGTCACTTGTTTTACATAAGAGTTATATAGGAAAATCTTAAAAAATCTTCTTCCATGAATGCATAAGGCCTAGAGCTTAGATATTTGGTATGAAGCATCATCTTATGGGCCACTACCAAGATTGTACAAATCATAGCCCTATGGTGATAAATGACCCCGCACCAGGGGTCACTTGTTTTACAAGAGTTATATAGGAAAATCTTAAAAAATCTTCTTCCATGAATCCATAAGGCCTAGAGCTTAGATATTTGGTATGTAGCATCATCTTATGGGCCACTACCAAGATTGTACAAATCATAGCCCTATGGTGATAAATGACCCCGCACCAGGGGGTCACTTGTTTTACACAGAGTTATATAGGAAAATCTTAAAAAATCTTCTTCTATGAATCAATACGGCCTAGAGCTAAAATTTTTGGTATGTAGTAGCATCTAATGGTTCATTACAAAGATTTTCAAAGTCTTAGCCCTACGGTGATAAATGACCCTGCGTCCAAGTCTTCTCTGAAACCATATGGCCCATTGCTTAGATATTTGGTGTGTAGTATTGTCAGGGGTAAAATGTTTTAGATTAAGTTATATCAGAATCCTTGTCTGTTTAAAAACCTTGACATCAGTTGAAGCAATGGTACTCAGGTGAGCGATTCAGGGCCATCATGGCCCTCTTGTTACATGTTATCACTGAAGTTATCTCCAGCTACAAACAAACCCTTTTTAGCTCACCTGAGCACAACGTGCTCATGGTGAGCTTTTGTGATCGCCTTTTGTCCGGCGTCCGTCCGCCAGTCCGTCCGTCCATCCGTGCCTGCGTCTTGCGTCAACTTTTCTTTAAACAACTTCTTCTCCTAAACCACTGGATGGATTTTGACCAAACTTCACAGGAATCATCCTTATGATGACCTCTATCAAAGTTGTTCAAATTATTTTGATTGGGTAAATAAGTAGGTCACAGGAGCTAAAAATAGATTTTAAAAATGAAAATTTAAAAAATCTTCTTCTCCGAAACCACAAGGCCTAGCCTTTTGATTTTTGGTATGTAGCATGATCTTATGACTCTCTACCAAGATTGTACAAATTATGACCCTGGGGTCAAAATTGGCCCTGCCCCAGGGGTCACTTGATTTCACATAGGCTAATATAGGAAAAACTTGAAAAAATCTTCTTCTCTGAAACCACAAGGCCTAGCCTTTTGATTTTTAGTATGTAGCATGATCTTATGACTCTCTACCAAGATTGTTCAAATCATGACCCTGGGGTCAAAATTAGCCATGCCCCAGGGGTCACTTGATTTAACATAGGCTAATATAGAAAAAAACTTGAAAAATCTTCTTCTCAGAAACCACAAGGCATGGAGTTAAGATATTTGGTGTGTAGCATTGTCTAGTGGATCACAACCAAGTTTGTTTAAATCATGACCCTGGGGTCAAAATTGGCCCCGCCCCAGGGGTCACTTAATTTTACATAGGCTAATATGAAAAAAACTTGAAAAATCTTCTTCTCAGAAACCACAAGGCCACGAGTTTAGATATTTGGTTTGTAGCATGGTCTTATGACTCTCTACCAAAATTGTTCAAATTATGACCCTGGGGTCAAAATCGGCCCCGCCCCAGGGGTCACTTGATTTAACATAGGCTGATATAGGAAAAAAACTTGAAAAATCTTCTTCTCAGAAACCACAAGGCTGGTTAAGATATTTGGTGTGCAGCATTGTCTAGTAGATCACAACCAAGTTTGTTCAAATCATGGCCCAGGGATCAAAATTTGGCCCCGCCCAAGGGGTCACCTGATTTTACATAGGCTAATATAGGAAAAACTTGAAAAATCTTCTTCTCAGAAACCACAAGACCTGGGGTTTAGATATTTGGTGTGCAGCATTGTCTAGTAGATCACAACCAAGTTTGTTCAAATCATGGCCCAGGGATCAAATTTGGCCCCGCCAAGGGGTCACCTGATTTTACATAGGCTAATATAGAAAAAACTTGAAAAATCTTCTTCTCCGAAACCACAAGGCCTAGCCTTTTGATTTTTAATATGTAGCATGATCTTATGACTCTCTACCAAGATTGTTCAAATTATGACCCTGGGGTCAAAATTGGCCCCGCCCCAGGGGTCACTTGATTTAACATAGGCTAATAGGAAAAAAAACTTGAAAAATCTTCTTCTCAGACACCACAAAGCATAGAGTTTAGATATTTGGTGTGTAGCATTGTCTAGTCAATTCTTACCAAGTTTGTTCAAATCATGACGCTGGGGTCAAAATTGGCCCCGCTCCAGGGATCACTTGATTTTACATAGACTTATATTGGAAAAAAACTAGAAAAATCTTCAAGGTCTGGAGTTTATATATTTGGTATGTAACATGGGCTAATAGACCTCTACCAAGTAGAGTGTGGTAGTGTGTAGCATTGTCTAGTCGATTCTTACCAACTTTGTTCAAATCATGACCCTGAGGTCAAAATTGGCTCTGCCCCAGGGGTCACTTGATTTTACATAGCCTAATGATACCAGGTGAGCGATCCAGGGCCATCATGGCCCTCTTGTTTGATTTGTGTCATTTTGCCACATGGGTACCATACAGATTTGCTAATTGTACATCATATAATGGCCAACACGCAAAAGTGACATGTGTCACTAGTCTTAAGGTAGCTGTGAAAAAATCACCAATACTTTTATTGAACACATCATTAATCAACTGGAACACTTCAATAATCAACTGTTAATTGGCTATGGGGTTTTATTAGATAGATCACTCCAGTGCATCTTTCGTTCCATTGCATTTTTTTTACATTGTATAAAGAACAAATTCTGCCTAAACCTGAGACTTCACATTACACTATCATTTTATTCAATCAAATTTCGTTCCATCGAGACTGGACTGTATTGTGTTTTGGTGAATTTAACAAAACTTTTGCAAGGATCTTATTAGTTAGGGATTGAATGGTATGAGTTGGCTGCCTTTATGTAAACATGTTGTCTGGAATTATTGCCCATTTCTCTCTACAAAATGGAGGAGGAGCTTCATTGTAGTTTTTAAAAACAAAAGATAGTAACATTAAAATATTTAGATACTGGAAGACTTTTTTTGCAAAGAAAGGTTTCTGTCTTGTTTTAGAGTGTCCAGCTGGTCAAGAATTCCTGCAAGGTGAGACTGGGTGCACAGACTGTGAAGTTGACACCTACAGGGAAGCTGGTTCTGACTTCTGTGAACCTTGTCCGGCTGACTTCATCACACTGACCATGACTGGAAGCGATAGCATCGAGGATTGTAAACGTAGGTGGTACATGAACTGTGAAATCATTCACTTTCATGGGACACTAATTTTCATCAATTTGTGTTGGGTTTTATCCAAGAATATTAATTGCCACAATAGCTTGTCTCTTATATAGACCTCACATTTTCAAGAACATAGATCCATGAATAAATTCCCTTAGGTCCATAGTTAATGAAAGTTAATGTCAGTGAAAATTAATGATATAACAGTATATTTTCGATATCCCTGCTCCACAAAGTGCAGACTCTATAAGGAATTAAGGCTGTTGTTTTGTTGCACAACATCCTGTTTTCATATGTTGATAAGTCAAGGTTGTAGTGGGAATATTCAACCTTTCAGTGATACAATATTATTATTGCTTAATGCTGAGTCTCCATGCTGATGTTTGGTGCATGTGTGACCCTTTATTTATGACTTGATGAATATTAATTTGCTGAACTTTAAAATGTATACCAAACTATTTTTTCTTTGCCATGTAGACTGTAGATACTGAACTACAAGATTGTATGAGCAAATAGAGGAGACCCTGATCAGACTGCTCCGAAAGGAGCTGTCTGATCTGGGTCTGCTCTGTTTGCCAATGCATCTATAAGCGGTAAAGTGTTGAAATAGCATACAAAAAGCAGCACCAATGGTGTGCTGTCAAATAATTCTCAGTAAGCTCACGGTGAGTGATATCTAATAAGTTATCACCACAGTGCATGTACAATTATATTTCATTCAGAATTGGTTGTTACATAATTATATTTGCCTCACATAATTTATTATTTTTATGATTTCAAAGACATTGATATCACACTCAAATATCTTAACCCTTTCCCTCATAGAGGAAACCATGAAAAGACCTATGCGAACAGCATAAAACCAAATCAGCCTGCGAGTAACTCGCAGGCTGAACAGGTTTTATGCTGTTCGCTGCTCCTCAGTGGTCTGGAAATGAGGATTTTGTAATTAAATTTGGTAAGGTTTAACTGTGGTTTTCTGCAGATCAGGCTTTATGTGATACCTATTGAGTGCGTCAAAATGAGTCTATATGAGGGAAAGGGTTAAGTATTTGTATTTTTGAGAACATCATCAATATTGTCATATTTTAGCTCAAGTACAAAAATTATGCCCCAAAACGCTTTGTATTTTTGAGAAACAAAAACACTGCCAAATTACATAAAAATTATACTGTTGTTTATACTGTTGTTTATACTGTTGTTTATACTGTTGTTCCAGCCGACTGCTCCATAGGTGAAAGCTATTCAGGAAGTGGGTGTGAACCCTGTGCCATGGGCACCTACCAGGATCAGAGGTATCAGTACTCTTGTAAGGATTGTCCCATGGGCACAACAACTACCACTGAGGGGTCAGATGCTGAATCTGATTGTGGAGGTAGACTGCCATCTTTAACTAATCAAAATATTGTTCTAGTGAAGTGTTTTGTTTCATTAACAAGACATCATTATAAAGTACTCATACGCAAGTTTATTTCACCGTGGAGAAGTTTTAAAACCAGCTTGTTTAGAGTTTTGTACTACATTGTATAATAGGAATCATTTGTGTTTTCTTGTCCCATGTTGTTGAGTTCTGTCCAATTTTAGCAAGCATTACGTTTTTAAGGCAAAACAAAGCAACCGTATGGTTTCATTGCTAAACTTAGCCAGTATATGAAAGGCACAGGTTTACAATGTAATGCAAATTTAGCATTTCCAGGCCAACTGTGCAAGGCATATCAAGCACAGTCTTGCAGTGCAAAACATACCAATCACAAGCTACAATGCAAAACTGATCAAGCAAAATCTAGCAAAGTAAATCGTAGAAATCAGAAGATCATAATGCAGAATAAAGCAGGCTAACAGTGCAAACTGTTTCCTCAAAATATCAGCATTGTTAAATATAAGTTTAACTAAGTATGATTTTTCCTGTCGACCTTGAATTACACTGATTTTAAAGGATGTAAAGATGTTTTTGGATTGCAGTTGTTTAACATATTACATGCATTTTAGAAGGTTATAAAGATAACCATCCAATTTACTGTATGTTTTGAAGTTGCTTTCCATCTTTTCTGCAGATATTTGTGATGAAGGTGAGTCCCTGGTATATGTCGCCGGGGCAACCACCAGCACCCAATGTGCTCCCTGCCCAAAGGACACATTCAAGACATCTCCTCATGTCACATGTCAGGACTGTCCTACAGGGTTTACAACTGCTGGCACAGGGAGCACTTCCTGTCTACGTATGTATTGTACCATCTTTTCTTGTACATTTTGTGATATGAAGGCAATAAAAGAAAGACAGTAAATTGATTGACATGATTGAACTCAAAATAAACATACATGTACTCTTACTGTGTAAAATAGTCACCTTTCTTCAATGGCCACCAGTCTGTTTCATGGGAAATCTTCATATGGAATCCACTTGCAAGTTTAGTTAGTCCCCTACCGGTGTTCACACCGGAGGGGACTATAGGTTTGCCCTCCGTCTGTCCGTCCGTCTGTCCGTCTGTCCGTCTGTCCGTCCGTCCGTCTGTCCGCTCAAATCTGGATCCCGCGATAACTTAATAACTAAGCAAGCTAACTTGATGAAACTTGGTATATGACTAGATGGCAATGTGTAGATTATGCACGTCATTTTATTTTTGTTCTTCAACTAAAATTGTGGTTGCTATGGTAACGGAAATAGTGAAAATATGGCAAAAATGGGATCCCGCGATAACTAAGCAAGCTAACTTGATGAAACTTGCTATATGACTAGATGGCAATGTGTAGATTATGCACATCATTTTATTTTTGTTCTTCGACTAAAATTGTGGTTGCTATGGTAACGGAAATAGTGAAAATATGGCAAAAAATGGGATCCCGCGATAACTAAGCAAGCAAACTTGATGAAACTTGGTATATGACTAGATGGCAATGTGTAGATTATGCACGTCATTTTATTTTTGTTCTTCAACTAAAATTGTGGTTGCTATGGTAACGGAAATAGTGAAAATATGGCAAAAAATGGGATCCCGCGATAACTAAGCAAGCAAACTTGATGAAACTTGGTATATGACTAGATGGCAATGTGTAGATTATGCACGTCATTTTATTTTTGTTCTTCACTAAAATTGTGGTTGCTATGGTAACGGAAATAGTGAAAATATGGCAAAAATGGGATCCCGCGATAACTAAGCAAGCTAACTTGATGAAACTTGCTATATGACTAGATGGCAATGTGTAGATTATGCACGTCATTTTATTTTTGTTCTTCGACTAAAATTGTGGTTGCTATGGTAACGGAAATAGTGAAAATATGGCAAAAAATGGGATCCCGCGATAACTAAGCAAGCAAACTTGATGAAACTTGGTATATGACTAGATGGCAATGTGTAGATTATGCACGTCATTTTATTTTTGTTCTTCGACTAAAATTGTGGTTGCTATGGTAACGGAAATAGTGAAAATATGGCAAAAAAATGGGATTGATTACCATATTGAGTCAAGGTGGAGCCGGTAGGGGACTTTTGTGTTGCATACAACACCAGTTACTTGTTCATATTTAGTTTTTCTTAGATTTTGTGTCACCTGCTGTAAACAGAAGTGACACATTTGTCTCCAAATGACTGAAATACTGTTGGTGGGACGTTAAACCCAATAAACAAACAGAGGTGACACATAGGAATAAATTCTCCATCATCTTATAGTCCCCTCTGTCTGTCTGTCTGTCTGCCTGTTTGTCACACATTTTCTGTCATGCTTCTTTCAGTATGCAACGTATGTGTTCCAAGGAACAAGGTTCCAAGGTTTATTCTTTCTTTATATTAACATAGGTTTGAAGGTTAGTGCAAAATTTCTACTTAAAACATGTTTCCCTACAGCGGACTGCAAGCCTGGCTACTACTACCAGGATGCGACTCAGAGCACGTGCACGGCGTGCCCTGTTGGAGAGTATCAGTACCTACCCCAGCAGGACAAGTGTATAGCTTGTGAAACCGGCAAAACCACTGTTGGAACAGCCTCTGATACTATAAAGCTGTGTTTTGGTATGGATTTACTTTTCATTTCTCATTTTTGTGTCACCTGCTGTAAACAGAGGTGACACATGGGGATCATGTGTTTCAAAGAACATTCTTGTTTATATATAAATACATTCTCTCTCTCTCTCTCTCTCTCTCTTGCTTTCATCTGCAAAACTTGCCACACTATACTACCTGTTGGTACATAATCATATAAAGACATTGAACCTGGTTTGATTTCCTCAGACGTAATATTTTTATCTGGCACTTTGGATAGTCAACCTCTGGCAAACTTTTTTTTTATTTTTCCCCTTGGATGTTTTTCCTAGATTCTTCAACGGTATTAAGGATACTCACTTTAAACTTGGAATGTAGGTAGATGGTGCTGAGAAAGTTGCAGAATTCAAGAACCATAACCATAGTGTTAGCTTTGCAGATTTACTGCCCTTAGATTGTTATCAGAGTTATTAAAACAAAAACAAGAAAATCCTATCTGATCCAATGTAGACGAGAGAGACAAAAAGAAAGCTGAGATTATAATTTTTGGACTAGATTTTATTTTTTATTTTGAAAGGTTGCTTTTATTTAACATAAAACTCCATTACTCTTTTGGTCTTTTTGGCAGTGGATATGGCAGTCTCTGACTGATGCTTGTTTTTATTGTTGATGATAAAACTGATGATGATGATTAAAATAATGGTATTGAGGATTTTGATGAGTATATAAAAATGATGATGATGATGATGATGATGATGATGATGATGATGATAATGCTTTTGATGACACAGACCCTTGTGCCAGTGGATTTGAGCATGATGCAGCCGGGGCAGTGTGTCAGATTTGCCCAGAAGGAAAATACAGAGAGAGAAATGTGGATGATTCCTGTCAAGATTGCCCAGACAATCAGATCACAACCATGCCTGGAGCACCCAGCAAGGACTACTGTGTCCGTAAGTAAACTTTTAGATGAAGGTTTGAAAAAATAGAAAATAGGGGTTTCAAGTCTTACTAAAGTCTTGCCTTAAGCAAGCTCCAGTGTCAGTAGTCTCACTGCTTTTAGTAGTCATTTGTTACTGGTTCTCCAATTGAATATTACACTCAAATTTTTTTTGTTTACTTTGGTAAAAACCAAAGAAAAATATCGTTCCCATCGGTAAGATTACACTACACTGCCTTGTATGGTTAGCACTTAGTTGGTACCTGACCAGGTGCCTGATTTCTCAGGGGAGAAGTCATTTCATTAAGCATTCATTGCCTCAGATGGAAATTTCCTGCTACGTAATATTGGCAACCATTCACTTGCTGACTGATACTGGCAACCATTCACTTGCTGACTGATACTGGCAACCATTCCCTTGCTGCTTAATACTGGCAACCATTCACTTGCTGACTGATACTGGCAACCATTCCCTTGCTGCCTAATACTGGCAACCATTCACTTGCTGACTGATACTGGCCATCATGCACCCACATACTTAAACTGGTAGTCATTTGACTTCTTCTTGAAGCCCATTGTTGGATACCCATGCCCATATGATAGATATCATCTATCAGCCATGGGATTTTATGCTTATGTTGTTGTAGGGTGTCAGAAAATTATGCCATTTCATTGCTTTCATCATGTTTTTTAAGCAATCGTAGAGGTCATTTTATACAGCTGTTCACAGTGCTGTTTTGAATGACTTTTAAGCCTCTATGCCAAAGAGCATTTCATTTAAATGGCACATTTTTATGGTTTGATATTTTAGTCAACAACTGCTGTAAACTGACTGATTTTGCTGGCCTTTTTCCCCTATTACATTACGTCATGAAGTGAGTCAATTGGGTCTTTGCAAAGATGCCTAAAGCCTGTTAAACATTCACCCTCTGTCATGTTTGTTGAGCAGCGGACTGTGCAGCAGGAAGCTACATGCCTGATGGAGCGACATCATGCAGCCTGTGCCCTACGGGCTTCTATCAGCCCAGTCCCAACAGCATCTTCTGTTATGCTTGTCCCCGTGGCACACATGTGACATCCACAGGATCCACGTCTGTCCTCCAGTGTAAAGGTCGGTATATAGCAGTTGACATTAATTGAAAGTGTTTGTATGCAAGTCTGACATAGGTCTGCATAAATACAATAAAACCTCGCTATTAAGACACCATGGGTTCCAACAAAAAGTGGTCTTAATAGGGAGATAGTCTCAGTGAAATTTACTAATATAGTCAGAACAGAACTTCAAACTATTTGGTTCTAAAAATGAGTGGTCTTAATAACAAGATGGTCTTAATTCTAAGGTGGTCTTAAAGCAAAGTTTTACTGTGTTAATTTAATATGGAAATTATTGAATATGTCAGCTGATAAGAGGCTCTGCAGGGGTTTACACGCTCATATGAGGTTTTAGACAATGAATTTAATAATTAACAATAAATTTTGTTAATGACATAGATTAAGCCATCAGATTTTTTGTTTACTTATTATAGCATCAATGTAACAAAAATAATCAGACTTTGCATCATTTGGTTAACCCTTTCCCTCATATAGACTCATTTTGACGCACTCAGTAGGTACCACATAAAGCCTGATCTGCAGAAAACCACAGTTAAACCTTACCAAATTTAATTATAAATCCTCATTTCCAAAAACCACTGAGGAGCAGCAACAGCATAAAACCTGATCAGCCTGTGAGTTCACAAAACACACAAATTAATAAAGTTTTTAGTTACTCGCAGGCTGATCTGGTTTTATGTTGTTCGCATAGGTCTTTTCATTGTTTTCTCTATGAGGGAAAGGGTTAAATAATGACATCACGTCTGTATCGTTACAATTTAATCACAGTATATCACAGTATACTCAATACATGTTGTTAAATGCTTGATTGCCAAATTAATAAAGTTTTTAATTGTAAATACTGCCTAGCTATCAATTTTTACTGCATTACTGATTAAAACCACTGTACTGGAAAGAAATAGCTGATAACATGCCCTTTGTGCTGCAGATTTGTGTAATCCTGGATACGAGACACTAGCAGATGGCACATGTGAGCTTTGCCAAGTTGGACAGACAAAGGTCCCACCCAGTCTGTTCTGCACACAGTGTCCTCCTGGATTCACAACTATAGGCTCCTCACGGACAGAGTGCTTCCGTATGTATCATGTTCAGTGGGTGGGGTAACTGAGAAAAAAGCGTTGGATTTCTAGAAAAACTAAGTTTTGCTTTGTTTAAAACTGTATGGAATCATAATTTTCAAGTGATCATGGCTAATCAGAATTCAAGTAATAAGTTCTGTCAGAAAAACAGATATGCCTTTTCTAGCATGTACTTTGCTCGTAGATTTGTCATATGACAAGCTTGAAACTGGTCACTATGGCTAAACAGTTAAAGTAATCTTGTCATCCCTACGTTATGTTCCTTAATCTTGTCACATTTTCCATTCTTTAATCATTGTACATTTACATGTCCATTAAATTTATCAAAATAGGTCAATGTTTTAAATTTTTCCTTGTACATTTTCTATGGGGGTTCAGATGAGTCAAATAAGCTGTGGATTTCACATAGGAAAATATAAGTTTGCTTATTTGTCACATACGTCATGTCCCCTTCAATCTTGTCACATAAGTCATGTCCCCTTCAATCTTGTCACATACGTCATGTCCCCTTCAATCTTGTACATACAGTTCATCGTGTCCCCTTCAATCTTGTCACATAGGTCATGTCCCTCATCTTCACATTTGTCACATAGTCATGTCTCACTTCAATCTTGTCACATACGTCATGTCCCCTTCAATCTTGTCACATACGTCATGTCCCCTTCAAGCTTGTAACATCATGTCCCCTTCAATCTTGTCACATAGGTCATGTCCCCTTCAATCTTGTCACATAGGTCATGTCCCCTTCAATCTTGTCACATAGGTCATGTCCCCTTCAATCTTGTCACATAGGTCATGTCTCCTTCAATCTTGTCACATAGGTCATGTCCCTTCAATCTTGTCACATAGGTCATGTCCCCTTCAATCTTGT
>CM037791.1:8584255-8610085 GCA_021229015.1 Solen grandis | reverse complement strand
ATCAAAAATAACTTTCGGCTAAAAAAAACAACAAATATTGATCTATCCATAAATTCGTCAGGTTAACTATTCAGACACCGGGCCAGACAGTCCTGGAACTGACCCATATCTATGTTGAGCGCAAAGCAGGGAGCTACCAGTACATTTTTAACGACTTAGGTGTGTCGCGGTTGGGGACAAACCCACGACCGCCCGCTCCCAAGGTGCTGTAACAACCGACGGTAGACCTATTTTATCGGTGTTACAGATCAGTGATTTCATAAGGAGGAATAAGCATTCATTCAATATGCTTTCAGGTGGGTGTTATTGTTGACCTAATTTTAATGCTAATTCACATGTGATCAATGCCCTCTTCTCATACACACGTTTTAAACTCTAGACACATTTTCTTTGATTGATTATAGTTTTTATTTTACCTCGCACCTTGAGCTTGTCATTTTGGCGAGTGGATATTAAAAGGCGTTTATATGTAAAAAGGAAGTTTATCTGAAAAAATTGTATATTTAATAAAACCGGTGTTTATGATGAATAAAAGATAGGTTATCTAATATATGGTGGTTATATTGTCCAAACATTGATTTAGTCATATATGTATTGTATATAACTTTAATTATCATTTAATCTTGTTGTATATTAGACTAAAATATATATTATTACTGTTGTTTATTATGTAATTTGATTACTTGTACTCATGTATTTTTTTTCCCATTCCCCAATTTTATAATTAAAGGGAATATATATATATATATATATATATATATATATTATATATATATAGTTAAACTTCAATATAAACTTAGTTCCTCCCCCCCCCTAAATATGCATATAAGTTTAATGTACTTATTCAATTATACACTATATATAGTATATACTAAGGGGGTTTGAGGGGCTAAGTTAAATGTCCTGAGTGGGCTATGCTCAAACAGGAATGAAAGAGTACAAGTTTATTTTGGAGTATAAAGTATTATATGTTGGTTTGTTCCAACAGTATGACAGGCATGGTTTTTTATTTACATATACATGTATACAAATTAAGATAAAAGAATAAATATATGGCCCCCAAAGAATAAATAAAGAAAAAGACCTTGGGGGTAAGTATGGAAGTCTATGGTAATGGCGATCAATACAACCCATCTAAGTAAAACATAGATATTTTTAAAATTTGACACCCCACAGTCAATCGATCCCTTGGAATAACAAAATGTTGCCCCAGGGTTTAAAAATAAGTTAAGACAATGGTTTAATTAAACTTTGAGAGGAGAATAAACGCCCCTGGAGGACAATTGAATCCTCCTGAAGAGGCTATATAAAAATTTGCTAAAAGATCAATTATCACCCCAGATCAGATCTGGAGTGAACTGATTGACTATGAGGTGTCAAGGGGAGATAAATCCCTATTAAGTTAAAATTTTAATAATTTATCACAATGTTAACACATTATGATGGATGGGGTGTAGAACTCTATTTTATCCCCACACCAGGCCTAATAATTAAGAAATAACTATTTTTAAAAAAAATTCCACTTCTATGCAAACAAAACGGCCCCATAGGGAATAAAAACTATATATTAATGCATAGATAAGATAACAATATATGTACAAAAAGTACATTATTTACAATAAAACTTTGGCCTCGGTGCCGGATAAAAAGAGTTCCCATATATATTATATATGTTTGGTCGCCATTTGCTCAAAGGATGACCCTCCTCATAAGTGTACTGATGCCTTTATTTAATACAAAACTTATTAACAATATTATGTTTTCTAAGCACCGAAGATGTGTGTAACCAGCTCTTTGTTATGGTTATCGTATCCAAAGACTAATCAAAGGACTGAGCTGAAAGTCCTAATGTCACGTTAAGCATAACCTGAAAAGGTAAAGCAGAAAGTCACGTGGCTTGAAATTTCGAAATGTTTTACTGATTTTCCGCATCAAATGGAACGTGTTGCTATTGTACCATTTTACTGTGAGGGCTAAACACTATGTTTTTTTGTTTGTTTTTTTCATTGAAATCCCTATTCGATTTACCAAGGACATATTACATGTACATGCCAGAGGTATTCAAATTGCTACACTTTATGTACAGCGCGCCACTGCTTAACGTCACACATATATATATATATATATGTGTGTGTGTGTGTGTGTGTTTTAGCAAAAGTATAATAAACTTATCATGATTCAATCGTTTTAAACTATTACATGTGGAGTGTTGCAATGTTGTATAGAGAAACGAATTAACAATATGTATTCAATAATGTTCAATTGTCGTCAAAAACAAAAACATTTATTCAATCCATAGAAAAATGTGTGTTCTAAAAAACATAAAATATTTTTTTTTCTAAGTTCATAGCGCTCGCGTTTTCTTCTGAAATAGTAACTAAATAAATAGTCTATTCTCACAAACCGTCCTTTTTTTCTTGTATTTAGATTTAACTCATTAATTTTACCCTCGATTGGGAAACAGGTTTTTACAACGTCCCACGTTGGGGGCCAAATGTCAAAGGGTGAGACAAATATGCAACCTGACCGGGACTCGAACCCGGGGCCTTTCGCTTACAGGGCGAATGCTCTACCGACTGAGCTACCCGGCAGCTTACATATAATTGTGAGTTATTAGTTCTGTGACATTATCCCCCTCCATTTTAGAATTCGTCCAAGGGTAAATATAACTATGTGCAAGTGTCTTAGACATACCTAGTACCGATGCCACAGTCCCATGTTGGGCGCCATTTGTATCGGGGTCATGGAGAACAACAACTCCTGGGTTCCCTTTCATACATTTGTTCGAGTATAAATCATACTAAATATTGTTTGAGGGCCTAAAAAAGATTATAAAACAATAGTAAATACAAATGAATTGGATTCAGGCAATTTAAAATAGCAGACGCGTTGAAATAAAAATACATCTCAAAAATATATCATAGTATCTCAGGATATAAATTATAGCACTTACCAGCACTAACTTATTAGAACGACACTACGCCTCTAGTCTGGGAAACTACAATAAAGTGGAATACGTTGATCCTGAGTTTGGGAAAGTCTGATTCCGAAATGACAGAACAGAAGGGAAATTCATATTTATATGGTCAGTGACAAGGGATTAAAATCTCACTCACTCAACAATCACCAAAACCATGCACGCTGTACAAACATAATCAGTTGACATAACACAGTTCACAGTGACAGGATATGGTGCACATGAACAGTTCACATGCCACAGATACAAACTCACAACTGACAGGACAGAACAATACAATAAAAATGAACAAGCATAGCAATTTAACTCCTTCACAACATACTAATCCCTCTCGACGGTTCTTGGGTTGGACCAGTACTTTGTGCCCGGAGAGGCCATAGCTAGCGACCTGATCCTCGTATTAATCTAACCAGCGAGACTCCAATGGCGGGATGTAATTTACCAGCCAGACATTTAAATCCGGTCTGTAATTTACCGTAGTGTTGCGCCACCCAGCCCCCACAAGGATTTAGTTGATTGAAAATGTATATGTATGATGGTAAGAAATGTATTAGAATTTTTATCTGACAACGAAAACACAACAAAGTGCATACAAAGTACGGAAACGAAACAAAATAGGGCTTAGATCACTTGAAAACAATGAGAAACCAATGGTATGTAGAGGGTCTGCCTGTACTAAATGCAGAGAGCCTGCATGTGCGTCAAAAAAGTGGTTTGCAGAGAGACCTCCCGTGCACCAACAGAACCAAATTAGGGAGTTACTAGTATCAAGAAATCTATATAAATATAGGGCAATTCATCGGTATTCTTTTGAAGAATTTACATAAATTCAAAAAGAATACGTACGATGTTCATATTATGAACGTAACCAAAGCAATAACTCGCTTAAGCCTGTAGAAAATGCCGAGATAGTGATCCATGTTGATACATCACTAAACTGTTTGTCCGATTTTCGGATCCAGTCGCTGATAATTGAATGGAAGACACGCATATACACAGCAAATATACTCTACTGTTCCGTGCAATATTTAATTTTTTGCAACTCACCTGTTTTAAATAACCACATGTCTTTTTCATGGCTCTCTGTTCATCGCCCATTTTGTTTATGGCAGGGGAAATCCGTTGCGAACGCAGAGAGACTGCCGATATAGTTATGCACTTAATTAGTTAGTCAATGAATAAAATAAGTATTAAAGTAATATGATTGTGTTTTATACATGTATTTTTTCTGGGTTAAAATAGTTTTGAGCTTTCTCAAACGGATGCTGATAAGTCATTCGGATCATCTTGTAGATTTTTTCCGAGTTATGCCGGGAATTGCCGAGTGGATACGTTTACAGCGATGTGATTCTATAGACTACCTGGACTTAGTTTATACTAAGTTAATAACGGGCATGCTTAGCTAAGACAAGTATAGGAATTCGAGAGCATTTTTTTTAAATTTTATTTGTATGCTAAGTACGTCTGAGAGCTACGCCGATAAATCTTTCAAAATGGAAACGTGTATGGCTGCATTGCTTGGGCTTCAGGGTTAAAAAGGAACTACTAGTGGCCCTGGTCTGCTTTCAACGAACCATCGCTGTTAAAGATTTTCCTTAACTATAGATCACAAGAAATTCACGACCGATCGTTTCTATGGAAACAACCGGAAATGACACGTGTGTACAAATTGTATTCTCTGTGATAAACAAATAAATTAAAAGTAAATATTCAAATATTCAGGCATGTGTGTGGAGTTACGCCATTTGTCTACGGCGTAGTACCTCAGTCCGGTATCGCCATGCTTCTTAAAGGTAAACAAACTACGTGTATCCAAGTGGTATAGGAACAAGGTGCCGTGAACCAGTGCAGCAGGCATGATTTATGAAGTCTCTTTCAAGAGTTTTAAGTGTGTCCTTATTTATTTCTGCTCAGTTCCGTGAAATATTTAGATGCTTGATCAACATATCAGCATCTTTCTCTCAAGCATTCCCTCTAACATTTTCATATTTCCTTACACCTGCAAATTAACTTATTCCCTTAAATAAATGAAAGAAATAAGACAAAAATAAAATAAAACACACATACACGCGAAAGAGTGAGTGCTTGGAACATGGATCGGTCACCTGGTCCTTAGATACTGTCAGGAGAACATGAAAAAGAGTGAGTGCTTGGAATATGGATCGGTCACCTGGTCCTTAGATACTGTCAGGAGAATATGAAAAAGAGCCTGTTTATGGTACAGACGATTGCTATACGTATGATAAATGTATAACAAAAATAATTTTGAGGTAAAGACGCCATGAATGTTTTTGAAGCACGACTTAAATAAATCAAAGCCATTTCAGAATAGTTTAATAACATGTGCATGCATTCTTTAGAAACAGCGAATCTAAATATTTCCACTAGGCAATGGTACATGCCATTTTGCCAATAATCCTCAGCTGTATGCCGTTGGGTCAGGGACTCTATATATTATATCAGGGACTCTATATATTATAACAGGGACTCTATATATTATACCAGGGACTCTATATATATATTATATCAGGGACTCTATACATTATATCAGGGACTCTAAATATTATATCAGGGACTATATATATTATATCAGGGACTCTATATATTGTAACAGGGACTCTATATATTATATCAGGGACTCTATATATTATATCAGGGACTCTATATATTATATCAGGGACTATATATATTATATCAGGGACTCTATATATTATAAAAGGGACTCTATATATTATATCAGGGACTCTATATATTATAAAAGGGACTCTATATATTATACCAGGGACTCTATATATTATATCGGAAACTCTATATATTATACCAGGGACTCTATATATTATATCAGGGACTCTTTATATTATATCAGGGACTCTATGTATTATATCAGGGACTCTATATATTATAAAAGGGACTCTATATATTATACCAGGGACTCTATATATTATATCAGGGATTCTATATATTATACCAGGGACTCTATATATTATATCAGGGATTCTATATATTATAAAAGTAACTCTATATATTATATCAGGGGACTCTATATATTATAACAGGGACTCTATATATTACAACAGTGGTTTTATATATTATAAAAGGGACTCTAAATATTATATCAGGGACTCTATATATTATAACAGGGACTCTATATATTATATCAGGGACTCTATATATTATAACAGGGGCTCTTTATATTATAAAAGGGACTCTATATATTATATCAGGGACTCTATATATTATAACAGGGACTCTATATATTATACCAGGGACTCTATATATTATATCAGGGATTCTATATATTATAAATCTATATTTAAGATATATATAATATAGATTAATAATAGGGACTATATATTTTATACAGGGCTATAATTATACAGGGACTATATATTATAACAGACTTATTATTATATCAGGGACTTATATATTATAAAAGGGACTAAAATTATATCAGGGACTCTATATATATAAAGGGACTATATATATTATATCAGGGACTCTATATATTATAAAAGGGACTATTATATTTAACAGGGATATATATATTATAAAAGGGACTATATATATTATAACAGGGACTCTATATATTATAAAAGGGACTTATTATTAACAGGACTCATATTATAACAGGGACTTATATATTATAACATGTTTTATATATTAAAAGGGACTCTATATATTATAACAGGGACTATATATATTATAACAGGGACTCTATATATTATAACAGGAACTCTATATGTTATAAAAGGGACATTATATATTATTACAGGGACTCTATATGTTATAAAAGGGCCTCTATATATTATAAAAGGGACTATGTATATTATAAAAGGGACTCTATATATTATAACAGGGACTCTATATATTATAAAAGGGACTCTATATATTATAACAGGGACTCTATATATTATAAAAGGGACTATATATATTATAAAAGGGACTCTATATATTATATCAGGGACTCTATATATTATAATAGGGACTATATATATTATATCAGGGACTCTATATATTATAAAAGGGACTATATATATTATAACAGGGACTCTATATATTATAACAGGGACTATATATATTATAACAGGGACTATATATATTATAACAGGGACTCTATATATTATAACAGGGACTCTATATATTATAACAGGGACTATATATATTATAACAGGGACTATATATATTATAACAGGGACTCTATATATTATAACAGGGACTCTATATATTATAACAGGGACTCTATATATTATAACAGGGACTCTATATATTATAAAAGGGACTCTATATATTATAACAGGGACTATATATATTATAACAGGGACTATATATATTATAACAGGGACTCTATATATTATAACAGGGACTCTATATATTATAACAGGGACTCTATATATTATAACAGGGACTCTATATATTTTAAAAGGGACTCTATATATTATAACAGGGACTCTATATATTATATCAGGGACTATATATATTATAAAAGGGACTCTATATATTATAACAGGGACTAGGGACTCTATATATTATAACAGGGACTCTATATATTATAACAGGGACTATATATATTATAACAGGGACTCTATATATTATAACAGGGATCTATATATTATAAAGGACTCTATATATTATAACAGGATTATATACATATATTAGACAGTGTAAAACTAAATTATTGTTATAAATATTTATACATCTAAAAAGACCGCATACGCACATAATTATGCCAAAACAAGTCACAAAGGCTAATGACATATACTATTTAATTTAAAAGAATAACAAAAAATATATATAACCGAAATAACCTCATAATGTCAAGATGTATGTAACCCTGTACCCCCAAGCATGTAAAGATCAGTACGGATACAGGGTATGTGGGGTTTATGGGCAGACCGGCAAACAATAAAAATTGCCGTGGGGGCGGGAGATGGTCAGCGAAATAAAAGGGTTAAACGGTTAAGCACTTTCCTCCTCTAACCGCTCAATTCAAGACGTATAAATTTGGTATTCTAAAGAATCACCAGGGCCTATGTGCGTTATATCCCATTAAAATTAATGAAGAAATAATTACAGTAGTTTTCTTCTCCATATTAAGTCAAATATGCTTCATGTTGTTGTTGTTGTATTGGGATTTACCGTCGCTGCGATAGTATTTCAATCATGTAGCGACGTCCAGCTAATTACAGGTGGAGGAAGACCCCGAGTACACAGAGGTACCCGGGTAGAACCACCGACCTACCGCAAGCTTCTTGTGATAGCTTAAACTTAAACGTCATATACCACGTAGTATGACCACACTGTATTTCCAGAGTAAACAAGCTTAGCTTTACGCAAACGTTAAATGGTTGCGAAAACAAATGTTACTAGCAATTTCGTTGAATTCATATCACCGACCAAAGAGGGCTACTTGAAACACTGGAAAACGTGACCTAGGTAGTAATCAAATGCTAAAAGAGCGACATGCAAACTATTTCAGCTCTTGAAGAAGTCACTATTGCCCCCGAGGCTATTCACGTGCCTTTCTATAAAACAAGTCACAGATGAATAAGTGTGTAATACTTATTATAAGTCAAACCTGTCTTAAGCGGTCAGTCAAAGGAACAAGAGAAAGTGGCCGCATAACAGAGGTGACAGCTAAATGAAGTTTACATATTACAAAATGCTACAGTTTGATAGTATTAAAATTGACCGCTAAATACAGTTTGACCGCTAAATACAGTTTGACCGCTAAATACAGTTTGACCGCTTAATACAGTTTGACTGCTAAATACAGTTTGACCGCTTAGTACAGGTGGTCGCTAATACAGGTAGCATTGTATATCCTTCTACAAATAGTCAAGATAGGTAATTGAATATTTTCAATATGTTCAGGGGCGATAATTCATGTGAGACTGTCATGTGATCTTGGCATTCACGTTTTATTCACCTATGTATGTGGATAAATACATGAGTTTGAAAATAAAAAAATATATATATGTTGTGTGTGATTCGATATTACGTATAAACGGGTCTGTAGAAAATATTCGACCAATTTTCTAATTCTGGCAAAAAAAAAAAAAAAAAAAAAAAAAAAAAAACGTGTATACGTCATTAACTTAATTCTACGTAAATAATTAATGTATTTCACAAATAATAGCTCGACTGAAAAGTCTACATTCAAAATGGGGATAAATTGGATATATGACATAACATCACGTAATCTTTAGTTTTGGGCATTAAATGATATATTTAGATTTTAAAAATCAATCAATGGGACCGCCTGGTCTGATATTTAGATACAGGTCCCTTTTAAATCCTGGCGGGGACCGACAATTAAACATGTCCGGAGATAATGATTGGATAAAAAAAACTATCAATCAATGGGACCGCCTGGTCTGATATTTAGATACAGGTCCCTTTTAAATCCTGGCGGGGACCGACAATTAAACATGTCCGGAGATAATGATTGGATAAAAAAAACTATCAATCAATGGGACCGCCTGGTCTGATATTTAGATACAGGTCACTTTTAAATCCTGGCGGGGACCGACAATTAAACATGTCCGGAGATAATGATTGGATAAAAAACTATCAATCAATGGGACCGCCTGGTCTGATATTTAGATACAGGTCACTTTTAAATCCTGGCGGGGACCGACAATTAAACATGTCCGGAGATAATGATTGGATAAAAAAAACTAAGATTACAGAAAAAAGTTGTTTTTAGGTTTTCATTTTTAGTAAGTTTGATTTCATATTATTTCTTTTTGATAACAAACTATAAACTTTCTACACTAGAGCTTCTTTTTAAAATGCAGAAACACGGCTGTTGTAAGACCGGAAAATTATGGCTAAATAACGAACGTCGGATTCATTTTCACGTTAATACTGAAGGTCTCGTTCGAGGCTTGGGGATATAAATTCTAAATTCTTCCTGGAGATAAAAAACTGAAATATGATCGCTAATCTTTTTTGTTGGTCATGATTAGACGTGTGACAATTTGTTTCTATGTAGGACATAACATATGTATTGCCCATACGCACAAAACAATTTCATGTACAGATTCAGAGATGTTGTGTTGGAGTGGGAAGGGGAATGATTTTACGTCGACTGGGATACAAGTTTTTTTTTGTAATTTTGATGGTACGTGTACTTTGCGCCTGTGAAGGTCATGAAGGAAAGGACCTCGGTCCATAAAATTTGCATCCGCAGTCGTATACGTTACCCCTTTAGGTTGGAGTGGGGTTGTAGTAATGCAGCGAATGAAAGGAAACCTCATTACTACATGTTCGACCATTTTCCCCTTCCTTTTTTAAGTGTAAGTACATTAGATTAGGGCCTGGTGGCGGTAATGCGGTACCCCGTCCTTGAGGCTCTAGGATTAAACAGGAAAAATCATGTTTCTACCAAATCTTGGACTCCCGGTCTCTAACCTTCTAGATCCGCGCATGAATATCATTATTGGTAATGCCTGTATATGCGCCTCCTTAATGTACCAAGCTAAATGTGCATTGAAAGACTGTCGAGAAAATATGTAGTAAATCTCGCTTGCTGACTACCTCGGAATTAATACTACCTTGCTATTACGATCATTTTTAGAACCAAATATTTACATGCAGAAATTAGTTCAATGGTGGCATGGCTTACAATAACGACCACTGTCGCTGGATAAAATTCTCTTTTTTCTTTTAATTCTTAATCTATACACCGTCCCCGGTTGCCTATGGTCATGATTATGTTAAAAATTACCTATTTTTGTGGGGTTTTGTGTGTGTGTGTGTGTGTGTGTGTGTGTGTGTGTGTGTGCTTTCTCTTGTATATGCTTGCATAAATTTTCATTATGAAGTGTACATATTCTAAAATCTTCGAATGCATTTATTAAAATTAATTTCTGGTAATCCGGTCACTGGCCTCTATTCTCCGTCGGGCTTTTATTCAGAGGTAAAATTTTTTCACCACCTGGCCGTTATTAAGAGGTAAAATGTCTTATAACTTAGAATCCTCTCGCTGGCCTTTGTTCACCACTTGGTCGTTATTCGTTATCCCCGCCCCTTTACTTTTCATATATACAACGGTCTTACTAAAAAAAATCGTTGGAAGTAACGTCAGAATTTCACTAAACCGTATACATAGCGGCGACGTTACTGACCATGCCAAATATAAGAACGTTATTACGAAGGCTCGCATCGCCGCCAAATGATGCGTTGCGGCAAAAGAAACTTAAATGATATAACCTTTGACAATCTGCCATCTGGAATCAGTCGAAAAACTTTCGTCGATTAATCAGAGGCAAAAGTCACTGATTCATTGATTAATCATGATTTATACAAAACATACCATTTTGTACAACTTGAAAACAAATTAATTTTCTAAACAAAATCATGTATAAACCTAGAACGAAAATAATGTATAAGATGTGACAACCAGAAGCCAAAGAAATGCAAAGTGCAACTTTACAAGTACCAATTATATTATTTATGGAACTTACCCTATCAGATGCGCGTTGAAATATCATCGAACGCCCTCTTTTTTCGTCAATAATTCGCCAACGAATTTTTTCGTTGTCATCGTCACGTCAACCAGTAGCTCATCACCGACTCGTTGACTTTATGATTAATCAGCCCACCACTAACAGTTAGTAATAATACAGTAATTTAAATGCACACAAACATTACTCTAACTGAACAGCCGAAACGCAATGTACGTTGGTCGCCTATTCCTATACACTCGCAGTCCACATTGCAATGTACACTTGATCCCGCTCCGCAATGAATAGGCCAGACGCTAGCTACGCCATGTATATTAGTCGTCCGCTAAGCCATGTACACTAATCAACCGTTACGCCATGTATATTAGTCGTTCGCTACGACATGTACACTAATCAACCGCTACGCCATGTATACTAGTCGTCCACTACGACATGTACACTAATCAACCGCTACGCCATGTATATTAGTCGTCCGCTACGCCATGTACACTAATCAACCGCTACGCCATGTATACTAGTCGTCCACTACGACATGTACACTAATCAACCGCTACGCCATGTATACTAGTCGTCCGCTACGTCATGTACACTAATTAATCGCTACGCTACGCGATGTATACTAGTCGTCCGCTACGACATGTACACGATTCATCTGCTACGACAAGCATACTAGTCGTCCGCTTCGACATGTACACTAATCAAGCGCTACGCCATACATACCAGTCGCCCGCTGCGACATGTACACTAATCAAGCGCTACGCCATGTATACTAGTCGTCCGCTACGACATGTACACGAATCAACCGCTTCGCCATGTATACTAGTCGTCCGCTACGACATGTACACGAATCAACCGCTTCGCTATATATACTAGTCGTCCGCTACGACACGTACACTAATCAGCTGCTACGCCATGTATACTAATCGTTCTATACGACATTTACACTAATCAACCGCTTTGCCATGTATACTTGTCGTCCATTCCGTCATGTACACTTGTCACCCAAATATAACAGAAAGTCCAGTCATCGGATTTATCTTAAAAATGAGGCATACCATTGCTTACCGTTAGCAGGTACAGGTTAACAGTTATCAAATAGTTCACCCTAAGTTTTTACATGTACATGTATTAAATTTTACAGGCATTGATTGTAGAGCGAATTCGTTACTAAAATTGTTTCTGATCTGCATGTATACGTGGCATACTCAAATAGTCATAAACAGGTTTCTATATGATTTTAATATCAAGGTTGTTGTTGTTGTTGTTGTATTGGGGTTTACCGTCGCTGCGATAGTATTTCAATCATAAAGCGGCGTCCAGCTAATTACAGGTGGAGGAAGACCCCGAGTACACAGAGGTTCCCGGGTAGAACCACCGACCTACCGCAAGCCAGCTGGAAGGCTTCTTCACATGAAAAATCCGAAGTCCCTACCGTGATTCGAACCCACAGCGGTGAGGAGTTGAGAGATTTGTAGTCCACGACTGTAACCGCTCGGCCACGGCGGCCCCTAATTTTAAGGTATTCGCATCCTAAAAGCCATACTCCATATCTTACCACTGGATGGTTATATTTCTATGAAACTTTGTCACTTTAAAGACATTCAATGTTTCACGAAAAGTTTATTTTTTCCAATTTTTATCCAATTTGGTGGAGATAATCCGCATATAAGTTAACATTGAAGCCTATGGAAAATATGTATTTTCTGTGAATATGAAAAACTGATTTGATTCATGAGAAAAACTAATGGTAGATAGAAAAAAAAAAACCATAGGAAAATGGAGAAAATCATTTTATTTAAGATTTCATGGAAGATAACTAATTGCAACAAAGTAATGAAGGGGAGGTAATAAAAGAACTTCTGTCACTTGTCATAACATCAATTTGCCCCTAAGATTACCATTGTTTGACGCTTTAAAAGCTTATATACGGTGTTGGGGAGACTTTAAATTTTGAGTTTATAAACTTTTTGAATTAAACTTATATAATTGTATAAAACATGCGTGTGTGAGGGGGTGGGGGATTGAGTTGCATAATAAACAAGACTACTGCAAAATATTTATCGGCTTACGACATCCAGGATATTCAAGTCTCTGACAATTCATTGTAAAACTCTCTTGCCGTTTTATCTTTATTATTATCATAATGATTGAAAATGTCTTTTACAACCCTGACGTAATTATGACGTGATTACACACTTCTTATATTGCATGTTCATTATATAAGACGGTCTAACAATGTAGACATGTTCTTCGTCATTTCAACCCGCTGTTGAATTAATCATGACATTCTATGAACGGCCTAAACACCCGGCCACATTATTTTAACAACAGCGCAGCCAGTACTGGAAATACCGTCATGCTTAGCGCCAAACAAGGAAGAAATTCCAGTATCCTTTTGAACGACTTTTGCGTTAAGCGGCCTTGATCGTTAAGCGGCCTTGATCGACACCCGGTTATCTCTAACCACTCGGCTATTATGCATTGAAATATAGCATGTACATCAAATAAATCTGATACACATTTTTAAAAACACAATGATGTCCTCTTGCAAAGTTGTTATCTATTTTTTCTGTCACAGCATAAATTCCAGCATAAAATTGATAGGAATAAAACGGACATTTGAAAAAAAAAATACCTGCAACAATAGTTACTCTCTCATTGTTTCGTGGTGACCATGCCGGCAGTCTTTTAGTGCCTTGTGTGCTTTAATTTGATTCAGATGTTCCATAAGGAGGACATGACCTTATAAATGATACTCTTTTGAGCGCTAAAAGTAACAGTGGTAATTATGCAAATTAACTTTGTCTGTAAATGTTTCGATACGTAAAACTAGCTACTGCCAACTAAAAAAAATGGAAAAGAAAACGAAAATAATAAAATCCAGATCGGCCAGTGCCTCACAGGGTGATAAGGTTTATGATATTATGACATGAAAATGGATGAGAGGAAAACACTTTCCGAACTATGATCTGTCTGATCTTGCGGTACAACTTAGGCTTTCCATAATCCATATGCATGTAATTAGCTGAACATTCCTATATTTGACATGTGTACAGACACAGTGACGATACTCTAAATTTCTTTATAATGTAACACATATACTTCAAAACAAAGTCTTATCCCTCTCTGGCCCTACCCCAGGGGTCAGATAAAAATAAATTATGTCAAATATCAGCTGGATAAGATGGTACAAATTGAACAGAAGGTTGAACAATTGCGAAATACCGAGAAAAGAAATGAAGGAGCTCGGTCACGTGATTACCACCTCTCAAAGCGGTCAAGATATCAAAATAAACTCGAACTGGATGGTCGTAATTTCCAAACATTCGGTAAACCCTACAGACTTCGGAAGCATTTGTTTGCTATCACGAAAAGTACGTCACTCACGATGTTTTACGAATGTTAGAAAAGGTTGTTTGTTTATTGGGTTTAACGTTCCGCCGACAGTATTTCAGTTATTTGGAGACAATGTCGACTTGAGAAAAATATAGTGTACATCTGCCAAAAGAAGCATTAGAGTTTGCCTGCTATTTCTATCCAATCAGTGAGCCCGAAAATCCTAATTCCTGGTCGATTTAATCAAATAAACCAGAAAATGGATACTTGTTATTTCTTTTTTATCTTATTCAGCCTTCTTTCTGCCTTTTTAAAAATTCATCCGACTCGACCTTGACCGATGATCAGCTTCGTTTAAACTGCTGATTCTCTACAGTTTCTATCGAGCGTCTCAGTGACATTGCTGGTGAAGTTTCCTTTTCGATTTAGTCACAAAATCTTCTCAAAACAATGGATTTCAAGTCAGCACAAGTGTTCATTTCAGGTGTGTTTGTTTCTTACATCAGTATCTGTCCATACATGTCAAAACTGATATTGTGGCTTTGATTTTTTTTCTATAGTTTTACACGGGAGAAATTGGCGAAATTCTGTCGGTCAGATCTCTTCCGACCAAACACGTTTTCGACTTCGCGAACTGTTGTAGCGCGATTCCTTTTACAAGGGGGTGTTTTTTGCACCTGATTGTCTTTGCTCATCCCTTCCACGCAAAATAAGACCAATTTTATGAAAAGCCACCAAATTTCACAGGAGTTACGGCAATTGAAACAACATGATATACGTTTTCAGTGAAAAAAGTTACCTACCTTCTTATTATATATAAGGTCATTGATTTTTTTTTAATGGGCAGCAACGTACCGAGTACCTTTGGATTTGTTAAGAGTTTTGTTAAGATTTTGCGAGACTTGTCAACTTAATTGAGCTCTAACTGTTAAGAGTTTACGACGAACTGCGCATGTCATTATTTCAAATCATGCTCAGCCGAATTCAGGTGATGACCATATATGGCAGTGTTTACTACACCGATCCCTACACACGAGGCGTGCTGATAATTGAATTCACATTGGCGTATGTTGACGTCAATTGTAAACATTTAGAAAAGTTGCTTAAATATTCATGTTTATATGCACATTTATATAAGAAAGAGGAGCTTCGGAAAAAAATGCAGTGATGATTAGATCTACCAGCTCTATCCAAACGGACTCCTAATGAAATAATAAGATGCTAAAATAAACATCAAAATACAAGGATAGTTTGTTTGTTTGTTTGTTTGTTTGTTTGTTTATTACGTTTAAACGTCTCACCGACAGTATTTTAGTCATTATGAGACTGTCTACTCGAGACAGATGTAGTGCTGTCACACTGCAAAGTATCACGCCGTGGACAGTTGGCATGATACCAGACCCAGTAACATTATCCTGACACAGGGCCAACCAGTCCTGGAACTACACTTATATGCTCAGCGCCAGGCAAGGGAGGTATACCAGTAAATATGTTTACGACTTTGGTAAATACAAGAAATGAACTAGTGATATAAAGTTCATAAACAACTTACAAATCATGTATTAACTCGTTTGGTATTTGATATTTCTATGGTATTCCTAGCCTTGGTATATTCCGCTGCAATGCGGTAATGGATGGTTCCTAAACTGTCAATCAAGTATGTTTACATTATACATTAACCGGCTTATCCAACCACTGTAAGTGTGAAGCACATGGTGAACGGCTGACCTACTTTACACAAAAGAACATGTGCTTTTGTTTGTGATACTGTTTGTGAGCACTTGACTTAGGTATGAATAGAAACAGTCAAAATATCAATGGGGAAGGATCTACATACAAGTTGCGGAACCGTCCATTCAGTTGTGTGTTAAGTTGCAAAATATCTAAACTGCAGATATTTCATGAAACGCGCGTCGTATGCTTCCTACAGTCGGGGTTTAGACTGCCACCTAGGAAATGAGTCCATTTTTTACGAAGGTTGGTGTGCTTTGACAAAATTCATGTCCTCACTCCTCGCATGCAAGATATTTGTAAATAAATTACAAGCCTGCCTTTAATGCATTAAGTCTGTGAACAATTACACCGGCACATGACATCTCAGCAAATAAAATTAGAAAAGTAGACTTACTCAATCGCATGTTTATTTCTGACCATCAATTGCAATTAAGCATTACTTCTTTTCATTAAATATACAATTTAAGCAGCATACTCTGATTCTTCTTTAAAATGAAAAACGGAAATATCGGTACCCGTTGCTGGACCATTAGCTGTGTCACATATCTAATTTAAATTCTATGAGCATTGCTGTACATTGGTTCATAAACGTGCCGTGTTGGCAACGTTCTATTGCATTTTTTTCCTTTTGCAATTGACCCGATTTTCTCAGAAAATCTCATTATATGTTTCTTTCTAATAATACGTCTTGTGTGTGTGTTTTTGTTTTGTTTTTTTGTTGTTTTTTTTTTCGTTTTACTTTTTTTCTGTCAAGAACCTGCAAATATTTTTTTACAATTAGCTGTCTGAACTTATATTTTGAGTAAATGAAGTAAAGGAAAAATAGATGAGATACAAAAAGAAAATGGAATCCACCAGATGATAAATAAGAAAATACAGAAAACGTATTCTTTTCTACATTTTAGAAAGATGATTGTTTGTTTGTTTGTTTTGTTTAACGTACCACCGATAGTATTTCAGTCATTTGGAGACGATGTCTACTTGAGACAGATATAGTGCTGCCACACTGCAGTATCACGCCGTATACATGTGGCATGATACCACACCCAGTCACATTAACCTGACACAGGGCCAACCAGTCCTGCAACTACCCTTATTTGTTGAGTGTCAAGCAAGGGAGCTATAACAGTACCATCTTTTATGACTTTAGTGTGTCGCGGACGGTTTCCAAACTTAAACATATGAATATTAATGTGATGTACAAAATGAGTATACATATCATAGCCTTGTTAGCTTCGATAATAATGTGTTGGAGTTCAGAACTGAAGGTTGTGAGTTCGAATCTAGCTCAGACCATAAATATGTTCATATGTTCTAATGATTTGACAACCATGTCTAATAATATTACACATACACATTACACATATATAGCACGATTTGATTGAAATTTATGCTGAAACGTTAGGTTGTTTAATCAATACCCCACCGCATAAAGAATTAAAAAAAGAAGACAATAAATAAATCAAAGGACCGATAGTCCTGAGAGCTGTCAATTGAAAAATACTGCAACATTATACTAGTTAAAGAGTTTGTTCAAGACAAATAAATGGGTTTTGAACTCACAGACACTTAATAATTGAATGGAATAAAATCTTTCAGAACCGATAATATAATTAGGTTCTGTCATGATTAAGATTTGTTTCAATTTTAAAGTTAAGGCCGGGGCAGACTTGATATGAAGGCCAGCCTCTACGAACTACTGTCCGAATGTTTATTTATATATAAAAAATAATAATAATTATAAAAAATAACCGAAAAAACAAAGACGTGAAAATATCATTCATATGTCAAAATTACCCTTATTGCAATTATTAAGGTATTATTGTAACTAACTAGAGTAAACTGTTATAGAATCTGAGTCCTAGGTTACCAGGGCCGGGTCCGTAAGAATCCGTGACCTTACATTATTCCCGCAAGACGAGACGCATTCGACGAGATCCGGCTGGCCGTGATATATCTATATTATTTTTAATTATATTATATCAATAGCTAGTTTACAGAGAAGATAAACATACGCATTGGTTTAGTTCTTGCTTCCATATGCACAGAATAATACAAGTTTAATATTGAATATTTATTTTCAATTCGTAATGCTCTCTTTCTTATGAACACTCATGCAATGTCGACCATTTATGCTTTTTGTATTCGAGAAAACATATGACGCAAGCGTTATTTTCGTTGTAAAGTTTTAAGATACATATGTGTTGATCTACAAATCTTTCACGGACCCGAACATATAGCCGTAGACGTGAGCAGGAATGAAATATCATTTTATCATACGTGTAGTGACTTTAAAATATGGATTGCATACAACGCATTCTGAAGGAGTTACTCATACGAGAAAAAGGGGAATAAATCACGATATAATATAGAAAGAATTTGGCCTATTTCGTAGGGATTATTTATACAGAAATATGAATTATCAGTTTTCGGAGACCGACACCATAGCAATGAGACTGTATTTTGAATGCTCATAATGCAGCTAAAAATAAAAAGACACCGGCAATTCAAAAAAATTATTCGTTCATCCTCTCACAGAGAAAAAAACATGAAGAAAAAAAAAAGATTATTGAACAAATTATGAATTTTCAACAACAAGAAAAAAGAAATGTCTGCATCATGGATTTGAACCTGCCACTTTGTGAATTCAAAGCCGCCGAACTTATCACTAGGCCACCCGTACTTAATTTAAATATGAACTACCATTAAATCAAAGCGCAGAGAAAACTGTCAGAGCGAAAGCTAAAACGTGTGAATAATAAAGTTAATTCCTTCAATATTTATTTTTGTGGAATGCATGTAAAAAATAAGGGAAGTTAAATATTACTACTATTAGTTATTATTATCATTATTATTATTATCATCATATTGACTTAATATCGGAGTCTTTTGGTCTATGATTTCATTCCAAAAGAAGCAAATATAAATTAACAAACGCAAAATAATGGATGTATAAAAACTAATATTTAAAACATACTATACGTCATTTTGGTGCAAATAAAGAAATAAGGTTATTTATAGGTAATAAACTGTATCACACCAGCAGTTCGTCATATTGACTGCATAAACGTTCTTCATATACGGTTGTGTATAAAGAAAAGAAACACCATGGTGATCTCTATTAAAGTCAAACCACTGACAATAGCTTAGACCAAAAAGAAGAACAACACAAACGTGGAAAGATATTGTTTACATAACGTAGTAGCAATACTTTAATGAGTTATTATTTTTTTATTTTATTTTTTTTATTTTTTTTTTATTTTTTTTGCGGATGAATACTGAATCATTAAACTTTTTTCTTCAACAGTTTTATTTGACCAGAAATTGTAATTATACATAATGCTTTCAAAATCAACAGAATCCTGCAATATATTCATATCGAACTTTCATCAAAACTGCAATACTGAATTATACAGACAGTGGTACTATTTTTCAACGCGAATGTATGGATAAAATGCGGTTATTTGATTGTAAGTAGAAAATCTAATGGCTGACCCTAGAAGATTTCGCTTCAAAAATTGGTTGATAATTCAAGGAAACTAACGAAGAATATCCCGAAAATTACCAGTCTCGGGTCAGTCTTGCCAAACAATAGTTAACAAGAAAATATATGACGCAAGCGTCAAATAATCGGGCCGAAAGAATATTGTTCTTGGTGTGTGAGGGAAAAATCCTATTCTCGCTGTTTTACTGTATACGCTTCTTCACTTAACCAAGAAATAAGCTACTCAGCGAAATATCGTATATTATCAGCGCGAATCCCCGGAACGAGAATTCTGTTGTTGTATTGTTGTTGTATTGGGGTTTACCGTTGCTGCGATAGTATTTCAATCATATAGCGACGTCCAGCTTATTACAGGTGGAGGAAGACCCCGAGTACACAGAGGTACCCGGGTAGAACCACCGACCTACCGCAAGCCAGCTGGAAGGCTTCCTCACATGAAAAATCCGAAGTCCCTACTGGGACGAGAATTCTGTGTAAAGCGATGATGATAAATAGCATTTCATACGGTTGAAGAGAATACATTGAGGCATTGGGGAATATATTTAATATAAATGTCACAGATGACTGAGATACCCGGCCGCAAACACGTCTTAATACATAAAAATAGCCAGAAAGTTGTATTTTAATTAGGTGTTGATTGGTTTTATATATGTATAAAAATGCTAATAATAACATGTTATGGGGGAACGCTGGGAATTTTTATATAATGTATCTCAACTGGACATCAACCTTACAGATGTGTTGGTAAACATGGCACAGGTTCAAATCTATCTTACCCTTCTTGGGACAGGAGTAAGCTCGCTGGAGAATTACAATCTCATCAAATTTGACTTTCTGAATCTCTCTTACAGATATTTATATGATTGTCTGAAACATCCAATGTAATATCATGCCTTAAAAAATAAATATACATGTACATTGTTTGAAATTGTTTACTTTCCTGTATCGTAATATATTTTGCAGTGATAATTTGTCTTGTAAATAACTTTCTTTATTAATATTGTACATAATCAAATAGTGAAATAGAGCAACATGTAGTTAATTTATCTATGTTTTGTTTTGGTAAAAAAGTAATTAGTTCCTGGATGTAATTATTACGATAATATATTATATCATATTTGAGGCAATTGCCGATCACTCTGTCTCTTGGTTACAATTATATATTCATGAGAGACATTTGTCCAGTCCTTCTTCTTTTATTATTGTAATGGCTAGCAATCATTTTCTGTTGGCTATATTTTAGGTCGTACACTCAAGGACAGTAGATGGACACAAAGAAGTCCCAGTGCGATACATACGTAGCTCGTTTGGTTCTTATACGTGCCCGTTGTATTGCACCGATACATGGTAGACAAGTTCCTGGGTAGAATTAGTACTGAGTACTCCGAATTCCCATAGCAACACATTTTGCCGGGTACCAGGCAAGGGTGCAGCTACGTATTTGGTTTGACGAGGTCTTTTGTCTTGTTTCGTCATTAATGTTAGGATGGGACTTTCATACATACATATTCACTACTATGCCATAGCATTTTCATTTAACCAATCATGTCATTCGTTAGTAAACCAATAGAGATCTCTGCACGTGAAAACTATGCTCTGGCGCACTTTGATTGGAAAAATACTGCGAAATTCACGCTGAAATTGTCAGAGTGCATACATTTTTATTTCTTATTTTTCTCCATTGGCACTCTTCTTTATTACACCCCGAGGCAGAACCCTTTCTACGGCGTAACACAATGCAAAAAAGTTTGAAATAGTACAATGTCATCCTCAATATACGGTTTCATCAATGATTGTAATTGCATGCATCTGTTGTGACCTACACTGTTTCAATAAAAAAGTACAACCGACATTAACATCGTGTGTCCTGGCGTTTGACAACGCTGATTAAGTTAACTATTGGCTTATCAAACATACATATTTGTTCTCATTGATATTAATGTCTTTTAATAATATTAACATTATCACCAAACATAAGTTGATTTTATTATAAAAATAAACTCCATTTCGCGAATGAATTCATGAAACACAAACTGTAATGACGCATAACGTATAATGTTTGTATTTGAAATAGTCTATCGGTCCGTGATTGGTCAGTCAGTTCGAGTCCGAATCAAAGCATCGCAAGAGCTGAAAATCATACTGAAAACAATCTACGTTTATACTAAAATAACTACGAAAATACTACAAAACTACCTACTTAATTTTAATTTAAAAAATATAATAATTTTTGATCCTATTACAATTTCAAGAAAGACGAGAGACATGTCTAGCGGTTTATATTAACATTTTTTTTTCCATTACAAAATTGCGTAATGTAAATACAGGCTGGGAGAAACGCAAAACACTGTTCAATATTTAAACGCCGTATCAGGAACCGTTCCGGTGTAACGTTGTAAACTGACCCCCATAGAATACTGACCCCCGGTCATTAAATTATATAAAAATAGTGATTCCCCGGTCGGGAATTGTCGTGTGGTGACTCCCCGGCCGGGAATTGTTGAGTGGATACGATATGGCCTTAGAATATGACTTATTCAATAACGGGCATGCACGGATAAAGCAAGTATAGGAAATCGAGAACACAGCGCTTTAAATTGAGTAAACATAATAAATCATGGCAGTTAATTACGTATACATACTAAGTATCTGTTGTTTTATATTTTATAAATATCCACTTTCACCGACTAATCTCAGATACTATGGTAATGTGAATTGGACAGGAACTCCCATACCAAGCACATAGTGTCAATGCGGTTCTACTTCATTATTTGAATAAACACAATACAACGTATCCAGTATAATATAACCGTTTTAAATAAAATTTACAACATTAACCCTTCATTTGAACATCTTTCATTTAACTCAATCATCATATCTTCGTCACCAGAAAATAGATTTTAAGATTTTCTTCATTGTATGTACGCGTTTTTTATTTTTATCTGTGTGCTACGTACGTCAGACAGCAATGCTGAAAAGGCAGTAAAATTGAATCTTGCCTGCTTTCAATGAAACATTGCTGATTAAGATTTATAGACCTCAAGAATTTTACGACCAACAATTTCTATGGAAACAGCCAGAAAATGATACGTATGTACAATGTCTATTTTCCGTGATAAAAAATAAAGTAAAAGTAGATCGTCAAATAATTATGCTTGTATCAGGTAAACAAAGTGTGTTGAATTATGTCATTTGTCTACGTTGTGGTACTTTACACCGGCATCGCCATGTTTGTATCAGGTAAACAAAGTGTGTGGAATTATGCCAATTGTCTACGTTGTGGTACTTTACACCGGCATCGCCATGCTTGTATCAGGTAAACAAAGTGTGTGGAATTATGTCAATTGTCTACGTTGTGGTACTTTACACCGGCATCGCCATGTTTGTATCAGGTAAACAAAGTGTGTGGAATTATGTCAATTGTCTACGTTGTGGTACTTTACATGGGCATCGCCATGTTTGTATCAGGTAAACAAAGTGTGTGGAATTATTCCAATTGTCTACGTTGTGGTACTTTACACCGGCATCGCCATGTTTGTATCAGGTAAACAAAGTGTGTGGTTGTATCAGGTAAATTTGGGTTGTATCAGGTAAACAAAGTGTGTGGAATTATGTCAATTGTCTACGGCGTGGTACTTTACATCGGTAGATTTTTTTTTATCAAAAGTAATCCTTGCCTGGCTATAAATTATATTTAGTCAAAGAGATATCAAAACTAAGGGAGGTAACAGATTCACCAATACATTTTTTTTTAATTCATTGCTCGTCCTCCTTCACACCTTGATTTCATATTATTTCTATGAGCTTTTTTAATTGGTATGTTAATGCAGTGACATTGAATTACCAAATAATAGTATAGGATTTTTTTTGTGTTAGTTTCATCAAAGACACACACACACAATAGAAAAAACACCATGGGCGCAGAAAATCACTATGAATATTAAAGGGGCCTTCGCTTTTAATTCATTTAGAGTTATCTTTTTATTTCTCAGAAAAGGGAACGAAACCGGAGAAAAAATGCTAACAAATCAGTAAATTGACAGGAAAGGCTAAATATTAAAGGTATATGCATATTGAGTATCGTTGTGTAACCCACTTCTGCTGATAACGATGATCTCCGTTTAATGGAGAGTAACGGAACAAATCGACCGTGGGTGTCCGACGCTGTAGTTTGATATATTGTGTTTATCTTTAGCAAAATTATAATGATCCATGCATGATTCGATTATGCTATACAGCTTTGGCGAGCGTAGTGCTACAATATAGTATAAAGAAAAATATCTTTTCAGTAAAACTATATAGAATAATGTTCAGTAATTGTAAAAACCAAAAACATGTATTGACAAAAATTAAACCTTTATTCATAGCGTTTTTTTTTTAAAAAAGAACATGATTTGTACTAATAAATGAGTAAGTAAATAAGAAGTCTTTGTTCATATACCGTCCGTGATTTCTTCATTTTAGCGTCGATAATTTTGTATTAATATTTAACTTATACTTATCCCTCTCGGTGGTTCCTGGGTTGGACAAGTACTTTGCGCCTGCTAAGGTCAAAACTAGAAACCTGGTCAAAGCTTGACTGAGTTCCACTCTGCTTCTAGCCTTATTCACAGGCGTATTATCCTGGTACAAAATCCCCTGTTGATTTTTTTAAAGACGATTGTATTCAGACTAGCCTAACACAGGCGTATTATCCTGGTACAAAATATACCCCCTGCTGATTTTTTAAAGGACGATTGTATTGAACAACATGGACTGGTAGTGGTACCTGATTCAAATAAACCTGTAGCAACTGAAAAACGTTTCACACAGCACCTTGCCAACGGATTTAGGAACGGGTGCTTTTACAGGTGATGGAAAAGTCCCATACACTACTTTGCTGCAAACTTTCAACACCGCCGAGTAACATTTCTCTCATTAAAATAAAGCGTTTAAAAAATCCTCGGGATATTTTACCCCCCCCCCCCCCCCCCCCCCATTGTTCTCTAAGAATACCCATCTCGCACAAACACTTGTTATCCCTAAAGTATTTGTGAAAACCATAAGAAATACCAACTGTGTATGCATATCAAATTCACGTATAATGCTTTATAACAGACACATTTTATTTCATTCTAGACGAGTTAGGTCTATTAGACTTTGGGTCATTTTTGACACTCTCTTATAGTTAACAGATCACTTGTAAGTTCTGAGCATCACGCAGTATAGCTAAGAATGAATGACTTTTACATCACGATGCGAAGTTTTCATGCATAACGGGTCACGTGACCGGTAGTTACTGAGATATTAGCACGGGGTTAGTTTTATGCTCGACAGTGATCGGTGTTTACCTTTTTAAACTTTTATTTATTTATTTATTTATTTATTTATTTATTTATTTATTTATTTATTAATTTATTTTTTGACTATCGGGTTTCGGTTATCCCTAATTGCTTGTATATGTTTATGGTAATTCTGTTCCATGCTGAATCGCAATAGATTGTTATTGTATAAATTCAAATTTGTGTAATTATAAGTACATGTATAAATCTGTATGTTAAAATTGCATTGTTGTGCTGGGTACATTTTTCCAGATTGTTTTCGTCTTAACTATCTAACTATCTTTTTTATCTTTTTACGGATAATGACTCAAGAAAATAGCAAATGAATATTTGAACGGTTTTCATTGGTAGAAATTGCCTTTACTGCTATCTATTAACCACATTTCGCACAATTTCCTGAATGTGACGCTCCCTATCATGATTTTAAGGCTAAAAAGCAGATATTTCCCACTTTATTCATTAAATTAAAAATCACTGAAGCATTGTTGT
>CM037791.1:8534155-8584155 GCA_021229015.1 Solen grandis | reverse complement strand
AAAGGAACATCTGTACCAAATTATTTTGTAATCTGGCCCATGCATAACTTTTGAAGGAGATGATTTTTAAAGTTTTCATATTTTTTTCTTTCTGTGCCATGGCAACCAGAGTTCCACATGGATCAAGTTTATTTTAGCAACTTTTGTGAAGGTTCACCCAAGGAACATCCCTGCCAAATTTTATTCAAATTCTACCTAGCGGTTTCAGAGGAGATGTCATTTAAAGTAAATAGTTGACTACAGATGACACACGACGACGGACTACAGACGCAGGGTGATCACAAAAGCTCACCTTGAGCAATTTGTGCTCAGGTAAGCTAAAAATAACATTCTATGAAAATATTGAATATTCGAATAATATAAAGTAATTGAATAAAATGCATGAATAAATCAACAGAGGGGAGGAGACGAGCTGTTCTATGCTCAAATACAGGATGTTTCACCCCAATGTTCGGGGTGAAATGTCTTGGGAGGAAACAACTGGGGAGGAAACAACTTGGGGGGTGAAACGTCTGACAACCGGAAGAAAAGAGATCTAAATTAATGTGCATCATTCACCTCTAGTACTATCTCTTTAGATTTAGGTATGCAACTTTTGACTGGAATCAGGGTCATGACTCCAAATCATTATGAAACAAAAGAGCTCAAGGCAATGAAAAACTGCAAGTGGGATTATAATGGACAGTTCCTAAACTGTCAATCAAGTATGTTTTCATTAACAGGCTTATCCAACCTGAGTAAGTGTGAAGCATATGGTGAACAGTTGGCCTACTTTACACAAAAGAACATGTGTTTTTTGTTTCTGATACTGTTTGTGAGCACTTTACCTAGGTTTGAATAGAAATTGTCAAAATATCAATAGGGGGATGAGTTACATACAAATTGCGGGCCCGTCCATGAAATAAAGAGCTTGGAGTGAGTTTGACTGACTTTTTAATAGAGTTGCAGGAAAATGTGGAGTTTTTAGTGTCATTTGACCTTTACTTCCTTGAGTTCAAACCTGCCCAACAGTCTCTCATTGAGCGGGTTTGGAAATTACACTTGGGCCAACTCGGGATAACCCAAGGGATAACTTTTCAAAACCCAGGTAAGACAGGTGATGTTTCCCAGGTTAACTTTTCTTACCCTGCCCCTTGAGCAAGGTAAAGAAAGCGATACTATCTGAACCATGTTACACTTGTAGTTTAGAACCAATATGAACTAGTATATTAAATTGCCCAGCAATTAGGCAAATATGTTCATTTTTTTAAATGACTATTAAAGTCAGAAAAACTTTACATGCCAGGGCCTCACAGACTCTATATAATGCATGATATGCCGGACATGGCCTTGTCTCATTATGCAGCTGATAAAGGGGACATCATCCTGCATCAAAGCCAGCATAAAGTTGAAATCCAACTTGGAATTCAAATTATATCACAAATCCTACAATATTAACTGTTTTTGCGGCAACCATTTTTCCATCCCCAGTGGCTGAGGGGTTAGAACAACCACTTCAGGAGCGGGAGGTCTTGGGTTCAATCCCCAGCTGCGACATACCAAAGTATTACATGAGCTGTCCATAAGACAGAGCGCTCGACTTTTCTCAGTTGCTAAGACACAGTTTTATGGATTTTAATAGTATGGTACATATCAATGATGATATGTTCTAGTTATAGTAGAAATTATTCTATCACCTCCAATAAACAAATATGACATTTTTAATTGGTGAAATTAGCATGGAGAATCAATCTGAGAATGTGGTCTGCTGATTCACCAACTGCAGTAGTAATATCTGAAATTTGTAATTGGTGAAATTAGTATGCAGAATCAATTTGAGAATGTGGTCGATCATCCACCAACTCCAGTGCTAAAACCTGAAATTTTTGATAGGTGAAATTAGCATGCAGAATTTATTTGAAGAAATACTTGACATTTCCACATATAAATTCTTAAAGAGAAAATATTAGCATTCCAGTGACCAACAGATCTGCTTGTGAAGTTTTTGTTAGATAAATGCTGTAATCTAGTATAAATGCCTTTTTTCAAATAGATCCTGCTGCACCAATCATAGCTTGGATATGGTCTGTAGGAGGTTAAAGCTGCTATAGCATATTGCATGAGATCTAGCCTGGACATCATCTGGTGTAGTGTTGGCCATTAACCCTTTGATATACTGAATCAGTGGAGGGTGAATAAGTTAGTCATATTGAAGTAAAACATCTCTGACAAAATATACATAAATCCTTATGGGACTTGCTAGTAAGGCAGAGGTAGTGATGGTGATAAGTACTTGAAGTTTCAGTCAAATACATGTGATAGTACAACTTTGTAAAAACTTTAACCTTGATTTTGGCTGTTTTGTAAGTATGAAAGGGGCATAACTCCAAAAATAGGGTAGCCAGGGTTGTGGGCCTTAGAAGTAAGGTAGAAGTGATGATGGTGAATCAGTATTTTAAGTTTGGGTGGAATACCTTTAATAGTATTTAAGTTATTGATGTTTGAAAAAAGCTTTAACCTTGTGTTGCAACGCCGACGCCGACGCCCGAGTGACAGAATAAGCTCTCATTTTCTTCGAAAAGTCTAGCTAAAAAATGGTACTGATATAGCTCCCTTGCTTGGTGCTCAGCATATAAGGGTAGTTCCAGGAATGGTTGGCCCGGTGTTAGGATAATGTGACATCTACGGCGTGATAATGCAGTGTGGAAGCACTTTATCTGTCTCAAGTAGACATTGTCTCCAAATGACTGAAATACTGTCGGTGGGACGTTAAAACCCAACAAGCAAACTATTTCCCCTCAAGCCATTCGAATTAATCGGCCTCACATTGAGTAACCCGAGTTATCCTGGACTACTCCAGTAGGTTAACCCGAGTAATCAAACCGAACGTATGGAAAGCCATGACTGTCTTATATGTAGATACAGCAATATATTGAGTAGATTTGGCATTTTATGATGTGAACATGTCTATATACTGGGTTATTAGGCCCTTAAATTGAGCCGTTGCAACAATATATAGAGTAGATTTATCATAATTTAGCATTAGCATTTAGCAGATACAAACATTCATGTAATAAACTAAAAGAAGAACCGATTTTATACCATTTTCAAAATTTTAATTTTTAAAACCTTAATCTACATAAACTCAACAAGCAGACAATGACCGATTTAAGTATACAGTACCAACATCTTTTCTTAAAATAGTATATGTTTGATTATGAATACATTTTTCTGGAATCCTATGTATGAAACTGAAAGTCATTTTTATTAATCTGATAGAGAATTTCACACTTGATAATTATAATACAGCATGCCCATTTACCACATGTTGAGGGTTTTTACCCCCAAAATTGACTCACTGTCGAGAACTCAAGACGCCATTTTAGAAATATTTTTGACTGTTGAGTGTTGTTGAATTTTGAGTTATTTTATTAAATGTTTTCAATTACCATTGACACTTTATTACATTTGAAGGTAAGATATTGATGCATTTGATAGTATATTTAATATTAAAGTGAGGGATTGTTTTGTTAATATATCTTTAAATAACTTCTTATGCTGTCGAGAACTACTCCAGGATATGTGGACCAACCAACCGGACACGCAAGATCACCGGACACGACAGTGGTCCAAGAAACTAGGTACGTCCATGAAAGAAATAGGCTAAAGAAAAGTCATGAATGGAAACGGCGATGTCTGGATACATAGGGTATAAGGTCTACTTATCACTTACTATTTTTCCAATGACATTATTCCATCATTCATTCCAAACTGTAACTGAGTTCCGCCATCAACTAAGGACGGCTATCCAGTAATCGGGGTTGGAGAAAAAAACAAATTATGTCCCTTGATAAACCACTCTTCAAAGTCAAGGGTTGCCCATTTTAAAAAAAATAATACATCATCAGAGATGTAAATACCAAATACCTAGCTTAATGTAGCTTCGTGCAATGATGTTTTATATCTATTTCCAAAATCTCGACAGTGAACTCAAAATGAAACTGGACGAGTATGGAGCACAGCCTTTTTTTTATATTAATATTTACTTACCCAAATCTTCTCAAATCTCTACCCAAATCTCCTCAAATCTCTCAAATATATGCCCAAATCTTCTCAAATCTCTATCCAGATCTTCCCCAACATTAGACTAATCGTCCTTTAAATCGTAAAAAATGATTTTAATTGCTGTTTTGTAGTTACAGTTATATCTAAAAAAAAAATTTAAAAAAAAAAAGAAAAAGAAAACTTACAGGTACGAGGTCTTAGCCAAATCCTTCCACAAATCATGTGAAATGAGGAGATAATTATTTGTATTAACAAAAAAAAAAAAAAAAAAAGAACAAAAAAAAATAAAATTTAAAAAAAAAAATCAATAAATATACCGCATAAACAAAATTTCCCGAAATTTACCAAAATCTGTTCAAATCTCTACCCAAATCTCTCACATCTCTTACCAAATCTCTTTAAATATCTACCCAAATCTTCTAAAATCTTTACCCAAATCTTCCCAAACATTAGACTAATCAACCTTTAAATCATTTTAAAAAAAAAGTTGATTTTAATTATTGTAAATAAATTGTAGTTAGAGTTAGATCTAACAAAAAAAAAAAAAAAATATGTACATAGGTACGAGATCTTTCCCAAATCTACCCAGATCCTCCCACAAATTATTTATGTTTTAACATGAACCTGCATGTTTCAGGAAATCAAATGATTAAAAAGAATGAAATTATCAAATTAATTTACGGCGGCCTTAAACTGTTGCCACTGGCCAATTTGTATGTATCTTGTTCCAGTGTCTGTTCTAGGGCACGGAATGCGGGATTCTTGCATTTCTTAAAAAATTCCGCATAAATAAAAATGATGTACGTTGTTTTGATAAAATTTCAGTATTATTTGTAAATACAAACAATTATTTCCTTATATCTCATGATTTATGGGTGGATTTGGGTAAGATTTGGGTAGATTTGGGTATTTCGTGCCGCCCTAAATCATTTGAAGATATCAACAAATGATTTGGAGAGATCTTCATATGAATTAATGATATAAACAGATCAATTGTTGATCTCTACAAATCACTCAAGTAGATCTCTTCAAATCATTTTTTTTTGATATCACGGAGTTACATTAACTAGGTTTTCACATAACTGTTGATATCAGATATCAATAATTATATGATATCATTGATTTGTTGATATCATTATTTCATTTGAAGATCTCTCCAAATCATTTGTTGATATCTTCAGATGATTTGTTGATATCAATAATTCATTTGAAGATATCTTCAAATATTTGAGTTTATGTAGATTTGGCGTTCCATAAAACTGGAGTGCCAAAATTGATTGATTTAAAGTTTTTGTTTTACCTCGTACATTGAACTTGTCAATTTGGCGAGTCTGGTTTAAAACAGGTGTGTATATAAGTGTGCCAAAAACACACGTGCTCCCTTGCTTAAATTATACCAGTCATATGTGGCAGCTGATTCCCTTACTCGCTCATACAAATCAGTTATATTTCTGGAACCAGCAAAGATGTAGGCAACTGAAACATCTGATTGGTTAATTTTACAATAACAATATGGCAGACGAAACTTAAGTTTTAAAATTCATCATTCATGTTTTTTTTTGTTGTTGTTGTTTTTTTTTATCACCGCACGCAGCGCTTTGATTTTTGTATCTTTTGATTAATTAATTGAAATGTATCTCTATTAACTCCAGGCCCGGATCCAGAATTTTTCCACTGGGGGCAAAGTCTGAATGTGATGTGAGTGCTAGGGGGAATTCGGGGGCATGCTTCCCTGGAAAAAAAAAAGGTTTTTATTGTGATGGAGATGCATTCTGGAGAGCATCTCGGGATACAAGTGAAGGTTTTTATGTGCTTTTTTTTTTTTTTTTTTTTTTTAAACTTGAAGACCATGGATCTAATGCCTAGGTCACACTGGAGAAAAATCATCGGCGTTGTGGAAATACACAAATTTTCTCCCGATGGCATCAGATGTTTGAGCCCAAAAGATGGAACAATCCTATGAGAAGCTTTGGGATTGGTCCGTTGAAACGTTCACTGATGTTTCGGTTATGGTACAATGGCCTTGTATTATCGGGGATGGCTCCAGATGCTCGTGAAATTTATCCGATGATCGGGAAGGTGAATCGGGGCTTCATCGAACTTGAAACATCATCGGGGGAATATCCCCGTAGATTAGGGGATGTATCATTTTATCGAACCATCCTAGGTGCCTCGGGAAGATTATGGAGATTATGAGAATTTGGTGATGGACAAAATCAAGGGTAGACTTTTGGAGGTTTATGAGGATGCCCCCAGCAATGCCCCATGGCCTTTTTGACCGTCTCAGTCTAAAGTTGACCAAAAAAAGCAAAAACTTTTAGAGTGCGCTTGCCGATTTGCTTGCGAATATTCTTAGATTATATCACAAGATCTGGAATGTGTCACAGAAAGGTCTCCGTACCTTCGAGACATCACCGAAGCCTGGGGTTCCTCGGAGGAAAAAATATTTCGCGGAATCTCCATGAATGCTTCCAAGGAGCTTCCGGGAAGCTATGATTATGTTTCCGAGGCCTGGTTTCCCCGAGGCCTCCCAATGACTCCACATGGCTCGCAACGCTTTCGAATCTTCTGCGGGACACAGGGGAACCTGTTCCCGACGCCTCCCGAGGCTCATCAATTTCCATCGGGAGTACATTCCGTAGGCAAAAAATGTCAATTGGGACAGAGCCTTGAGCGATATCATCTTATATTTACCTTCGCAAAGCCATGTTTTTGAATAACTACTGTGTAATAGTATTTGACTACAGTTGTATTCAAAAAATGACGTTAGTAAGGGGGGGGGGGGGGGGGGGACTGGCATAAAAAATAAGTGCTTTTTGGACCTCCCCCCCCCCCCCCACACACACACACAAAAAGATAAAGTGACTTGTGTACATTATCAATTAGTGAATGCTTTGAATTGTCATCAGTTTATAGACTCAACATTGTAAAAGACAGTTTTGTTTAAATCTGAGGAAAAAAACCCACTTTTAACATATTTTGTCAAATATGTTGAAGAGTATACCGGGTATATGCTGTATTAGGTTCGAACCTGGTAATTTTGACGTCTATTTGTCGATCTGGAAGCAGCCTTCACACACAGACTTCCCAGATAAAAAAAATCAGTAGCACGTTTTAGGGTCGGGCGGTTGCATGGGCCCCTTCTGCGTGTCGATTTTTGGTACATTTTTTTTTCTAAATGTTAAATCAGTAACAAAACAAACAATATTCAGTAATAAAAGATGTTGATATTTAATATGAACTCTTTAATATCCGTTTTATTTCGCACATCAGTTGTATTTTCTGTGCATTAGTATTTCGTATTCATCGACTTATCACTAACATTGCTCAATGACTGATTACCTGGATTTGATTTTTAATTAGTGATCATGTATAATCTACATATACATTGTCCCAAAATATGGATTGTCCCAAAATTTGGCAGATTGAAATTTTCAAATTCTTTCATTTCATAGTCATGATTTTTATAAATTTAAAATACACCAGGGTCTCTTTATTAAGAGACCATGAATACACATACATGCAGATTATTATATTCGTAAATATTCAAAAGTTAACATGATGATGTATCGGCCTGCTGTTTGTAGGTATTCCTTTCAGGAAAAAATATTTAGGAGTTAGTTTCATAAAAATAAAACTTAAAAAGTTACGTAAAAATAGTAAAGCTGATGACATTAGAAACACAACCCATTTCTGATTTAGTTTAATTTGCATGGCTAGCGATAGGTATGCATCTAATCTGAGGTTTGCTACAGCAAAAAAAAAAATTACCTTTTTAACTTTTTCAAAAACGAAATTGGCAATTTTTCATACCTGATAGTTCATCAGCCTGCCGGCAGCTAATTAGCCTGCTTTTAATGCAACATTTAAAACATTATACATGAAGAGAAACGTAAATTAAAAACAAATGTTGCGTAGATTTCGTCAAAGTAGTTTTATTATTATTATTTTTAATTCTTTTTGGCTCAAGTGAAATTGTTTTGATGCTAATTAAATTTTAATGTCCAGCTTAGTTGTTGTTTTTAGCTTAACTATTTTTATGCTATTTCTTTAACTGCATTGCTTAGAATAGTTTATAGTTGTAACTGATACAAACTTTTGGTAATTGCCGATTTTTCCCAATTATTAGATGCCATGTAAATTTCTCTCAATCAGTGAACGTGTCCGCAGTACCCTAAACACATGCTTATCAGTTATGGACGACTGCCGGTTCGGATTACCTACACATTAACAGCAGGGGGCCATAAGACAATAGGAGTCTGGCTGGTCAGGTGGTTATGCGGGTGGTTCAGTATGGGGGCCCACGATGGGGATTTCCTTTAGACAGCACTACTATGATGTAATCAAGGGCTTTTATAGACTAGAAAAATGTATGACCAGGGCAGCTGGGGGGGGGGGGGGGGGGGGGCAAGGCCCCCCCCCCCCCCCCCCCCCCCGGTGGATCCGGTCCTGATTACTCAGTGTAAAAATAAAGCTAGATATTAACTTGAAATCCGAGGGAGGAAGACAGGTGTTTACAGTATTCGACATATATAGTATGTTGTTGTATTTATGTTTGTAAATACGTCATATTGTACAATAATCTTGTACTTGAAAGAATAAAGTTCTATTCTGTTTTGTTCTGCTTGTGAAAACTTTGCATAACAGGAAAATTTAAACAGATGAATTTAATTTTAATGTCATAGACCTTACAGATCTCTTATTTTTCTTGGGAAAATTTAGTGTTTCTAATAGACTTCTATGTGAATATAATGAATTGTACGAGTATATACAATTCATTATATTTCTAATTCACTAATACCGTGACAGCATTCTCTCTTTTCTGATATAACAGATATCATTTATTTATTTATTTATTTATTTATTTATTTATTTATTTTCCTAGACCTGCAGTACATAAGAGCATAACATATTTACAATAATAGCGAGTTATAACGAAAAATATATACAGAAGCAACATGCAAGTAACTCAGTCATCGTAAATATGTGAGTCAAAATACAAGAAAGAAATTGTGCCAGATAAGGGGACAAGTTGTCTATATAACTGACCAAAGTGTCAAAAAACGCATTAATTAATCCAATATCTCCAGAGTGTTCTTTTGTGTGTGTGTGTTATTCTGGTGCAATTTCACGGATTAATATGTGTGATATACTATTTATGTACGCTGTGGGTTCGAATCACGGTAGGGACTTCGGATTTTTCATGTGAGGAAGCCTTCCAGCTGGCTTGCAGTAGGTCGGTGGTTCTATCCGGGTACCTCTGCGTACTCGGGGTCTTCCTCCACCTGTAATTAGCTGGACGTCGCTATATGATTGAAATACTATCGCAGCGACGGTAAACCCCAATACAACAAGAACAACAACAACAACAATTATTTATGTAAGATTTCTTGATGACTTTAATCATATTTCCCCTGAAATACAACCTATAAATGGTGTACTTCCACTGATCTTATGTATATTTTCTATGATAAATGTTGTCACCAAAATGTAGATCAGTGCTGTAACATGTTGCAATTTGCAAAAAGTACAAGGTTACTTCCCTTTGCAATGATAATCCCACTGTCCATTTTTGAAGAGCATTACTTAAAACAGTCATGACGAAAGCCAGTATAAGCTGTATTTGAAGATTTTTTTCGTATGACACTTTTTAAGTCGATGGGTAGTTGCGTATATTTTAATCCTATCACTAATGTAAACAGTCTGAAAACCATTTAGGTCTTTAAAAAGGGGTGCATGCTTTTTACACATAATGCATTGAGCAAGTTGTAAATGATTTCAGACAAAAACAAAATAACATGCAATGATAGGGCATGTAAAGTATGGTATAATGTGAAATACATCCTTAATGTAACAGTTAGTGACGTAACTGTGAAAATCGTTACATCAAGGACAGATTTTGCTTCGTCAAGGAAATAATTCTAGAAAATGGTTTAGTAATGTTTCATATATCAATGTCTTTGCTAGTCATGAATAACGTTATATTGGTCAAATTCCTATGGACAAGAACAACTTTTTGTACTTACTTACATGCAGGAAATATTAATCATTTAAGAAATGCGTTACATCAAGTAACATATTTTGTTATGCGGAGGAAAATATCAAACTTCCTTGTCAAAATCGTTCTTTTTGTACACACATCTGAGCAAAACAAAATCAGTTTATATGCGCCCATAGTTGAATAGGTATATAAAACAATATGATATAGATATGTTTTAGTCGGTTTCAAACTTCAAAGAAAAAGTGTTACACCAAGGAATAATCATTTTGTTACATGATGGAAATTATCATATAAAAGTTTTGATATTTTATTTAAATACACATTGATGCGATTCCAATTGTTTGATAACTTACATTGTATCTATTTTTTTTATTATTTATGATCACTTGTGTTCAGTGCAGATCCCAGTTTTCTGTATTGTTACATTGAAGAGTGGGTATTGTTACATCAAGGAAAAGGGACATGGTGAATGTAATATGATTGCGATTCGTAAAAGAAAATATGAATTGAAACAAGGATAATTTTGTTACCACGTTATATAAATATTAAAACAATGTGATGAATTAATTTCTAAATAGTGTCTTTGCCAAAGAAAAAAAAAACAATACCGGCGCAATAGCTCAGTGTTAGAGTGTCCCCTTTGTGTTCTGGGGGTCTGGGGTTCGAACCCAAGCCGGGGCACTTCTTTAGGTTACCACATCAAACCAAGGACTCGGCAAACTGGGGTTGCTATGGGAACTCGGAGTACTCAGTACTGGTTCTACCCTGGAACTTGTCTCCCGTGTATCGGTGCTATACACCGGGCACGTAAAAGAACCACGGGGCGTTTTTGCAAAATGGGCAAGGGTATCGCATACGGACTCCTTTGTATCCAACTACTGTTGCTTCCGATGCTGTCTCTTCAGCAAAAATAGGACCCACACGTGGGAAATCCTTGGTAAGGTCTCAAGTATGGCCATAATAATCAGAAAATGAAAAGAAGAAAGAAATGGCAAAGGAATCAATAATGTTAAAGTTACAATTCATATCTATGATCAAATTGGTAAATGAATGCACACTGAAAACAAAAAAAAAATGGGATCGACTGTCCCTATCATAACATGTATGTGATGAAAGTCAGTTTTCACACAATCATGAAAGTAACAGTGATGTAGTGGAGTACATTATGTATGATGGTGAAAAAGAAAATGTTTGGAATGTCGTTGAGGGTATTTAAATATTTAAAGTACAATTTGAATGATGGTGAAAATGAACAGGAAGGGAAAGTAGATGCAGTGAATGACAATAATATTGATGGTGACAACTATAAACACAGAAATGAAGATGCTATGAAGGACAGGGTATGATGGTGGCAGTGTTGAAGAGGGAATTGAGCTGCTGTGGGAGGCAATATGAATGAGGATAAAATGTTGTACAAGTTAACTTATGAAGGAAATGACATTGATGAGTATATGAGTGCATATGCTGCTGTAGATTGTGTTGATCATGGTAGTGATATTGAACAGATGAATGCAGAGGAAATCATGATATGAATCACACTGTTGGTGATGGTGACAATTTTGAATAGTAAAATACTGTAAAGGAAATGCTTATGTAAGTGATGATGTTAAACAGATGAATGCAGATGCTGCGAATGGCACTGTTGGTGATGGTGACCATGTTAAACAGTAAGGTGCTGTAAATGACACTGCTAATGAAAGTTATGATGTTAAACAGATGGAAGCAGATGTTGTGTTGTGAAGTGATGGTGACCATGTTGAACAGGGGAGTAAAGCTGTCTTGAAGGACAATGCTCATGATAAAAGTGACAATGTTGAACAGGTGAATGCAGTTGTTATGAAGGACAATGATGAATGTAAAGACAATATTAAAGGAGGTATGGCAAAGGGCTGTAAAATACAATGTTGTTGATGATGATGATGATGATAACAATAAACATGGGAGTGAAGATACTATGACGACAATATGAATGATGGTGACAAGGCTGGAGAAGGGAGTTGAGCTAATGTGCAGGTTAGTGTTGATGTTGATGAAGTACAAATTTAATTGATAATGGTAATTAACCAATGAGTCACATGCTATCAAGGATAGCGTTAATGATAGTAACGATGTTAAACAGAAGAATGCAGATGGCGATGATGGTAATCATATTAAACAGGGCTAGTGCGGGTTCATAAAAAAGAAAGTAGAACGAAGAAAAAGTGTTAGAAAGGGTGACAATATTAAAATGGGGAGTTCAGTTTTTGTGAAATGCAATGCAGACGATGGGGGTTAAGCTGTTTTAAAAGGATAGAGGGTGTTGAACAAATGAATGCATTGTGGGAAGGTAATTTTGAACATGGAGTGATATGTGAAGGTTAGTTGTAGGTGATGGAATGTGAAGGGAATTTTCATGGTGAGGACAATGCTGAACTGGGAAAAAAAGATGTAAAGACAATGTTGATGGTGAAAATATTTAACACGTGAGTGCAGATGTTGTGAAGGACAATGTTGCTATTGGTTGTAAAGGAAACTGTTGATGGTGAAACGTTGAAAACTTGAGTGCAGATTTGAAGGTAATGATGATGGTGACAATGTTGAAGAGGGATAATTGTTAGGATGAATGTGACAGCCAAATTATTGCAGAAGATATGGAAAAGCCGGTATGATGAAGAAAAGAGATTGTATGACATAGGAAATTACGATATTGCAGGAAACCATGAGTTTGCATTGTAAAGGAAGTGCATTTATCAAATTTTCTTGTCGATTTTTTTTTTGCATACGGCAGGCAATATAAACAAAAATTCTTTTTCTTGGCACAATTAGTTTTGGTATTGGTATCAGGCTAAAAATGACTTTTTTTGACTGCAGTTCTAGAGGATTCAAGAACATGCTTGAATATTTGTTCATCCTATCACTAAGCTTCCTTGGTGTAACTACTTGAAATGATCAGAGACTTGACATGATAAGAAATATCAAGTCTGTTCCTATTTGCTTTTAAATGAAGTAAATATGCATTTACGTCACATATAACATTAATTTGTATGGTTTTTACTCATTGTTTTTATTGAACTAACTAAAATTTCTTTGCCATAACAAAGCCTTTCCTTGGTGTTGCAAATATCACTTTAAAGTTAGAAAATTGAAGAAACTTATGTTATTATCATAGTAAATGCGATCAGTATTTTTGAAATATGAATAAATGTTAATTTTATTCTATAGACAAAGATTTTCATGAAAACAAAGAACAAAAACATAAAATGGTTTCTTTCCAGTATCAATTAATTTTACATAATTACAAGTATACCATGTATATGCATGGGTTAAATATAGGGTATTATACACCTTGGCTGATGTAAAACCTTGCTGTTAAGGCCAAATTTCATATTAAGGCCACTTGGTTCTGGTCCCAAAGGTGGCCTTAATAGCGAGGTTATACTGTAGTTCAACATATAGATGGTGGGGCGCAAAAATAAAACAAGGGAAGTTCGTCTATGTGTTAACCTATGTGAACTTGACACAAAGAAGTACATACGGCATAATTCTGTAATATAAGTGCCACTCCTTTTCATATGAACACATATTTATTTATTTATTTATTTATTTATTTGTATATTGAATTTAACATCCCACCGACAGTATTTCAGTCGTTTGGAGACGATGTCTACTTAAGACAGATATATTGCTGCCACACTGCAGTATCAAGCCGTAGACATGTGACATGATACCACACCCAGTCACATTATCCTGACACCGTGCCAACCGGTCCTGGAACTACCCTTATATGCTGAACACCAAGCAGGGGAGCTATAGCATTACCAGTTTTTACGACTTTGGTAGCAGACCCTTTATAGCATTCTGGCATAAAATGAATCTGTACAGAGTTTGAAAACTTGAAAATAACGTTTCCAAACTGTTTCATAATCGCCTATTTAAACGAAAGTTGTTTGCAGAGAAAAACAATTTCAAAATAGTTCTAATTCAGTGAAACGGGTAAAAGAAACGTAATGAACATTTCTATACTTATTCCTTTTCAACCACAAAAAAGTTTTCCAAAAAATATTCATAATCCTTTTCGTATTTTGAAAATAACACAGTTGCAATTCATGTGAAATATGATATGCCCAATGAACTTTTCTATACTTAATCCTGCGACGAACGTGGGGGGGGGGGGGGGGGGGAGTATAACATTACTATAAATCAATGAATTTCGAACACATGACTTTTCAGATATGCACGATACAATATACTGCGACGAACGTACAAGAGCAAAACTATACCGCCCGACATAAAACTCAGATTTTCCTTGTATACACTTGAAATTAATATATAGGTGTTTCACAAATTCCATCGCACTGCAGAAAAGTGTTGGTGTTCCAAATACCTCTCATGTATTTTTTTTTTCTAAAGGTATTCATCTTCTGGAATTTGATACGATGATTTAAAATTCACGTAACACAATTCTCCGAGATCCATCATTTCATTATAACTATTATTACAATGTATTTCAACTATCATTCTGACAAGGTGAACGGACGGAAGTGTAAAGTAGAGGACCGCATGGTAACCGTCCGAGGCGGAAGTAAGAGTGACCTGCCTACGGTAAGGGTGTTCAAGACCGCGTCGAAGAAAGGCAAGGATCGGATTACAACAAAGGTCCGAAAATAGTGGCGGAGAAAGTAGTTCAGGGGGCGGGAAATCCGGGTAAGGGGGCTGGTGGGGAAAGCGGAAAAGAAAAAGTGTAAAAGTTTCCGAATAAGTGCCAATCAGTGTAGACCTCTTCAATACAATATTCGGACATTTAGTAGTGACTTCCAAAACAGTGAATACCGTGACTGGCACTGACACAAGACCTTGCTTACAATTAAAGCAATCATGTTTAACTCTGGGCGATTCTCTCTTTGGAGAAAGACAATCCAAAGTCACATTGACAAACTTTAAGAACAAGGTGGCTTGAGATAAACAGACAAAAACACAGTACAATAATGTAGATTTTATTACATGTGATAAATGTAAATTGCTGAAAATTATGTAAAAAAAAAAATAAAAAAAAATATGAAAAACAAATCGACTTTTTATCATTTTGTATAATACCTCTACTAGTAACTACATGAAGAAAGTCGCTGGCTGCTATCGAAACCACAGATATAATTTGGTTTATCATACTGTTAAATCATTTATATTCATTGACATTAAATTTCGTGGAATCTGTGATTAAATCAATTTCGTTTGTACATATATTCGTGGAACCATGTTTTTGAAAACATGGGGACTATGAAATTAACAGTTTTCGTGGGGATATGCATTCGTGGATAAATTCTTCCACGAAATCAGCGAAAATTAGTTCCCCGCGAAAATTGATGATTTTACAGCAAGTTCTTGGTCACTTTCAACAAGTGTATCATATTTGCCGAGTAGTTTAGTAGATGTTCTGCCCGCGGACCACATGATCTGTGTAATTTGTTTGTATCTCACCAAAAATTATCAGTAGTTGAGGGGACTTTTCAGACAACCGATGATTTCTTCTTATAAAACCGAAGTACCTTTCTATTTGTAAAATAATGATCGAACGATGAAACATAACTGAACATCACATGCTAGATTTAAAAAAAGCAAAAGTGTTGAATTAATTTTGTTTAAAGAATACATAATTACAGTATAAAATATATGCCTGTAACATGAAATCACTGAAGAACTATTATTCTTAAGAGAAAGGACTAAATAGAAATATCTGATAATGAATCGGTATCATATAAAAAAAAGTGATATAAGGACAGTTGGTTCCATACATGTTCGACTGGAATCATATGAAGGAATGTTCTTTGATGTAATAATAAAATGAAACATTTAAAGCTATTTCGGATTTTTACATTGATGATTCGGTTCAAACATTGAAATTTACGATTTATATAATGACAAATCCGTCTCATAAATGACTTTTTTGCTTAATAAATTGTTAAATTGGTGTGAGATGGTTCAATACAAGGTTCGACTGGAACCATATAAAGAATTTCCTTTAATACATTGTCAAGATGGAATTATATATGCAACTTCGGATTGATACATAGACGATTCGAATCAATACATTAAATTGCCGATTATATAATGACGAATCCATATCACATATTGCCTTTAGGTCCAATTTATTGTTAAAATGGTGTGATATAAGGACAGTTTGTTCAACACAAAGTTCGACTTGAATCAAATAAAGGAGTTTTCGGTTAATACATTGTCAAAGTGAAATCATATAATGCTAATCTGGAATAATACATTGTAAAATAACGGTATAGATAAGCCATGACTTTCCACAGGTATTGTCATTTTTTATTTATCGCTTAACATAATAAAAGGGATCTTGATCTGACCATTCATTGAACGGATTAACTACAAAATCATTAACTAATTATTTTTTTCTGGTACAAGTAGGTTATCAATAACATGTGTCCCTGCTACCATTGTTCATGCCTATTTGGTATTCTAAAACATTATTGTTATTTGTAATCATTATCCATGGAGGTTCGGTCAACCAGCCTGTCCGGTGCCTATATATTATTATCAATAAAATAAACCGCTCTATCGCACCACGTGACTCATATGTCTGTATATGTCTCATATGTCTGTATGATCTTAGCAGATCATATAATTCAGTATCAATAACTGAAAGCCGGAGAGGTTTCTAACCAGATATACACACCTGCTAAGTAAGTATCCTCCTCTGTATTGGAAAAAAGATGTCACATTTTTCAACCAAACAATAGAATCATAATGATTCCGTACAATTTGTACACCAATTTAGGCATTATTTTTTACATTAACAGCCACAACATCTTTTTACTTTTCTGTTTTGAAATTTCCGATAATCATTTGCAACATTTGTATCCACTTATATCTATATTAGAGTTTTTATCAGCCTATGAATAATATAGCAAAATAATGTCATTACATAGAAATAATATTTATAAAATCAGAGTCCTTTGATTTTACATCTCTTCAGCCCGTGTACATTCCATACAAAACAGCTTCTCCGTCTCGCTACTTCCTCCTCAGTGACGGATACCCCATCAGTGTAGAGCGTGTCGTACGATATCCATACCGTCAGTTTGGGAATTATCGCCTACCTACGATGGGAATTATCCGTGCAAGTAACGATCTGTGTTACAACTACTGAGAAGGGTCGTCCATGGATCACTCAAGCAAAGTTTCCTCAGGTTTTTTTGCATATTGGTTTCTGAAGTTTCAGAGTTATTTACAGAAAACTGTTGACGACGTCGCAGAGTGGTCACAAAAGCTAACCTAGAAATAACAAGAAAAGATTAAAACAAAATGTTCTAATGGACGGCTTATAATAAGCATACTGTCCGCCTCTCTTTCTCTTTTCTGCTATTTGACCTTATAACCTAACCTGTCTACGCACAGGACCTTCAAATTAAAAAATGACCTAGCTCTTTATATGATTTATATAGAGAGGTGCAGTTATTTTCAGTTTTATAATTTTCTCTGCACGAGTCCTGGGACTCACTATGCTTAAAAAATATGTTTCCCAATTCAGATAGCTTGCATCCTCCTTCAATCTAAATAGCATTTTCCACAGCGAAAACATTACATCTAAGATTGAGAATGGGTAAAGCAAAATCACTAGAGTGGTCGATTTTTTTTTCAAATAAGAATTAAATTTTAAAGACAATCGATATCTCTATATATTATTTATACATAGAGAGGTCGATTTTTGTCTTTTTGTGGTCTATGTTTAAATCAAAAGAACGCAAATACAAATTAACAAAAGCAAACTAATGGATGTATATACATAAACAGACAGTATATTTTATTGACTTAAACTGTACAGTTTCTTGACATATCAAATATAAACATTTCAATAATTAATCACCTTATCAAGTGTAAGTAAAAATAAATAAATTATGCATTGATTCATATCTCTGAAAAAATAACATGGAGGATGGACCATAAATATGAAATGAATATCTGAAAGTAAATATATATGTAGTAGAGGTATAAACTGGCACTTGTACTATCTTGCCATAGAGCTAGCTTTTTTGGAGCCGAGATAGTGTCCGATTGCATACCGAGGGTCCCGAGTTCGATACCAGCTCGGGGCAGTAGGATTTTATTTGGTTACATTTGGCGCCCAATGTAAATAACCCACAGTTGTTGAAGGAATGTCACCCTTAGAAAGTCCCACAGAAGTTCAAACTCCAGGAATCTGAGGATAGATTCTTGAAAGGAGGGGGTGTATGTAGTAGAGGTATAACTGGCAATTGTACTATCTTGCCATAGATCTAGCTTTTGTGGCGACGTGGTAGAGTGTCCGATTTACATACCGAGGGTCCCGAGTTCGATACCAGCTTGTGGCAGTAGGATTTTACTTGATTACATAAATATACCTAAAAATTCACATATATAACTCCAGAATTTCCAAAGAAAGAGAATTAAAAAAAAAATTGTCCCAGCTTGAATAGAACTCACGACCTCTTGAAGGAAGAAATCTCTACCGACGCTCTTACCGATTGAGCTAATTTCACAAGCATGAAAATGAGGCCCAAATAAGGCTATATATAGGTAATTATTACTGTAGCAAAAACAGCAGCGGTACACAGACACATTTACTGCGTTAACTACACCGTGCGTTCTTTATATTATGCTTACGTAAGATAAACATTACGCATTACTTATCCCACCCATCATGTAATAAATAAACTACTATGTATAATTACAAGCTCAATAAAAGACATGTAACGTGCATTGTCCAAACCGACGAGCGAAGCGATAAGTAGGTCATGACCTATAGGTATAAACATCATTAAAATACTAACATAGCTAACTAATACTATTTAAAAAAAACCCATAAAACACCTAGGTGATACCCCAAGCGATTACATAAAAAATTATCGGTCACTGAAAATTAATGCAATCACAGCTTTACATTCTGACTGCAATACCAATTTGCAAATGCGCAAGGGCAACGGGAGTAAAAACCCATTTTAATTGGACATACACATGACTTAATAGCAGCAATATATATTCAGTACTGAATACCGTCCAGAAAAAGGTAGGCATGTGACTGCCACGTTTCATTCGCCCGTTCCATCTCTAAATTTTTTAAACTAAAATTTCACAATCTGTTTCCCATTTTCATGGGTCTTGTTTATAATATGGTCGTAAAATACACCAGACACCAGACGCTGAATCTAAACAGTGGTTATCATCACATTATATTCTCTGTTGTGGGGACATAATTAATGAAATGTCAAACTGCCACAAGCGCATTGATACTCTCCAGATTTCTATTTCTTTTTTTTTTTTGTAAATCCTATCATCAAGATAATACAATAAGACAAAAACAACATCATTAATTTATCATTTCATGATTTAAGATAGCTGTCATAAGCCGGACTTAGTACAAGAGAGGTGTGTGTTTAAAGAAAAATACCCACCTCGTAGTCAGTATAAATACTGAGGCGAATTCAAATGTGATTCAATTCAAGAACATCTTTTGACCAGGTAAGTCACTGTTTCCTTTTTTATGTGCTATTGTATTTTGTTTCATTTGAGAAATCCTTCTCTATGTCTCTCTCTCTCTTTCTATTTAATCGTTTAAAAAAGTGGACAAGTTTTATATAATGAATGAAACATATTTTTAAAATGTATTTATAATTTGAGTGTTGCAATGTATTTCTGCTGTTATGAAATATAATGTTATTTGTATGTACTGAAAACTTTTTTTAGACAAGGGACTCGTTTCATTTACATAAAATATGATTGTACGTTGTTGTTGTTTTTTAAGTTCTACACAGTACATTCTTATTTTCATATTATAACATAAAAAATCAACCCATTTGACTTCAATGCCGAAATCTATCACATTTTGTGACAGAAAAAATAACACTATTTTACATCTGTGAAATTAGCACATTATGAGAATTTTCTACCCCGAACGAAGTACATTTATAGTGAACGGGTCCCAGAGAAGTTAGTGAGCGCTTATTTTATATTTCTTTTACAACAAAGTGTTCTAGTGTTGCATATATTTAACTTCTGTTGCAACTGAACATATGTCTCGGTTTTCATTCATTTTAATATATTATTTCTTTGAGAAATGCATTATGTTTAGGTTGCAAACAGCCACCTTCAATATCAAAATTGCGCATCATAATGGTCATATGATATTCAAAAATATTTTTTCCCAACAGATTTTGTAAAGAAATAAAACATTGAAATCAACAATAATCTAAGTGTACACGTTCTTTTGCCACGGAGAATTAATTCGTTTTATGTCACAAGCATATTTTATATTATTGTCCATTCATAAGCGTTAACTTATAAAATCATTTCAGTGCAAGAAAAAATATAATATTAAAAGTGTATCCATTTTCGAAAAAGAAAGAACTGTAAAATATGTACATGTATTAATAATTCATAACTGATGAATTAATTACAGGAATTTGTCTGTCAAATGGTTTTTAATAAAGCAAAATAACAAGAATCTGTGGTATCCGGTCCTTGAAACTCCAACTTTATCAATATTCTTTCTTCCTCGTGCATAGGTTAATTTTCACCTAATGGGGGCGACTCTGGATATTGGTGTTTGCGTGGGACGAGAACAAGTTTAAAGCATTTTTAACTGTATGTGTGTATCACGTGTTTTATTACTCACCTGCAGACGCAATGTCACCCAAAGCGTAAAAAAGGAGTGGTTTCTCCGTCACAGGCAATACCGTCACAGACGGTATTGGAACCATATTTAGACTGATATAACCTAATTTAGATTCATTCACTTTTCATGGACTTAGGAAATCGCTACCGTGAACTAGTGAAGACGCCATTTTACGGTACGTGTCCTTCGGGGATATCATATTCTATATTTACACCATTTCGTCGAAGTTGCGTGTATGAAAACAGCGTTTTCCTGCGCATTGTCACCTTCACTTTCTGGGTTTATTTGTCAAGGAACAAAGACTTCACCAATATTAACGAAGGAGAGTAGAAAATTGTTTATTTATTTTTTTTAATATGCGAACGAGCTGCTTTAATGGTCATTCGCCTGCTGCCATGTCTTATGTCAGCAGTAAATTATTCATTTTTTCTTTGACATCAGTCGTGTTGGCGTAAGAGAGATCACTGAAAAAGGCAAACCAAAAGAATTGGGTTTTTATCTAATAATCGCCAATGAAAGAACATGGTTAGACGTGTAACTTGGAAGAAACGTCATGATAGCAGTAGGAACCCCGAAGAAACGCCATTAACGTTGTAAGGACGCATGGAGGACGTTACAAGGTCGCGGACTAAGGTCCGGTTTCCAAAAAAAACAAAACCTTACTGTTAACGCGGTAAAGATAAGAACCCTATAGACGGAGCAAGGACGCTAATTACGGTCGCCGTAGGATCTCTGAGCGGTTAATAAATCAATTCTGTGCATTTCTATCGCGTCTATACTACATCCCGACGTTCTTCGCGTTTTTACTGTGTTGCTTCTGCAAATATGGCGACCCAAGGACGATGTCATGGCTTTTGAGCCAGGGCCTAGTAAGGACGCGGAAACTCGGCGTTTACTTTGAGCATGTTTATATTAGTCGCGGTCGGTCTGCGAACTTATGCGTCCTCGTTACGACATTCGGCGTTCTCATCACGACCCCATGGCGTCCATGGCGATTCTACTGCGTCGCCGTAAAAACGCAGCAAGGACGCCAGTCTGGTGTGACAGCAAAATGAAATAGCATGCAAAATAAGTGTAAGAGAAATAACAGAGTGAAAAAAGAAGTATAACGTGAGCATTGAATTATTGTCAGATATTGACACATGGTGTTTTAGTTGCCGGGTGGATTTTTCAAAATACTTAAAAATAAAACATGTATTAAGAAAACATGAGATCTGGAACCGGCATAAATTGTATCCTTCATTCCCTTTGAATTAGTTTAATTTCAGCTCAATAACAGCATGTCTGATAAGTTTTTATCAGTCAGTATCTACTAATTATGTAGTTATAAATTCTTATTAGTTTTTATCCTATTCAACGATATATATATTTTTTAAATACTTCAAAATAGTACATTTTTAACAAAACATGACATATGGAACCGGCAAATATTGCATCATTCATTCCATTTGAATAAGTTAAATTTCAGCTCAGTAACTGCATGTCTGATAAGTTTTTATCAATCAATATCTACTAATTATGTAGATGTAAGTTCGTCTTAGTTTTTTTTCCAATCAACGATAAAATCTTTTTTTATCTTATAAAAAGTGGCTTTTATGTTTTGTATATAGCTTATTGATCTTCCTCAAATAGAAAGTGTACTTAAAACAATATTTATGTCTCACTATTGTGCACACTACGCAAAGTAAAAGGAAAAATACGTCAATGCTTTCAGGTGAATTTTTAGGCAATGAAAATATGCATAATTTGGTAAAAAGTGTTGCTCTTTCCAAGGTTACCTTTCTGTTTCTATGGAAATGACTTTACGTCATTATTGAACTTGATACAAATATACATCATGATATAAACTTAAAACTATACAAGCAAAAGTATGACCTTTACCAACATTAAAAAAATTAGGAATATGCAACAAACAGCTTTGATAGAATTGTGACAAGGTGAGACTAGATGCAACTTCTCAATTTCACTCTTCGTTATCATTTTGATGAAAGTTTATCATGGGTCTCAATAAGTGAATGTTATTTATTGAATGTGGCTTTTTACAGAACCTTTTATAGAGAGTTCAGATTAGATTCATTTAACAATGGCCATTATTAAGACATATCTAGACTTTACTCGCAAATATCTTTAAAACTTGATAGTACTGTGACAAAGAGAAATAAGAACACCGCTTTGCGAATGCAGACCCTCATTTATTTTTTGTTGTTGTATAATAATAATAATCTTGTATCACCCTTCTTTTTGAAAATATGGTACATGTATTAACTGGACATCGAAATCGAAATATTTCCTTCGGTTATCGATACTTTGTTCCAAAAAGCAAAATCTGCCTGTGGATGGAACATATTGTCTTTTACTGATTAAGGTGAGATAAGTTCAACAAAGTAAAAATAAATTAAAAAATAAAACAAAGGTGTGGTGGGGGTACCCGGATCTTGGGATAGTACCCAAGAGAGGAGAAGGTACACCCTCAGTAAAACCAATAAAAATAAGTACTATTTAAAAGAAATAAAAGTAATGGGTGGGGTGGGGGTCCCCCTGCTATGTGTCTTACAAAAATCAAGATTGCAGCCCAGAGCCCAAATGTTCCATGTTTCAAAGTAATAGCCATGAAAGTTAAGATGAGCGCCGACGACGTTTGCTGATCTTATCTTTTTTTTTCTTCCTCAAAAATCAGATTAGCTAAACAATTATTTAACTTCGCACTCTGATGTTTTCAAACTTTCTTATTCATTATATTTTTATTTGAAACCGTCTGCCTAAAATTTGTTTGGAAAGAAATTCCTATGAAAATGGATCATACAATTCTGGATAAAATCGGATATCAAAAATGTTTTTGTTTTTTTCTTTTGTTGGATAAAAACACTTCACCATTTTTTAACCATTGAGCTCTGAAGTTTCGTCACATAAAAATAATTTCAGTTGTTTTTTTAATTGAGTTTCAGTGTAATTCACCGGATTTTGTATGCAACCGGATTTCGCAAAAAGATAAATAGGTACTCTTCAAACGTGCCTCGCGCAGTAACATGATACACAAATATGGCCGACAATGTTTTGGATTTTCATATTCGGAATGAATATAATTATATGAATATAAGCTTATTAAATGTCGAAATACAAAATGTGTTGTTTTTTTTTTGTCGTATCTGTTTCGATTGATATAATAAGTGTTCATGCGCCATTATTTGCTCAGGCTATCTGCTAACTATTTGTTTTAAATGAAAGATAAATATTATGTATGTTAAATGCAAACTTAAAAATGACTTTTTTTTTTGCTATAAAAGAGTAAAATGTACTGTTACGTTGAAATGCGATATATAGCAAGTTGGTCGATGGATGAATAGATTAAACGTTGGGGTTTATTAAAATTGCAAAATTCACCGGATTTTGTATGCAACCGGATTTCGCAAAAAGATAAATAGGTACTCTTCAAACGTGCCTCGCGCAGTTACATGATAAACAAATATGGCCGACAATGTTTTGGATTTTCATATTCGGAATGAATATAACTCAATAGCTTATTAAATGTCGAAATACAAAATGTGTGTTATTTTTTTTATTTTTTTTGTCGTATCTGTTTCGATTGATATAATAAGTGTTCATGCGCCATTATTTGCTCAGGCTATCTGCTAACTATTTGTTTTAAATGAAAGATAAATATTATGTATGTTAAATGCAAACTTAAAAATGACTTCTTTTTTTTGCTATAAAAGAGTAAAATGTACTGTTACGTTGAAATGCGATATATAGCAAGTTGGTCGATGGATGAATAGATTAAACGTTGGGGTTTATTAAAAATGCAAAATAAAAAAATATTAACGTAGATATGTTTTATGTAACCTTGTAGATTATCACAAATCTGTAATTATAAGCCATAAAAATATTTTTTGAAAAAAAGAAAAAAGGAAGAAAAACAACAACTAAAATATATGCATATTTTGTGTGTGTGCGTGTGTGTGTGTGGGTGTGTGTGCTTACCTATTATGTGGTTCATCCTCTATGACAAGAAATTGTCTTTATTGTATGTGACCAAATGGATTATGTGGTTATTTTATTTATATTGACTATGTACATTGTACACGTCGAAAATAAAGCTTTGTAACCGAGAAAATTTTGTCACATCCAGTGGCATAGACCATTGTGAATGTAACGTGAAAATAATGGTCTTCTATATTTTGATTGGTCGGATGTGCAAACCAAGGAAATACTCTTTATGCAGAAAAACATCGGCCAAAAACCTAATAAGCGAAGATTGGCAACTAGTCTTACACTCACAAAAACACGTGAGAAATTGTCAAATTCTCGCAAAGTGACTTTTCAAATATCCACTTTGCTATTGAAAATATGTGAAAACAAATTGTACCTTACAAAGGAACATTACATTACCATCAAAATGATACCTTATATATTTAAACACATATACAAATAAAAATATTTTATGTATAATGTTTTATAGAAACGTTCCTGCATGACGATAACTATGTAAAAAGTGAAAGTGTTTTTAAAAGAATTTTTAAAATAAATTTAACTGAAAATAATTCCTTGGAGTAGAAAAATGATTATTTTATAATATGATAGCATTTCCTCTATGATTTTTCCATTCTACATGTATTTCTTTAAGTCTGGAATATTCAATGATCTGCTGTTTGTCTTAACAGTATTTTCCGTGGGCTTTTTCAAAGAGTTAGATTTCAATGCAGTATGCCATACATGAAGTTGTCAACAAATTTAAAGCCGCTTTACATTTAAAAATTAGGATATGATTTTGTCAAGGATAGGAAGAAGTTATATCTACATTATTAGTAGATAATGACGGATAAATCATTTAGTTGAGTTTATTTTGTTTATATTTGGTAGATTTTACCCAAAAATCTGTTTCCGGTTCCTGTTAGTTTTGCATCTTGCTGAATTATTATAAATTAAGCATTAATTCGTAAGTTTAAACGTAATTTAAACGTGTAGTTCTTTATCATATTGTGTTAACTAGATTTAAAGGCGTAAATCAAGTCTAGAACATTCGAATAAGTTTATAACCCTTCGCGCATTTACTTTCTTTATGAGAATGGTTTCACCCGGAAGAGTTTATGTTGGTCTCGTGATTCGTTCGCAGTTTTTACAGAGGAATTCGTTCAGAATTCAGTTAGTTTGATGATACAGCTTGTGATGTGCAATGTGTTGAGTATGAAGCCATATATTTTTCTGGGGTTTTCGGTCAAGCTTGTTGCTGAACCTTGGGGTTAGCTCGAGGTCAGGGTGTTTATAATATTACTTCAGAGTACTGTGTTCAAGCATTTGTTTCGACCAGTGGTTAGAGTGGGTCACTTGTAGTTCGGAGGATGTTTGACAGGCTTAAAGTGTGTAACTGGATAAGTTGCAGCTCTGTGCTCAGAGTTTCAAGCAAGTCTTTTCTGGCAAGTATTGCGTCTGGGTATGTGTATATCTTGTTGGGACAGTGCTCCAGGTCAGGTCAATATATTTTATTGCTTCAAACACCGTGTCTGAAGCAAGGACTTAATGTTTTATATAGCTTTATATACTACATATATTTTATGATTGATTGGGGTATGTTTAAATAAATGCTTTGGGAACTGTTTGGGACCTTGTTTGAAGCAGTATTTGGTTAATGAATAGGGTTTATATAGCTTAAAGTATCGTGCTTATAGATAATTTGGGGTATATCGTTCGGGATAGTATTACATTGTTTCACATAGGATTGGGGATTATGTATGTATGTTTAGGCTGAATTGGACATTAGCTGATTTTTTTTTAATTACTGAGTTTGATACATGTTGATTCGCTGGTTGTAACAATCACTGTTGAATCGAAAAGTGTTTCTGTACATATTCCATAGTAGTCTAGTTTGAATCATAGGCTAGGAAAGCCCCAATGAAATTTGTGTTTCTAGGTGTCTCAGACTACATTTCAGACTATTTGCTCGTTTCTATTGAAAATTCTTTTTACCTCTTGGGCTTGCACGTTACAAATCTAACTAGACACATTTTTGAGCCAAAATTACACTATTTAAAAGGGAATAAAGTTGCTTGTATTAGATGTCATGTTTTACGATTGGTAAAAAGTATATGGCACCATTTAGGAATAATATTAAGGAGCTTGTTATGGATGACGTAATATTGTACATGTCTGAATTTTAGAAATGCAATATTTCCATAAAACTTACCCTTTGGTCACGTAGCTTTAGACATCCTCTCACATCACTTATTAACAATATCCTGTGTCGCTCCATACAGTAATATTTGTTCATTTACTTAAATGTTTGCAATGAATAAATCTGTTTACAACAGAAATCTGTTTACATTCAAGATATCTGTTTACAACTGATTCACCACGGGTTGGAAATCAAGGTCTAATAATTGATTATTGATACCATTTTACATTTTCCCCTATCAATCTGTTTTTTTTATATTTATTTACCTACTCACTGTAAATTGACACATCTTCATTTAAAAATAGGTATGGCTGCTTGTCACGTGATGGTACAATTACTCGCGCTGTGCGTGCTGACGTATGCTGCCTGTGCTTTTGCACAATTTGAAAGATATTATAATAGTCCCACCAACTCCCGAGGTAAGTTTTATACTAATATAATCAAACAATCAGAGGCGCGTTCCTCAGACAAATAGCTTCAGTTAATTTCATTATACTTTTCACCGGATTTGTATACAACCGGATGTTGCACAGATAAGTTTCGAGGCAGAGATAGACTTCAAAGGTGCCTTGCACCGTAACATGTTAAACAAATAAAGCCGACAATGTTTTGGATTTTCATATTTCATTTTTCGAAATGGACATTACTAATTGCTTATTAGATGACGAAAACAAAATGTTTTGTTTGTCGTTTCTGTTTGAAATTAGTGTTCATGTGCCAGTTAAATGCATGGATCATCTGCTAAATATTGCAGATTGATATTTGTTTTAAAGATAAATATTGTCTACGTTTGACGCCATCTTGAAAACACTTACTTATAGTAAAACACTTACTATAAAAGAGTAAAATCGATATATAGAGCATGAACAAAATGGGTGTATGTGACCTTGTAACACCTTGTGTGTCGCAGCTGGAATCAAACCTATGGCCTCTCGATTCCGGGGTTGATGTTCTTATCTCTCGGCAACCAAGACCGTAAATATTAATGAACTCGTGTATGGGTATTATATCTTTTAATGTCAGTATTGCTCTCAACTGATTATAAAAAAGGACTTAAGTTTGAACATGACATATTGTGATTCCCAGCCCTACACATAAGAAATGTGAATATTGAGCTGGCGGCGAATTTCGAGCCAGCTCTGAGATCGAAATTAAGCGAGTATAGTTTATGTATGTCAAATAATTATGTGAAATTTAGTAAGGGAAACAATTATTCATGATTATTTTATTTAAAAAAAAACTGAAATAGATGGGTAATAGTGCCTTGTAAGAAACACTTGTGCGTGATGATCATCTTTCGCCCATTAATACCTACCGAAATTTCGACAAAAATAAGTCACAAAAGGAAAACAAATCACTTAATACTTATTAGAGATTCGATATGATAACATTCGATCAAATTAGTATAAAAATGTACTTGATAAAATGTATAAAATATGTATTTGGTCATGGACGTGTATTCCGGTCTATTTTGGTTATTTTAGTTACCTTGTATTTTGTAGAAAAAATAGTTTTAATTTTGTAAGAAAACGTCATAAACTGCTTTCTGTGCAACTTTGGGCAAATTTCTTATGTAGAATTTGCCAAATTTTATGATTAAGAAATATAGTCTCAAAATATCACTTATTTAGTAGCATCACCATCAACAACAGCAACAAGCATAGGATTTCATGGTGTGGTATGAAGAACAATTATGTTCCATATGCAAGTCTGTTCATGATTTCGTTATGATATATAGCATTTGTTAAAAGTTTTAATAGTATTTTGTAGTCATCAAATTTGAGATTTAATGCCATTCCTGTTAATAATCATGAATCTAAATGTGGAATAAAATAATAAAAACGATTCCGGTGACTCCATTTTTTTTCTTTCAACAATACAATAAACTAACAAAATACCAAATATGAGCAAATTTTACTTTTGGCAAAAGAAAATGGGGAAACTAGCGTTTTGTACCAGATTCAAATCACTTTATTTGATTCTAAAAGCACGTTTTATGGCTGTATCTACTAATGAAATTGGAAATGTTGATGAATTTTGATTAAGTATTTAACCATTATTTTAAAGAATACAAATGTGCAAAGAATTAACACAAATAACTTTTTCATTACAATTTGAATAACGATGTCAGATATGGCTCGTTATTCGAACTTTGTCGATATTCGCTGAATTTCGTTATCATAGCTGACTCGAAATTCACCTGTATCTCGATATTGTTTATCGAATAACGATGTCAGATGTTCTAGGCAACTCCTCGGTATTGCTTCGCCGGAGGAGATGGGATGTGCCTGTCTCAAAAAGATCAATAAAACAGTTCGAGCGAGACGGGACAATGAAGGATGCTGAGATAGTCTTTGATTCCATGAAACCAAAGGATGCTGAATCATTTTCAAGAATGGTAAGTATTCTAATATTGAGATTTACTAGATAAAGTTAGAAGATTTTATTTTCATCCAGAATACATATCAAATACAATCATATAGGCCGAAATGACCCATGATCATTGTAATTAATATACACATTTGAACTGGCTGACATTGTTTATCATAATGTTATGTTCTTATGATATAATTATTAAACTTTCTATGATATGATAACACTGTGACTGATTCAAGTAACGGAAAAATACATTTTTTTTTTTTTATATATTTGAGATATCTTCAAGGGAAAACTACATATAAAATTTACTATTTTGCATTTTATACAGGAAAATGATAAATCAGTCAAACAAAAGAGTTATATCCGTATGTCAATATACCTCAAGTTTGATTTTTGTAATTTAACGAATAAGTTAGGCAATAGATTTTTATTTACTAATTTCAAGGATTTTATAGATAAAAACAGCCAAGTTTCGTGTGAATTTACCTTATTTGCACTTAAGAAGCTCAATAGTTTTAAACATTTTTTGACGCTGACGAAAGTATTTAGGAATATATATTTGCTTATGTCTGAAAACAGATTACACTCCAAAAAAAATTGTTATCTGTAAGTCTACAAGCGGGGTATGTTCGCTCTTCAAAGGGAGTATCATTCCATCTTCCAGTTTCGATATTTTATACATGTGATGAAAAGTTTTAAAAATGCGTTTCTGTTTTTTTTTTTTTTTTTTTTTTAGTTTTTTTATGTTAACACATATTCAATAAAACTGAAAATCAAAATAAAAGAAAATATGTTTCTGTATATCGTGTCCCTTGATGAATCACCTATACTAGAATTCTAAATTTTGAATAAAAATATCTGTAAGTCTCTATTTTAAAGTGGACATACAGTTGAAATAATCTCCCACACCTTGATGAGCCCATACATGATATAAACCTAGAGAGCTTAAAACTGTATTCGTTTGTCTTGCCCAGTTGTTATTCATAAGACACTTATCTAAATCGTTAAGCATGACTTTATAAATTTATTAATATACTTATGTTCTGGACAAGTGATTACCTTATACCAACACTCAATCATATTACAAATGCACATGGTAAACTGATCCAATTCTCCTGCCATTTTGTGTACTATTATTTTAACTGATACTTTTTGTACTTTATAGACTGCGTTTGGATTCTCTCCATTCGTTTTCTTCTTGCTGTACCCCAGACTTCGGAACCATATATAATCAAATATGCAATGACAGATTTTTTTTCAGTATAAAATACAAATTCTGAGATTACATTGACCCGATAGCGTCATCCTGGGAGCTGTCTGATTTTGCCAATACAATAGTGTAGCTGATATTCAACAGTCTGTACCTCAAAACAAAATTCATTGTTTCATGTAGTTGTCAAATTCAATATTTACATGAATATTCAGAGATAAAGGGATAAGAACCTATTCGGCGCGTCGACAACGAGTGCATGTAACATTTTAAACCCCTCATATGTTTCTGAATTTTAGCATCACTTAAATTTACAATTTAGTTCGCTGATTTTTGGAAGAAGTTAGAATCTAAGATTATCTACAAGCCAACTTGGGACGTTGTTATATATTATTAGCAATACATGTATTGCATTGTAAAATGTCAATAACAGGATTAAATCGTTATAGACATACATGTACTTTTTCTTTTCAACAGTTTAACATTAAATATCTTTAAAAGGATATGAAAGTTAAGTAAGTAAAAGTGTTACCATGTAATGTATTTAATATGTAATGCTACAAGTTTTAAATGGTCTGCGATTTTAGTATAATGCTAAAAATGTATTGATCCTAAATTTAGGAATGCAATATACTAGTCAGTGAAAAAAATGAGAAAGAAAGGGAAAAATGTAATATAAGCAAAATATTATTATATAAAAAACGTCAGTCGGTTTCGATCTCGCGGCCCTTAGTATATCAGGGCTAAACCAAATGCGCTACGGAGGCTGATCTTCATACGCACTTTATACACGGCGAGTTTTGTGACTTAGAAGTATAAGTCCACTACCCAGGCTCACTATTGTTTCTAAAGACTCTGAACTATTTACTTTTTCAACTAGGTAGTTTTTATCTTTTAATTTTTCAACTTGATGTTTTTTATGTTTGAATAGGCAGATTAAATAGTTATTTGCCCATTAGCAATCATTCCTAAAGATATGCACCCTGAAACTCCCATTTAATGATGGAAAATCCTAAAGTAATTCATGCAAACTAATGAAACATTGCTTTCCCGAACTCTTTGGTTGTTTACCAAGATTAGATTGGTTCAAGAAGTTATGGTGTTCTGGTAGATCTATTTTCAAGGAAATGAACAACATGATACAACGACTAAAATTCGCTTACAATCTCAGAAATTTATGATTAATTGAACATATATTTATTATAATGATATTTATTTCATTTATTATTATGACTAGGACAACGGATGGATGGGTAAAGTAGGGGACCACAGTGGAAAGATCAAGAAATACGCGCTGCATGGGTACAAATCCATTTAATTAGACGAAAAGTGGTGGCGGATGGTGGAAAAATGGTACTGATGGGGAAAGCGGAAATAAAGAAGAGTTTAAGTATCAGATAATTATCAACCTGTGAAGACCCTCCAATACAGCTTTTGGACATTAGAAGTGACTTGCAAACATTGAGTTGACAGGCTTTAAACATATCATATTGGTGAAAACATTTTTGTAAATATATATTAAGGTAATCCATCCATCATTAAATTATAATCAACGTCCTTACAAAGACTTTGTGCAGATGCAAGCATCCATTTGCTTGGAGATATAGGCTCTTTTGCTGAAGGTCTAATAAAGTCTTGCATTAACTATAAAATTCCCACGATCACTTGCTGGACCATGATCACAATTCAATGATGGATGGATTACCTTAACTGGTAACTTTGCGACTGTGCCCTGGTGTCTGTTTAATTCTGATATCGAAATTCTGCAGAAGCTTTTACACAATGATGAAGAAATTTGTCAAATAATACTTTATTTTCGTTTTTCTTTCCAATCCATACAATAAAAAATGCATGTATAGTCCGTGAAGACACAGTTGATATCAAATAATAATGATGTTGGTTATCCACAAATAAACGTCAAAAACTCACTTTGAAGCTTTTTCATGAACTCATTTAGTACAAGTTGACCTCATTCCACTGTTGCATTTTGTTATGACTGGCGGCTACCATATGAAATTGGTTATCGGCTTTTGTGATAATTACAATGTTACATTGGGGAACCAGCGATTATGGTAGTCGTCAGTCATAACAAAATGCAACAGTGGAATGAGGGCTGAATGCATCGATACTAACGACTTCTGGAAAAAAGTATATCTAGTTAGAATTAAATAAATAAATTAACAATTGTTAAGTATAGGTACTTTTTGTAAATAACGTATTTCTGTGAAGTCTCCGTTGAAAAGCGTATTGACTGTGATATGCATTGCTTCGGTCACATCGTGTCCTAGTACAGTTTCCATTGAGTTTTGTGACTCGTATTGTCTTTGTAGTTTATCTAAGATAGAAGATCGACTCGGCAACGAAAAGGCCTATTGTTTCTGCGTTGAACAAGCCCGGCATATTTGAAATCGGCTGAAAATTGTATCAGATACGAAGTTCAGAATACGACCATGTCAGTTTTCCTATAGATTTTTAACGGAGAGTTACATACCTTTTCTTTTTTTTATGATATCAATATTTTTTTCTCGAATTGTGAAATTTTGTTATAAAATATTGTTACTTTGTATCATTGGGGGCCCCACGCCGGTAGCCTGGGATGTACATATGCAGTGCATTTCACAGTAGGGACTTTGAAGATTGCATTTAGTCCACTCTTTCGGTGAAATGACTGAGAAATGCATAAATGATCATAATATATTTCACCGTAGAAGATAATATGTTATTGTATATCATAAAATCTGAGTATTCTAAATTAAGGATAATAAAATCATATCACCTAGCATCTAATTATCAAAACACGAGTAAGAAATTAACCCTGGATTTCATGTGTGTTCATTGTGGAAAAAATAAATGTGTGACTAAGAGCATACTAAATTAACTTGTTCAATGTAGGCGATATTTGCAGGGCCGGTTATTCTGTCCCCAAAAAGTTGTCGCCGCTTGGCTGCACCGTTATGTCTCCGAAATGCTTTGCCTTGTGTGCCGCGATGACAGCTAAACGTGACGTCCCATCGGCAGATAAGCAGACGATACTGCGAGCACTGTCGCAAGCAACAAGCAACGTGTCGCCATAAACATCTGAGCCACGAGGAATATTCATCCTCTCAGATCGGCGGAAGACTTCTGATGCATTCCGGCCGTCCAAGCAGCAGCCGACAAAATCACCACGGTCCCCGAAATAAAAGTAGGTCATACCTTCTCTGCGCATGCTCATCAGTAGCCCACCTCTATCCGGTTGCTTTTTATCCAGTTTCCCAACGACACTTTCGTCATTAGCCATTACAATAACTGAATATTCAGTAAGCGCATCGTGATGGCGGTCATCTAAGCAGACAACTGATCGGGACCTCATCGGAATGCGCATGCGCTTTGTTTCCTGCAAACGCAATCGGTGTCCATCCAGAACAAAGCTGTACATACGGGCTATCGAATACTCTTTAAATGTGTATGTGATCAAGAGTTCTCCTTCTTGAAATGTTTTGTCAATGTCTGATGGCTGCCCCATCCCATTATTGACTTCAGACAGCCCCAAACATCATTATCATAAATATATACTTATGTTCAAAAATAAGCTTTAAATCTTATTTTGTTTTTCATTTTTATTTTCTTAAGAAGATATTGAGAAAGCATAAATATGGATCTTATTTGATTACGCAACCGTTTACTAGCATGCAGAAAAAAAAAGGAAAATTTAAAGATATGACTATCCTCAAGTTTTATTTTTACGTTATTCAATCGATTTTAAAAAAGCTTTTTTTTCTTTATTTAATGTCCATATCTTCGTAAGCATTTGAATATTCATTGCTATTTGTTCCACATATTTGAAATTGTAAAAAAGCAACAATATACTTTGAAATCAATGACTTTCAACCTTTAAATTGATTGAGTAAATAGATGGAAACAAAGGCAGAGGTGTACGCAAAATCATGAAAATAAACTCTTATTTCTATGTAATTAACGTTATAAACGTCTTGAAACTTTCAACACTTCATTTGAATTATATACTTGTTTATTTTTACAGATTTAGAAAAAGAAACCGTTAAACCTTTAGAAAAGATAGATAGATAGATAGATAGATAGATAGATAGATAGATAGATAGATAGATAGATAGATAGATAGATAGATAGATAGATAGATAGATAAATAGATAGATAGATAGAGAGAGAGAGAGAGAGAGAGACAGACAGACAGACAGACAGACAGATATTTGTCATTTTCTTCAGGTTTGCGGAAAGCCGTGATAGCACCGTTGGCGTTTATTTTAATAATTACTGTACTTGATATCCTCACATCCATTATGTTACTAAAAAAAAAGCTTGGCAGCGAGTTCATATCATGCGAAATTAAAATATTCTCTAGATAATACAATTAATACAATTAGATAATCATAATAGAAGATATAACTTACGTAACAATGCAAATGTTCCCGGTATCCATGCTAGAACAACAACTTATTTCAATTCCTTCCATCCGAAAGTAATCCGCGAGTGGAACACTTTGTCCATAAATGTTAGAAACTCAAGTTCACTTAATATTTTCAAATCGCATTTGCTCGAAAACATTTCTAAAACACCGTCATTTTATTACGTCGGAACAAGAAAACTTCAAGTCCTACACACAAGATTACGAACTAAATGTAGTTCCCTTTAATTTTCATCTTTTCTTAAAAGGCATAGTCCAGGATCCAAAATGTATGTGTGGGCAGTTAGAGACATCATATCATTACTTCTTTGAATGTCAGCGTTTTACTCATTGTCGTATTGACCTCCTAAATAGTCTAAATCTATACCATGTAGATTTAAATTTACTATAATTTGGAAACCCTTTTCTTCCCTGCCAAGAAAATAAGTTTATTTTTCAGTGTGTCCAGAATTTTATATTTGACAGTAAGCGATTCTTATAGTATAATGCTGGCACCCCCCCCCCCCCCCCCCCCCCCCCCCCCCCACACACACACATGTATGTCTATATTACCAAGTGAGGTACATAACTGAGCGCAACAGTAAAGAGTAGATATAATTAATGATGTTAGGGCCTTGAATTTCACATACCTTTATTACTTCATATCTACTTATTGTCCATCTCTTTATAAATGGAAAAAATGTATAAATTGTAACTTTTTAAAGCCGTATGAGGTATGCATATTAATGAAGGTATTTCCATGTATGGACAGCATATTTATTGGTATCTATATATATAGGTATGCATATAAATTAGGGGGAAAATAAAGAGGTACATTCATTTCTGTACACTTCATTGCATACTACATCTCAATAATTCCTATGATATCTAGTGATACTGAACATTCAAACTCGGCTGACATGTGATTGGTCGGTAGTTCTAAGGGGTCTTCCTCCACCAGTAATTAGCATGACTAACTGTTGTAGTGACAACAACTAGTACGCAAAGTATGGAGAGATCATATTTTGTTTGTATGGTATTAACATCAATGAGGACCATTTGAACAAATAACTGGTGTTGCACGCAACATACGAGTCCCCTATCGTAGAGGTGTAAAATTATTCCATTATCATAGCAACCAGAAAATTTGTCCGAAAAAAAAGTGATGTGCAGAATTTCCATACGACTATCTATTCATATACCAAGTTTCATAACATTATCTTAAATGTTTTTTAAGTTATCGCGGGATCAAGATTTCCAGACATCAGACGTAAGGAAGGACAGACGGAGGGCCAACCTTTAGTCCCCGTCGGCATAAACACCGGTAGGGGACCAATAACTGAAGTGTACCTGGATCTATGGAAGGGTATATACGCATAAATTGCATCTTGCATTCGTACATTACAACTTGCATTCGTACATTTACATCTTGCATTCGTACATTACAATTTCGTACATTTACACTTTGCTTGACTCTTACTTTGGACTTGCACATCTTGCTTTGTACATCTTGCATTGTGATTTGTACATCTTGCTTTGTGACATGCACATCTTGCTTTGTACATCTTACTTTGTGATATGAACATCTTGCAAAATCTGTAATTAATTTATGAGATGAAGTCATGTTTAATATTCTAATTTAAATAATTCCTTAAAAACAAATCGAGAGCATAGCAGTAACAATGACGAATAGCCGAATGTGGAAAGCCGAATGTAAACAGCACAATAGTAAAAAACCGGTGAATAATGCGGGACGACCAAATTATGCTAACAGGTGGCGCTACGAATTTGTTGTCGGCAATTTCCGTAAATGACTGAAATATACTTTGAAGATAAACATAAGTTGGGGCCTACTAAAAGCTGGTCTCCAAATTATCGACGGTCTCCGCCGGTATCCGAGACCGGAGACCGGGGGCCGGAGACCGTCGTTTAGTATGTAGTATATGGCGGGGGGGGGGGGATAGATCGGAGACCGACTGAGACCGTTTACATCTATAACCAAGTCTTGTTATTGTTCAATTAACGCAATTTTAAACCTGAAATTAGAAAAAAAAATGATGTAATGTTTACTCAGATAATATATGATCTGACAGATAGGAAACCGGCCGAGACCGTCTACATAAAACCTTTCACATTATTTGTAATTAAAGTCTTCATAATTGATCAATTAACGCAATTTTAAATCGGAAATTCCGAAAGTACTTTGATGTTATGCACATTCAAAAGATAAATAAAGTATTGATTGGTGTAATTAATTTACACTGTTTCACACATTGACATTATTAATGGTAGGTATTTCACGAGAATTATTTGTTTGGCCATTAGCAAATTTATCGTTGAAAAGAAACAAAGAAAGAAGTAAAGAAACATGCTTTGATCTTTTTTTTATCAAAAACGTTATGAAAGAACATACACAGAGAAATTGTCTTTACTCGCTAAATACTCAATATGTAAATTGATTTAGCTAAGTATAAAATGAATGTAATTTTAAGCTACCCTTAATAAACAAATTAACGCCAGCGTTAATGTAAGATTACAAATAAAGCTTATGATGTGTTGTGCAAAGGAGGATATGGGATCCGGATATAATAAACTTTAGTATTCAGAATATACAGGTGTTTTTATATGTTGGGCAGCTGTGTTGGTTGTAAATTTAGTTTTGTTTTCATTGTGTAAGTTTGCACACAAGAAAATGCCGTTGGTAAAAGGATGTATGTGAAATGTCTGAATTCACTGATAATATGGTTCAATGTGAAAAAAAAAAGAAAAAAAAAAGCCGCAAATGGTATCACCAATCATGCGTTGGTATAAACAACTTTAAAAAAAAAATATCTAGTGATAGACGCTGGTCTTGGCAGTGCATGTCATGTTCTAAAACAAACTAACTTGGATAAGTATTCAACTAAACATGATATGAACCAGTATAAATTCATCCTCATTTAAAACAGCTTAAAACGATTGTTACAACTATTGTATCTTTTCAAAATACTCGTATATTGTCGGCAGTTTCCGTCCAGAACCCGACAGTTTCCGAACTTGCGCCTTCTGCTGTCAAACACCGTTGGTCGCGTTCTATTGTCGCATGTTCTATTATTTGTTTATAGTAAGACGATGAAACGCCGATCTAGCGAAGAATTTGAAATAAGGCTAAAACATTAAATTAAAAAATGCATCATGCCACTTGAGCAAAATGCTTAAGGACGATTCCAATATCAGATAACCAAATGTAATACTGAATGTATGAACGCAAAATGTAAATGTACGGAAGCAAGATGTAAATGTACGAATGCAAGATGTACCTTAGATAACCGAATGTAATATTGAATGTATGAATGCAAAATGTAAATATACAAACGCAAGATGCAAATGTACGAAGGAAAGATGTGAATGTACGAATGCAAGATGTCAATGTACGAAGGAAAGATGTAGATGTACAAATGCAAGATGTAAATGTATGAATGCAAGTTGTAATGTACGAATGCAAGATGCAATTTATGCGTTAATACCCTTCCATATGGATCTATACCAGTGAATTCCTCTGGTACAGTGCAAGTTTGTTTGTTGGGCTTATCGTCCTACCGACAATATTTCAGTCATTTAGACACTAGGTCTACTTGAGACAGATATAGTGTTGCCATGTACCACATCCAGTCACATTATCCTAACACCGGGCAAACCATTCCTTGATCTACCCTTATATGCTGAGCGCCAAGCAAGGAATATATACCGTACCATTTTTAACCACTTTGGTATGTCGAGGCCAAATAAACATCTTACTCCTTAATAATACTATATTTTATATTTGATTTAAGCAATGCATATTCTTACAGTTTTATAGATGCACTGAAACAGGTGAATATTACTCACTGAAGAAGGTGCTCATTATAAACTCAAATTGGTGAGCATTTCTCACTGAAAAACTGAAGAATAAGTAGACATTACTCACTGAAAAAGTTGTTCATTATTAACTGAAATAGGCGAGCATTTCATACTGGAAACGGTTTTCATTATTAAGGTTCTTACTGGATTGAACATTATTCGCTCAAATAGGTGAGTTAAGTCACTAAAATTATCGATCATTATTAACTGAAATAAGTGAGTATTAGTCATTCAGTAAGGAATTTAAAATTGATGAAACTGAACAATACACAATGAGTAAGTACTGTTCAAAAAACTTGGTGAACAGTTCACACTGAACAGGGTGAGTATTGTTCATAAAACTGGGTGGACAGAACACACTGAATAAGTGAGTACCGTTCATATAACTGGGTGAACAGTACACACTGAATAGGGTGAGTACCGTTCATATAACTGGGTGAACAGTACACACTGAATAGGGTGAGTACTGTTCATAAAACTTGGTGAACTGTATACACTGAATAGGGTGATTACTGTTCCTATGATTGCGGGAACATCACTCAGTAAATATGATGAGACCTGTTCATATAATTGCGTAACATCACTCAGTGAATATGGTAGAACTGTTAATACAATACCCAGTGAATTCACATAACACGTGAACATCACTCGGTGAATATGGGGAGAACAGAATAAAACTCACTAAATAATGTTAACATCACAATGTTAACCTTTTAAGATCACCTTATCTTATGAGTAAGACCGAATTTATTACATGACAATGCCCATTAAAAAAGGCTAACCTAATTAAATCTCATTTCTAACCTATTTCTTCAGTGAGTTATGCTCACCTATATCAGTGACTTTCACTCATGAAATGGTTAAGTAATGTTCCCCAATATGCGTGATTAATTCCCATTACTTATGAGAACAAAACTCGATAAAATAGGTAAACATTTAAAACTGAAAAAGGAGAAAATTGTTAGGAGGACTGTGCACGAGAGCCCACGACCAGGATCATGCTTTGATTGAGACCTTAACTGTAAAACAGTTAAGGTATGATAAGTTGGCGAAAGCGAACTATAGAGATATGCATAGTCTGCATTGTGCAGAAACATGATGCAAACTTGACAAATTAGTTCATACCTTATATACGTTTCGTATTATATCTTTGGCACGGGTTTAGGTTTTCAGTAATAATGATAATAATTTATTTCATTTTTTTCAATTTTATCTATCAGTTTTTTTATATATTTATTTTAATAACGAAACGTTTAAAAAAAAAAAAAAAAAAAAAAAAAAAAAAATAACCATTGTTTACAAATAGAGCTTATTTTGTTATTATTTTTTTCCAACGTAAGCGAAACGTTTATCAAATTGCACGAGGATAATGTTATTATTGTTGTTAATCGGATTACAATAAGGCTCCAAAGTGGCGTAGTGGTAGCGACACCGAGTCATCAATGTATTTCAATTTCACCGCATGGGTTCGAATCGCGAAGGAAACAAATAAATAATATTAATAAATAATAAAATTTAACAATAAAACTGAGATTACATATATCTACACTAAAAATAATGTTTAAAAAGTCTTTTGAAGAAATATCAAAGTATATATACATACATATATACACACAACATGTCTGACATATGCACATTAAATATATGCATATAAAAATACATACACGCAAATGTTTATTCCTTATCCTGCTAACATGAGAAAATAATATGTAAACCGGTGAGTGTGTTAATTCATTACCAATAATTATTGATATTTAATGGCCTTTTCAGACAAAAATGGTAGAGTATGAATATACGGATTTATTTTTTTAACTGTTTTCATTTTAGTAATACACGCAATAACAATGAAAAATAAAATGAAAATGGTAATCCAAGTAAAGCGTAAAGCTTCCGTGTATCGCATCAAAAAATAAGTTTTGGTTCACAATATTGGCTTTGGAACCGGGATAGAGGTATCTTTTTTAGCATGGTCAAACTATTTCCTTTTCTCTTACTATAAAACACACACACACACACACACACACACACACACACACAGAACAAATTCTTAAAAGTGTTTAGTCGAAAATGGACTGGCATACAAAGTGTCAATTTAATACGACGGCACGCTGGAATAACCATCCTCGGAACCTACGCTATATATTCGGCTATTATCTCCGTATATAAAATGGAATTGCTTCGTTTTTATGAACATTAATAAACTTCTTGATGATCAGTGAAACCACGCGTAGTAAGAGATGATTAATCGATTGATTGATTGATTAATTAACGTTTCTTTCCATGAACACGTTATAACGAGTGTATCCTGAAATATATATACTCCGTGAAACAGATAATCATGTATACTTGATAAAAGAGGGGCAAGGGGTATTCTCCGCTGGTGATCGAAACCGGGGTATAACATCTTTTATTTTGAACTACTACATTAAAATATCAAATTCAAATTATTATAAATCTAAAATAACATTTAAAACATTACGAGTCAAATATTATGCCATCATTTTGTGTGGTCCCTAGGTGACGTCATAGCAGTTGCGAATTGTATGTACATATGACTTCCATTTATAAATGTGTAAACACAGCAGATACTTTTATTTTAAAAATTTGAGTGTAAAAGGGCCATTCTGCGTGGAAATCATTTTGTATTAAGAAAAAATACACGAGAGGTATGAGATGAAATTTGCAATATTTATCTGTTTGAATCAAAACTTCGTACAAAAATCATCTGAGTATATTTACAGAAACATATTTGAAAAAAATTCACAGGCGCTTACACGTGTGATAAAATATAGCGAGACTACGATAAAAAAAGGAAGGTGGCGGAGTTAGGACAGGGGCGCAGTTAGGACCTCTGACGATATACTTACCTTATCATACACTCACAGAGTCGCCAATGTACTCAATTTATTATATTTTCATAGACAATCATTTCCAAACCACTACTTTTTCTGTTTTTTTTTTCCTTTGCATTACATAATGTTGAAGCAGTTGCTTATTTATCCTATCATCAGACTCACATCGTGGTATAAACTGCCTATCGAATAAACTTAGCTTTATACTCATTCGTGAAATTTTATATACTCTGACGTCATCGGAACTACTTTCTTGAGTTCAAATGTGTTTTGTGTATTGGGCTCAACCGTGTAAGATACTATTCTTTTTAAATACATTTTTTCTTGTCGAGGATTTGAAAGTTGAAAATGCTTAACGCATATGCTTAATAAAAAGTTTCGAAAAGTTCGTGAATTGTTATAACCGTTTTTTTTTTAAATCCTGGGACTACTTAGGTGTGTACGCAGAACGGTTTGTTTGCTTGCACACGCGGAAGAATACTAAAGGGCAGATAGTTGGGAGAATCCAGATTTTTTTTCTTTTATTTTCGTGTCTAATTTAAAATTATCAGATTATTAGTTAGAATGATAGGATAAACCAAGGCTCGCGGTTGATATTTTCTTGGCCTCGCAGGATAAACTTATCTTTATCCAACACTAACCTAGTATTCTCTATATAATTTTGTCCACTATTTCATTGTTATCGATATTTGGTTAGTTTTCTCTAATTTAATATACTCAATCATAAATATGTAGTTTAAATGTATCTTGCCACAGAAGGTAACATTGACTTTGTTTCTAGGAAAAGAACTATATAAGCTTAAAGCTTTCGTTCTAATCCTATCCCTTGTTTGTGTAAATATTTTGAAATATTTGATGTATGTATTATATGGGAATAAATATGTTTAACCTAAGCCGTGATAGAAATTGCAATAAATTATCAGTATAGGTTTTCTGGCTCTAGTATAATTATACTAATTCATCCTAAAATGCAACTTATTTACTCAAAACGTATCACAATTCACTACTCAACACGGGCACTCTTTCCTGCGAAAGAAAAGCCGGATGTTACTCTGAGCTGGGATCCTATTAGAGTACAGAATAATATAAAATTCGTGTTTCTATATAAAATTTATATAGACATCTAAAAAAACATTTACTCCTTGAATGATTTTTACCATTGTTAATAATGAAATAATGTGTATTATATCATAGAAAGTAAAGAATTTATAAACATTATACAGAAAATTAAAATTTAGAAGAAAAATTTGTACTACCTAATCTTATCAGGCGCGTAGCTAGCCTATAAAGAATGTGGATTCAAAATAATCTAGGGGGGTCAGGGGGCCTGGGCCCCCCCCCCCCCCCCTGAAAATTTTGAAATAAATGGTGCAATTTGGTGCGTTTTGGGCTATATGATTTATAAAGTATTCAGTGTGGTAATTATCAGATCTGGCGAACGCGGCTGAATTTCAAACCACATTTTTTTTACTAAAAAAATTTTTTTTGGTCAAAATAATGTGGATTCAGCTGCGTACTCGCGTATAGGCAGCTACGCGCCTGCTTATATATCCTATTTCAGTATTGGGCAATCCAAGTTTGACAATAATAGATGATATAAAACATTTTTTATGAGCTTCACTTTTCAAAAAGCGGAGCTATTGTCATACCCCTCTCATCAACGTCAGCGTTGGTAAAGGTTTTCGTTCAGGTCCATTTCTCCATAACCATCAAACATAATCACTTTAAACTTGGTATACTAAGTCTTGTTCACTATCAAAAAAGAAACTCATTTCATAAGGACAGGTTACTCTAAATATATTCTTTTTTGTCACAGTGTGTGTGTGTGTGTGTGTGTGTGTGTGTGTTTTGGGCTCAATACCTTATGTCACATATTTTTATGTTAAATACTGAAATATATGAAAGTAATAGTTTACATTATACTTTATACTATCCAGCACTCAGAAAAGTGTGACATTCCTTGCTATCAGATAAAATGAAAGGAATTTACTACATGTACTTGATCAAATGTACAAATATTACCTCCTGCACCAAACACAACAGGTGATCTTTTTAGATTGAATAAAATTAATTAAGTCTATGGATACCAGGTTGTTGGTTTGATGGAACCTTTTGGTGTTCTACCAAGAGGACTGGGTTCAACTTCCAGGGAACCATATCCTGACCTGGGGCCTCCGTGGCCAAGAGGGTAAAGTCGCTGATTCTAACATTCACTTAGCCCCTCACCGCGTGGGTTCGAATTCAGGCAGGGTCATTCGGATTTTCATATGAGGAAGCCTTCCAGCTGGCTTGCGGTAGGTCGGTGGTTCTACCCGGATGCCTCAGTGCATTCGGTGTCTTCCTCCACCTGTAATTAGTTGGACGTCGCTATATGACTGAAATACTGTCGAAGCGTCGGTAAACTCAAATAGTCAAGTCAAGTCATATCCTAACCTATGCTCCTAATAAATCTGTCTGGGGCATATATGATTTTAAAGTAATTGATAAATGTCCACAGAGGTAACAGTTTACATTATGCTTTATACCATCTAGCACTCAGTCAGTTGTCAGAAATTGTATTTATACCTGTGGCGAAGCATCGTCACAAATGTATATCATATTTGACTATTATTATATACAGGGTATGTGAAGTGCAGAATTGAAATAGATTTTGTTAGCTCGTCTGTTTTTCGAAGAAGAAAAATACGAGCTAATGTCGTAACCCCTTCGTCTGCGTTGTCGTCAGGCGTCGTCGTAGTCGTCCGGAATCTTAACGTTGGCAATAACTTCTCTACTATTCAATATACAACTTTCATTTTGGTATGCATATTCATCTTGACAAGACCTATCCAGACATATGCAAATATTTCACTTATTGACCTTGACTTTGACCTTTGACCTTATTTTTCTGAAACTTTTGAAAACTTTAAAATGCCTGTCATTTCAAAACCGTTGTCAACAGGGCACTGATACTTCACAAATGAATTCCTTGTAGCAAGGCCTTTCCATCAATGTTACACTTTTAGACTTTTGACCTTGACCTTTGAACTTTGATCTATTGTTTTAAATGTTTAGCAAAAAACTATAACGTTGGCTGTAATTTCTTTACTATTTGATATACAATTTTTTTTTTTGGTATGCATATTCATCTTTGGAAGGGCTTTTCAGATATACCTCAACATTTAATCTATCTATCTTGACCGTTGACCTATTTTTGTTGAAAACTTGAAAATGCCTGTCATTTCAGAACTATTACGAACAGGGCACTGATATTACGCATGTGAATTCTTTGTGGTAAGACCTTTCCATTAATTTTACACTTTTGGACTTTTGACCTTGACCCTTGAACTTAAACCAATATTTGAAATGTTTTACAAAAAAACTTTAACGTTGGCCTTAACTTCTATACTATTTGACTTACATCTTTTATATCGAGTATGCATAATTATCTTTGCAAATGCAATGGCTATTCTGCATCTATTGACCTTGTCCTTTGACCTATTCTGCTGTATGTTCTGAAAATTTTAAAATGCCTGTTATTTCAGAACCATAACTAACTGGGCACTGATATTTCACATGTAGATTCCTTGTGGCAAGACCTTTCCTTCAATGTTACACTTTTGGACTTTTGTCCTTGACCTTTGAACTTTGACTTATTTTGAAATGTTTAACAAAAAACTTTAACGTTGGCCATAACTTTTTACTATTTGACATAGATCTTAAATATTTGGTATAGATAGGTTATTCATATATACCTCAATATTTTTTCTATCGATCTTGACTTTCGAACTTATTTTGCCATAACTCTGGACAACTTTTACAATAGATATTTCTTTGTCATTTTTTAATATTTTTGAAAGCTTTGTATACTAGTTTGTCATCATATGAACCTGTGCAGGTGTGATTTTTTGGTAAAAAATATCATTTTTATTTTTTTTTTTTTTTATTTGTTTTGTTTCATCTCCATGCATAGGACAAGGTCATCTTTCAAGGTTAACGGTCAAATTTAAAGGGTATGGTACTTCAACTTTGCATTTAAAAACTTACAGTTTTAGTTGTGATTTTAAGGTCAACTTTTTTAAATGTTAACAAAATATGTAACGTTGGCAAAAACAGACGAGCGTTGGCACCCGCATGCGGTGCTCTGTTTGATTTGCCGACAAGCATTTCGAATAGAGTGTGCTGTCCACTGACAGCTCTTGTTACAACACCACTTTCATTTTCTTTTTAGTTTACCTGAGCGTCAACAATTTTAGTTCCACTCTACTATCTTCGTTTCTTAAGCAATCATAATTAATCTTGACGACAATGTTTATGGTAATAATCTCTCGTCCAAGTTTGGCTATGGCTAATATCGGTCCATTAGGTCAAGAGTTATGACCCTTTAATTATAAAAATGCCAGATTTCAATTTGTTTACACTATAGCATCTTCATTTCTTAAGCAATCGTCTTGAAACTTTTTAATATTATTTATGGCCATAATCTTTCGAGTAAGTTCGATTTTGGTTGATATCGGTCCATTAGGTCAGTAGTTATGGCCCTTTAAAAACAAAAAAAAAATGCCAGATTTCATCTTGCTTACACTCTATCATCTTCATTTCTTAAGCAGTCATCTTTAATTTGATGACATTGCTTATGGCTTTTTATCCCTCAACCAAGTTTGATTATGGCCCCTCTATCATCAAAGAATGCCAGATTTCACAATTTTAGTTCACCTGAGCACAGCTTAGGGTAAGCTTTTGTGATACTTGTCTGTCATATGTCGTTTGTCAACAGTTTTAGTGTTTACACTCTGGAAACCACAACTTTGACCTTATCTTCCTCAAACTTGCTCAGACTGTATGACATGGTGATGTCTCGGTCGCGTTTGATCAAGGGGCGGGGTAAAAAGATTAGGTCACAATGTTAAATCTTAGTAAAATCTTGCTTATACTCTGGGTGCCACATTTTTGCCCCATTCCTTGAATGTTTGTCTGAATAATATTTTGGTAAAGTTCAGTCATGGGTGGGGCGGGATAAAAAATAGGTCACTGGGTCAAATATTAATAAAATCTTATTTACACACTATTGGCCAAATTTTTGGCTCATTCCTACTCAGACTTGCACAGAATGTTTATCTTGATGATATCCCGGTCAAGTTCTATCATGGGTGGGGCTGGGTCAAAAAGTAGGTCACTAGGTCAAATCTCCGTAGAATCTTGTTTACACTCTAGGGCCACATTTTTAGCTCATCTGCTAACGTGTAAATAGACGGAGTGATGAGTTTGGAAGGGGACCTCGGACTTAGGATGAGGCTGTTCCAAAATTTTATTACCCGGTTAAAAATGAGAATATATGATCTTGAACACGAGAGCCATTTTATCTTGAAAGACTTATATATTGTATATGATTTGACCTCTGACGAGGTTAAATTTGTGTAAATAATACATTTTCCCCGCAAACGAAGTTAAAGAGGGTGTATATAGAAGTCAATCTGTTAGTCAGTCGATTGGTTAGTTGTTTGGATGGTCCGTCAATCTCCCCGATCTTTTGACGCAATCTACATCTATATCTCTTTTTCAACTGAGATCAAAGTTTGCATCAATTATACATTTATAATGAGTTACATGTTACATTATTTAGTAATAAACAAACCTGTGAATATTGACGCTTATGCAGTGTATGTGACGGGTAGTTTGGTGCGAATCAAGGACGTTTTAATTTCAAGCAAATAATAAAAACGTTTCTCTTTTCTAATGCTGATTTAAAACAAAACAAATGGAATAATAAAAAAAGCCACTGTCACGCTTTCTTTATTGTAAGGATTCGATTTACTATATGGTTTTATGTTATATTGACCAGTATATTGCAAACGTGCTCTATTTTTCAGTAACACTACTAGAAGAGCAGATTAAAAGAAAATGTTTCTTACTATGGGAGTTTAAACCCACCAAAACAGTCAAGTGAGAAAGAGAGTGAAAAAATTTAAAATTTTTTAAAAGTATAAATATTAAATAATCAAAGAAAGATAGAGGGGGGGGGGGGGGGGGGTACAAATAAAACACCAAAAATCGAAATGATTGATCTGAAAATTATTCGTAAAAGTATATTTAAATAATCACACACATAAACATACAGAGCACAGAGAGAGAGAGGGGGGGGGGGGGGTGAGAGAGAGAGAGAGATTGGGGGGGGAGAGACAAAGAAAACAGCAGAATTCGAAAAAATAATCAGAAAATTATTCGGAACAGTATAATAAAATCACACACATAAACAGAGAGAGAGAGGGGGGGGGGGGCAAAGAAAACAGCAGAAATCGAATAAAATGATCTGTAAATTATTCGTATAAGGATATTTGAACCAGAGAGAGAGAGAGAGATGGAGTGCACTATATAAACAAATATAAAAACACTTGCTTATAACAATATAAACTGCGACGTAGTTTTACCTTTCAAAGGTAAACCATATAATAATATGTAAGACAATCAAAATTCGAGGTTGCAATGTAATATAATTTTGAACAGCCCTCATCCAAACTCCGATGTCCGCTTCCAAACGAATAAAAGATGTCTATTAGGGTGGGTCTGTGTACGGCGTACGTTGTCCGTCAACAATTTCCTTTTTAAAAACTACATTTACTCCTAAACCGCTGAATTGACTTTGACCAAACTTATAAGGCTCTCTAGCAGAATTTGTTAAATCATTTTAATTGGTTGAAAAGTAGGTCACGGGAGCTAAAAATAGATTTTAAAAGTGCAAATTTGAAAATCTTCAACAAACTGCAGAGCCTAGAGATTAGATATTTATTGTGTTGCACTGTCGAGTTGACTTCAACCAAGTTTGTTCAAATCATGACCCTGTTCAAATGGTACCGGTCTGTTGCATAATTAGGTCACAAGAGCTAAAAATAGATTTTAAAAGTAGATTTTAAAAGTGAATTCTTAACAATATTCTTCTCTAACACCACAAGGCCTAGAGCTTAGATATTTGGTGTGTAGCATTGTGTAGTGAACCTCTACCAAGTTGTTCAAATCATGACCCTGGGGTCAAAATTTGCTCCGCACCAGGGTCACTTGATTTTACATAGACTTATATCGAGCCGGCGAAGCGGGTATTGTAGCTCGTCCTACGGTATCGCGTAGACTTCTATTTCCATCAAAATTTCAGAGCATTATTGATTTTTTTTTTTTCGTCACAGCACTTTATTGTATTAGTAGCGTCATTTTGTTCTCAAATTCAAAGTCGGTAAAAATGTCTGATTGTACTAAGGCATTTGTAGGCGTTCGTCTCATCGAAAATCTTTTTTTTAAGCTTTGCTTTTCATTTAAACATTACAGATGTGCTTTATCTATAGTCGTTCCTCGCTGCTTGCCGGATATAAGATAAGCACCTGATGAGATGTTTGCTTTGATAAACATTGTTAAAGTAGAACATTTTAATCTATTTTTGTGGCATTTAATATATATATATATATATATATATATATATATATATATAGAAAGCTGTATTTCGGTCCACTTATATTAAACAACCATCCTAATTTTAACAGCTTAGCAGGTTTCCGGGTGTTCTGCTCTGGTCTGTTCTTCTGTATTTGTTAAACCCTTGTTCTTAGTACGTCGACTGGAACATCTGTATACTCTGTGCCTAGGAAAGTCATGACCTAATTTTGTCTTGTATTTTCTATCGGAGTCAAGATTTGTTCTAAGTGGTCATTGTACTACATTTAAAGGAGTCGTTATTTCATGACCCGCGGAGTGACCTTGTGTCACCTTTTTTATGAGATATTGAGCGGGAGTCGTTTCTGTGACAGATAGTCATATTTTATTAGTAAGTCACTATTTTACAGAAAGAGGGTATTTTCTTAATATGAGGATTCGTTATTCTACGGGGGTCAAAAAACTTCTTTAAATTTTTTTTAAGTGCAGAAAATCTTACCAGTCTATATACATTTTTATCCCATTTGTTAATTGTTAAAAAAATCGAGTTATCTCCTCTTGCAAGAACTTCGTAGTGTGTGTGTGTGTGTGTGGGGGGGGGGGGTCAGCTTATCGCAGTGGAATTATTCAATGTGAGGTTTAAGGGAAGGGGGTCATGATTTCTCAGATTGGCTCGACCACATCCCCCCTCTCCCCACGTACGCTGAATTTCAGAGTTGGCTAGGTATGGTAATTTTCATATTAAGCAAATATCCCTGTTGGATCCCCGCCCTTTTGAGATAAATTGCCGGATCCGCGCATGTATACAGTGGATAAATAAGCATTGTGTGTCAACTGACCAAACCAAAGATCGTAAATACAGGTCCCTGTATTTGTTAACTTCATTACATGGCAATATTTTTCTGTGCTTCCCAGCAATGTTATTCTATGAATTCCTTTCGACCAGAACGATTTGATGAAGTATACTTTGATATTAAATTGTAAACAACAACAATAACAAAAAAAAAAAAAAAAAAGATTT